>JAAVTJ010000241.1:0-520000 GCA_011947355.1 Phytophthora boehmeriae | reverse complement strand
ACATCGTGAACTGAGGCGGAATGGACGCGTTTGTTTTGTCGGTGTGTGTATGTGTGTGTGTGTGTGTGTGTGTGACGATCCGAATGTGTCGACGATGGCATCATTTCCGAGCGACAGCAAAACACAGCTCATAGCTGTTTGGTGCTCGCACGGCACATCGAGGTGGCGACAGGCAGAACGGCACGTAGAGAAGAAGGAGCGAGATAAGAAGAGGAGGCGAGGAGTGGTGTTGAGAGCCAGAGAGAATAGAAGATGCAGGTGTGAGGTGAGTGGCGTTGCGGGAGGGTTGGAGCGTGCGCGTAGAGATGTTGGTGTGCGTGCGGCGAGTCGCGCGTGCGTTGGGCGGCGTGGGGCGGCGTGGGGCGCGAAAGCAAGGTTGTGTTCGGCGGGACGGCTGTTGCTGAATTAAGACCGAGTGTAGCTCAGTTGGTAGAGCGATTGACTGTAGTGTTCTATACTGTGTCCCAGTATACTCGGAAATCAATTGGTCGCTGGTTCGATTCCGGCCACTCGGATTTTATCCTTCTTTACCATTCTTTCGCTGCGCCGCCTTCTCTTTTGTTTCGCTGCTCCAACACCGCTCGTGAATGTACCGCACTATGCGAGAGGCGGTTAGACACCTCTGCTTTCTCATACAGAGCCTAGAGTGTCGGGAGACTCGTCTTGCTTCGGTTTTCGTTCTGATATGACGTCGGTTCGATCCTGCAGCAACAGCAACTTAGCTAGCGAGTGAGAAAGCTTTGGGACAAACATGGGCTTCATCCATACGTGCTCTCGACTACCCAGCCACCAAGCCACATCGTGAACTGAGGCGGAATGGACGCGTTTGTTTTGTCGGTGTGTGTGTGTGTGTGTGTGTGTGTGTGACGATCCGAATGTGTCGACGATGGCATCATTTCCGAGCGACAGCAAAACACAGCTCATAGCTGTTTGGTGCCGCACGGCACATCGAGGTGGCGACAGGCAGAACGGCACGTAGAGAAGAAGGAGCGAGATAAGAAGAGGAGGCGAGGAGTGGTGCTGAGAGCCAGAGAGAATAGAAGATGCAGGTGTGAGGTGAGTGGCGTTGCGGGAGGGTTGGAGCGTGCGCGTAGAGATGTTGGTGTGCGTGCGGCGAGTCGCGCGTGCGTTGGGCGGCGTGGGCGGCGTGGGGCGCGAAAGCAAGGTTGTGTTCGGCGGGACGGCTGTTGCTGAATTAAGACCGAGTGTAGCTCAGTTGGTAGAGCGATTGACTGTAGTGTTCTATACTGTGTCCCAGTATACTCGGAAATCAATTGGTCGCTGGTTCGATTCCGGCCACTCGGATTTTATCCTTCTTTACCATTCTTTCGCTGCGCCGCCTTCTCTTTTGTTTCGCTGCTCCAACACCGCTCGTGAATGTACCGCACTATGCGAGAGGCGGTTAGACACCTCTGCTTTCTCATACAGAGCCTAGAGTGTCGGGAGACTCGTCTTGCTTCGGTTTTCGTTCTGATATGACGTCGGTTCGATCCTGCAGCAACAGCAACTTAGCTAGCGAGTGAGAAAGCTTTGGGACAAACATGGGCTTCATCCATACGTGCTCTCGACTACCCAGCCACCAAGCCACATCGTGAACTGAGGCGGAATGGACGCGTTTGTTTTGTCGGTGTGTGTGTGTGTGTGTGTGTGTGTGTGTGACGATCCGAATGTGTCGACGATGGCATCATTTCCGAGCGACAGCAAAACACAGCTCATAGCTGTTTGGTGCTCGCACGGCACATCGAGGTGGCGACAGGCAGAACGGCACGTAGAGAAGAAGGAGCGAGATAAGAAGAGGAGGCGAGGAGTGGTGTTGAGAGCCAGAGAGAATAGAAGATGCAGGTGTGAGGTGAGTGGCGTTGCGGGAGGGTTGGAGCGTGCGCGTAGAGATGTTGGTGTGCGTGCGGCGAGTCGCGCGTGCGTTGGGCGGCGTGGGGCGCGAAAGCAAGGTTGTGTTCGGCGGGACGGCTGTTGCTGAATTAAGACCGAGTGTAGCTCAGTTGGTAGAGCGATTGACTGTAGTGTTCTATACTGTGTCCCAATATACTCGGAAATCAATTGGTCGCTGGTTCGATTCCGGCCACTCGGATTTTATCCTTCTTTACCATTCTTTCGCTGCGCCGCCTTCTCTTTTGTTTCGCTGCTCCAACACCGCTCGTGAATGTACCGCACTATGCGAGAGGCGGTTAGACACCTCTGCTTTCTCATACAGAGCCTAGAGTGTCGGGAGACTCGTCTTGCTTCGGTTTTCGTTCTGATATGACGTCGGTTCGATCCTGCAGCAACAGCAACTTAGCTAGCGAGTGAGAAAGCTTTGGGACAAACATGGGCTTCATCCATACGTGCTCTCGACTACCCAGCCACCAAGCCACATCGTGAACTGAGGCGGAATGGACGCGTTTGTTTTGTCGGTGTGTGTATGTGTGTGTGTGTGTGTGTGTGTGACGATCCGAATGTGTCGACGATGGCATCATTTCCGAGCGACAGCAAAACACAGCTCATAGCTGTTTGGTGCTCGCACGGCACATCGAGGTGGCGACAGGCAGAACGGCACGTAGAGAAGAAGGAGCGAGATAAGAAGAGGAGGCGAGGAGTGGTGTTGAGAGCCAGAGAGAATAGAAGATGCAGGTGTGAGGTGAGTGGCGTTGCGGGAGGGTTGGAGCGTGCGCGTAGAGATGTTGGTGTGCGTGCGGCGAGTCGCGCGTGCGTTGGGCGGCGTGGGGCGGCGTGGGGCGCGAAAGCAAGGTTGTGTTCGGCGGGACGGCTGTTGCTGAATTAAGACCGAGTGTAGCTCAGTTGGTAGAGCGATTGACTGTAGTGTTCTATACTGTGTCCCAGTATACTCGGAAATCAATTGGTCGCTGGTTCGATTCCGGCCACTCGGATTTTATCCTTCTTTACCATTCTTTCGCTGCGCCGCCTTCTCTTTTGTTTCGCTGCTCCAACACCGCTCGTGAATGTACCGCACTATGCGAGAGGCGGTTAGACACCTCTGCTTTCTCATACAGAGCCTAGAGTGTCGGGAGACTCTGTCTTGCTTCGGTTTTCGTTCTGATATGACGTCGGTTCGATCCTGCAGCAACAGCAACTTAGCTAGCGAGTGAGAAAGCTTTGGGACAAACATGGGCTTCATCCATACGTGCTCTCGACTACCCAGCCACCAAGCCACATCGTGAACTGAGGCGGAATGGACGCGTTTGTTTTGTCGGTGTGTGTATGTGTGTGTGTGTGTGTGTGACGATCCGAATGTGTCGACGATGGCATCATTTCCGAGCGACAGCAAAACACAGCTCATAGCTGTTTGGTGCTCGCACGGCACATCGAGGTGGCGACAGGCAGAACGGCACGTAGAGAAGAAGGAGCGAGATAAGAAGAGGAGGCGAGGAGTGGTGTTGAGAGCCAGAGAGAATAGAAGATGCAGGTGTGAGGTGAGTGGCGTTGCGGGAGGGTTGGAGCGTGCGCGTAGAGATGTTGGTGTGCGTGCGGCGAGTCGCGCGTGCGTTGGGCGGCGTGGGGCGCGAAAGCAAGGTTGTGTTCGGCGGGACGGCTGTTGCTGAATTAAGACCGAGTGTAGCTCAGTTGGTAGAGCGATTGACTGTAGTGTTCTATACTGTGTCCCAGTATACTCGGAAATCAATTGGTCGCTGGTTCGATTCCGGCCACTCGGATTTTATCCTTCTTTACCATTCTTTCGCTGCGCCGCCTTCTCTTTTGTTTCGCTGCTCCAACACCGCTCGTGAATGTACCGCACTATGCGAGAGGCGGTTAGACACCTCTGCTTTCTCATACAGAGCCTAGAGTGTCGGGAGACTCGTCTTGCTTCGGTTTTCGTTCTGATATGACGTCGGTTCGATCCTGCAGCAACAGCAACTTAGCTAGCGAGTGAGAAAGCTTTGGGACAAACATGGGCTTCATCCATACGTGCTCTCGACTACCCAGCCACCAAGCCACATCGTGAACTGAGGCGGAATGGACGCGTTTGTTTTGTCGGTGTGTGTATGTGTGTGTGTGTGTGTGTGTGACGATCCGAATGTGTCGACGATGGCATCATTTCCGAGCGACAGCAAAACACAGCTCATAGCTGTTTGGTGCTCGCACGGCACATCGAGGTGGCGACAGGCAGAACGGCACGTAGAGAAGAAGGAGCGAGATAAGAAGAGGAGGCGAGGAGTGGTGTTGAGAGCCAGAGAGAATAGAAGATGCAGGTGTGAGGTGAGTGGCGTTGCGGGAGGGTTGGAGCGTGCGCGTAGAGATGTTGGTGTGCGTGCGGCGAGTCGCGCGTGCGTTGGGCGGCGTGGGGCGCGAAAGCAAGGTTGTGTTCGGCGGGACGGCTGTTGCTGAATTAAGACCGAGTGTAGCTCAGTTGGTAGAGCGATTGACTGTAGTGTTCTATACTGTGTCCCAGTATACTCGGAAATCAATTGGTCGCTGGTTCGATTCCGGCCACTCGGATTTTATCCTTCTTTACCATTCTTTCGCTGCGCCGCCTTCTCTTTTGTTTCGCTGCTCCAACACCGCTCGTGAATGTACCGCACTATGCGAGAGGCGGTTAGACACCTCTGCTTTCTCATACAGAGCCTAGAGTGTCGGGAGACTCGTCTTGCTTCGGTTTTCGTTCTGATATGACGTCGGTTCGATCCTGCAGCAACAGCAACTTAGCTAGCGAGTGAGAAAGCTTTGGGACAAACATGGGCTTCATCCATACGTGCTCTCGACTACCCAGCCACCAAGCCACATCGTGAACTGAGGCGGAATGGACGCGTTTGTTTTGTCGGTGTGTGTATGTGTGTGTGTGTGTGTGTGACGATCCGAATGTGTCGACGATGGCATCATTTCCGAGCGACAGCAAAACACAGCTCATAGCTGTTTGGTGCTCGCACGGCACATCGAGGTGGCGACAGGCAGAACGGCACGTAGAGAAGAAGGAGCGAGATAAGAAGAGGAGGCGAGGAGTGGTGTTGAGAGCCAGAGAGAATAGAAGATGCAGGTGTGAGGTGAGTGGCGTTGCGGGAGGGTTGGAGCGTGCGCGTAGAGATGTTGGTGTGCGTGCGGCGAGTCGCGCGTGCGTTGGGCGGCGTGGGCGGCGTGGGGCGCGAAAGCAAGGTTGTGTTCGGCGGGACGGCTGTTGCTGAATTAAGACCGAGTGTAGCTCAGTTGGTAGAGCGATTGACTGTAGTGTTCTATACTGTGTCCCAATATACTCGGAAATCAATTGGTCGCTGGTTCGATTCCGGCCACTCGGATTTTATCCTTCTTTACCATTCTTTCGCTGCGCCGCCTTCTCTTTTGTTTCGCTGCTCCAACACCGCTCGTGAATGTACCGCACTATGCGAGAGGCGGTTAGACACCTCTGCTTTCTCATACAGAGCCTAGAGTGTCGGGAGACTCGTCTTGCTTCGGTTTTCGTTCTGATATGACGTCGGTTCGATCCTGCAGCAACAGCAACTTAGCTAGCGAGTGAGAAAGCTTTGGGACAAACATGGGCTTCATCCATACGTGCTCTCGACTACCCAGCCACCAAGCCACATCGTGAACTGAGGCGGAATGGACGCGTTTGTTTTGTCGGTGTGTGTATGTGTGTGTGTGTGTGACGATCCGAATGTGTCGACGATGGCATCATTTCCGAGCGACAGCAAAACACAGCTCATAGCTGTTTGGTGCTCGCACGGCGCATCGAGGTGGCGACAGGCAGAACGGCACGTAGAGAAGAAGGAGCGAGATAAGAAGAGGAGGCGAGGAGTGGTGTTGAGAGCCAGAGAGAATAGAAGATGCAGGTGTGAGGTGAGTGGCGTTGCGGGAGGGTTGGAGCGTGCGCGTAGAGATGTTGGTGTGCGTGCGGCGAGTCGCGCGTGCGTTGGGCGGCGTGGGGCGCGAAAGCAAGGTTGTGTTCGGCGGGACGGCTGTTGCTGAATTAAGACCGAGTGTAGCTCAGTTGGTAGAGCGATTGACTGTAGTGTTCTATACTGAGTCTAAGCACTCAGGACCGAACTTACGACGACCGGGAAATCCGCACTTAGATTCGTACCAGAGACTCGTGAAAGGTCGGTTTCCACAGTAGTGACTCCCTATCAGGTCTTTTAGTTGGACCAATGAGTTTTCGGTCACACTACTCTGTTCCACGAAAGTATGAAGAATTGGTTTTTGTGGGCTACACAAACGGCTTTTACGATCGTGGTTGGACATTAAAAATGGAGGGTAGGCGTAGATGTAAGAATGTAAAATGACTGGCAGGACGGTCTAATTCTACTTCGAGCAGATGCCCTGTACTCCTGGAAGCAAGGACATATCTCCTGATGTGCACGTCGCTGTAGCCATGTTCCTTGCTAAGCGCAGCGAAGGAGAGCGACTACGTTGGGGTGCTGCCAAGGAAGCTGCTGAGTTTTTGGTATCAGCCCCGGAGCTGTTGCGAAAATTATCAAGATCAAGGACAATCCTGCTGCGCTTGTAGCCAAGATAATGCTGGTCCTCATGTCGACGAGGGTCACCACAAAGTCAAGGCGGCGGGAATGGAGAACGGGAGGAAGATTGAAATGGTTTGTCAACCACCACGTTCTCCAGACTGCAATATCCTAGACTTAGGGTATTTCAACGCCATTCAAGCGATGCAGTATAGATCGCCTACAAACCAGATTGATATATTAATTTCCGCTGTAGAAAAGTCGTTTAGAGAGTTAAGTATTACTACACTAGATGCTTGCTTCCTTACCTTACAAAAGGTTATGGAATGCATAATCATACACGAGGGAGGAAACGACTTTCAACTCCCTCGTGTACAAAAGAGTAAGTACCGTGGCGGTGTACTTCCAACATCCTTGTCCGTTGACCCTGCCGTCGTGAAACGAGGGCGCGCAGTTTTGACTGGGCAAATATTGAATCAATAGCGGTTATTTTGACGAACCTAAACCACACTTTTATTTTATAAAAAATAGCTTAATTCGTGGTCATGAAATGATTGGCTAAAAAGTATATGTGGTTAGGGTATTATACTCTGAGCAGACCAATAAAAGCTCAAAATAAGGCTGGCTATTTCCAGGCGAATACAACGCGTAGAGCGATGATTTTTGGTTTATTTGAACACTAATTCTTCGCCCTTCAACCAGTATTTTTCTGGTCTAATATCGCTTAAAAGTACGATAGCAGCATAAAAAGGCAATTTTCCCCTAATTTTCATCGTGTACAAGTGCTTGTCTTGCGACCTGCAGACAAAGGGAGCAAACGCTAAAATTCTACAAGAAACCTTAGCTCCTGGCGGTCATTTTAAGGTACGTTCGAGCGTCAAACTCGAAATTTTGATCATAAGAGACCTAAAAGTATGAAAACTTCATACTTTCGTGGAACAGAGAAGTATGAAATATGGACCACCACACCCAAAAGACTTATGTGGTATAGCACAGGTAGAAAATTACCTTAGTTTCCCACTGTACGCCCCACAACACCTACTCGCTCAGCGAATAGGCTTTAAGGGCGAATCCGAAGATCGCCCAGTCCGTTTACAGCAGTGTAATAACACTCCAGACACCACCCAAGTCCTTCCGGTAGTCGTACCGCGAGCTATCCGGTACACTCCGCTCTCCTTCCTTCAATCGCTGACCAATCAGCTAAGTTCGCTGGCTTATCAGCTCCACTCGATCTCTCCACCCGTCACACTTGTCCGTCGACCTTCGACGCCTCTCTTCTTTGTTCGTCGAGCCCCGACGACCTTCACTCCAACCTTCACTCTCTCTCAACCCAAAACTCGTACCCTCCACTAAAAATGGACGGCGGCGTACTAACGTACAATTTTAACGAGTCCTTGACGCCAGTGGGTAATGCGCCAATGGTTTAGGATGCAAGCCACGGGTATGTTACGTCCGACGAAACCTGCGCTCTTCCGAGTAGTTTAACGACTTCGGTCGGTTCTTCAATACTTTAACCTCAACGCTTCTTGGGCTTGCCACTTGGGTAAGACTGCTTCCTTCACTCAGGTCAGTCAGTCTCACCGGTGGTCATACCCTTTGCCCGGCGGGGACGACTTATGCTGCGCTTGCCGCCTTGTGTTGGACTCAGAATAATCCACTCTGTATTGTTTTCAGGTTATCTTCCTAAACGCCCTTTCAGGGCTTCTCTGAGTTCCTTTGTGTTCCTATACAAATATGTAATGAAAATGGGTCGTTTCAGACCTCCCTATAGTGAAACCAAGTCATTTGCCGGGCGACCCTTCACGTTCGCCGAGCTAATTTCGGCGACCTTCGAGATCCGTACCTAGTCGATATTCCCGGTACGCACTTATGTTCTGGTCGCACTTAGCCTCGATAGCTTGTGACGTGTACACCACTGGGCCGAGATGACTGGTGTCACCGAATTATGTGGTGGCACCAAATTATCAGAATCGCTACACCACAACCCTCCTGATCAAGACCCGAACCAACCGGCGAGTGTCCTGATCATCACTCTTGCTGAGCGATTCTTCAAGCTCCAACTGAACCTTAAATAGCTTCCATCTCCGGCGCCCTCATGAGCGAGGCATCTCAGCCTCCACCACCAGTAAGCCGCGCTTATTTTGTTCTTCATGATCGTATGCTTGTATGGACGCTCACCATCGTGATCATCTATCACTTCTTTGCGCGTGTTATAGGCAGAGA
This sequence comes from Phytophthora boehmeriae, assembly GCA_011947355.1. Classification (NCBI taxonomy): domain Eukaryota; phylum Oomycota; class Peronosporomycetes; order Peronosporales; family Peronosporaceae; genus Phytophthora; species Phytophthora boehmeriae. Next base: position 511,379 of record JAAVTJ010000241.1, on the reverse strand, counting down.
TCGATCTTACTGGCGAGATTTCTCCACCGCCGGCCGATTCGTCGACGCCTGAAACGGCATCGACACCTCGATCGACGGCTCCTAGGCCCAAACCTGAAGTCTTCCATCCATCCATGTCTCTAGGTGAGACTCAATCGCTCCCTCCAGTCGTTCTACGACTGCCGATCGTCCACTGACTATCTACCACTTGGACCGAGCGCTGGAACTCCAGTTTGACCGTTTGGTCTTCAGTCAAGCCGCTAGAGACTCCAAGATCTGCAAAGTGTTGGCGTATGCGTTGACCAAGCCAAGGACCGGACTCACGCAAAATTTCGTTCGTCAACTTCAAGCTTCTTCGACGATTGATGAAATCGTCGACGTCATCGAAGGCAAGTACGTTGACGGACCTCCCCGACCGTCGTCGCTGGTCAGAAATCGGCCGAAGCTTCGACGGAGCGCATGCGTGCAGACCTGCTGGACAACAAGCTTCAAGAGTACGTGAAGAGGTGTGGTTCGCTCAACGAATCGCTGAAGGTCGCTGATGCCTACGCCCGATCGATGAAGGAGCAAGTTGCTCGCCTCGAAGACAAGGAGATCCAGCGTCGGAGCATTGATCAAGCCATCGCTTGCGATCTCAAGGTTCGTGACGACGAGAGAGCTCGGCTTCAGGCGACGATCAAGGACTGTGAGGCAACTATCGCTTTGATGAAAAGCGATTATTCTCGTGATTCGGTGACTCGACAAGCTGTTCTCGCCCGCTGTTTTGAGCTCGGCGAACAGAATCGCCAATTATCTCACGAACTCATCAATCGGACCAGCTCTGGACATCGACAGCTAAAGGATCAGCTCGCCGACCGGGATCGGACCATTCGCCATTTGGAACGGAGTCTCCGCAACCTGCCTGTTGCTCAGAAACTCCGAAAATCTAGCCCAATTTTGGTAGTTGCTGCTATGTTCGGTGAGTGATCTGTTTTTCCTTCGCTAATTCCAGTCGTCGACTGACGTTAGCCTCCTCTGACAGGGCTAGCCATTCCAGGGTTGAACAGGACTGAGCTCAAAGCCTATAACAAGGCGTGCAAGGAGCTCAAGGCTGCTGGCTTGGGTATTTACGGACAAGACGATCCTGACGCGTCGCCAGGCGGTGTTTCGGCTAGTCCTGGTTCGCAACCAACGACCCCACAGTCCGTTAGTTCGGCCACTGCCGATTCGCCCAGCACGTCTCAACCGCCTCTACTCATTCGTTCGGCGAACAGGAGTGGTGGCGATGACCAGGCTCGCGCACAGACGTTCGCCGAGGCTATCGAAGTGCTTCCTCCGGTTGTCAGCTCGGATTCAGCTGCCTCTCGGGACCTTTCACCTCGTCGGCGATCGTTATCGCCGTTGGTCCCAAGCAAGCGTCGTTCTAGGCAATTGTCCTTGGGCTCGTCTCCATCGCCCCGTAGGTCTAGCGCCAAGAAACGGCGCACCAGTGGTTCTAGCGAATCTTCAAGCTCCGCTGTCTCCCAATCAAGCAGCCCGTCGGTGAGCTCCACTGGTTCTTCACTTCGTCGATCGACTCGGGTTGCATCAGCGAACGCATCCGCTATTCAGCGGGTTCTACATGAAGAGGAGTCGACGAGTGATCTGCTGACCCTCGGCGATCCCGACGGATCCACCTCAGCTTCCAACAGTACCAGCCAGACTAATTCGGCGACTCAAGAATCAGTCGCTCACGTCTCCGTCTCGGACTCTCCGCTCATTGACGTCTCCGCTGGTCCAGGTTCTATCGCTGAGTCTTCTTCGCCGACCGATCCTTCCAATGTCCAAGTGACGTCCTCGTCGACCAGTCCTCCTGTCTTGGCAGAGCCGGTCATTATGTCAGACTCGGCGAATGATGTGTATGACCCTACACGTCCGTCAATTTCGCCCACGGCATCCAATGATGCTGGTCTTTCAATTAATTCGTCGCCGACCGAACAGCTCTCGGGCGGTGTGTCTCCGGCGAAGAGAGCGGCAGCGTCTGCTCTAACTTCGATGACCAATTCGGTTGTTGCTCGTGCTCTACCTCCTGGTCAGCCTCCTAATTGGTCGCCGAACAACTCCGAGAATGAAGACTATGCCGTTGGTTCAGGGTCTGGACTCGCTGAGTCTGGAGAGGATGACTCTGGTGAATCTCCTCCTTCGACAAACACGCCTCCAGTCACCTCTTCCAGCAATCGGCCAGCCTCCTCGGATGAGCTTCCAAAGAGCTCCCAAGTTCTCAGTTCTTCCAGTACTTCGGTGGTTTCTGTTTCTGCACCAGCGACCTCGCTTGCGACCACCACTGCTCTGGCATCGTCGACTGTGACTTCTTCTGCTTCCCAGCCTCCGGTTCCTGTCGTTCGCCGACCTTCCAGTAAAGGCAAAATTCTCGAGAAGGTCCAGAAGAAGCTCTCCAAGAACCCGCGCAAGGTGTCGGCGAATGCCGCCAAGTCGCAGGTTGTATCCAAGAAGTCATCGAGACCTTCGGCGAATGCGCAATCGTCGGCCAAGGAATCCAAATCGTCGACCAAGTCGACAAAGAGGTCATCGACGAAGACGGCTCCTTACCAGCTGGATCTGAAGACCTTAGCTGCTCGCGCAGCTGCAAGTGCTCGGCTGGATACACGGGAATCCGACCTGATGAAGAAACTTCGAGCACTGCCGTTCTTTCGTCCTGGGTCTCAGCGATGTTGGGATAGAATCCTCGAGCTCACTAAGGTCCAAGTGATCTACGAGTCGACTCCGGATGGTGAGCGAATTCGCCCTACTCCGTTGAGCAAAGCCGGGCTTCGAGCATTCGCTGAGGTGTACTCAGCTAACCACCCTTGGCGTCTCACTTTGCGTCTCCTCCCAGATAGCATGATGTTCGTCGACGATTCTATCTTGACTTTATGCCCTCCAATGGAGAAAGGCAGACGTCAGCAGAAACCAAGCTCAGATATTGAGATTCTCAGCCAGGAGTGGTGCAAGTATCGTGCGGTTGGTCGGGAGGACATCTTCATCGCGCTATGGGAGCGGAACCACTGGATCGTCGAATCTAGCGTGATCTTGGCGCTCGCTGAGGAATGGCACAAGTCGACCAAGTCTCCGGCCGTAGTTGCCGATCTTAACGCTCGACTAGCTGCCTTCAAAGAGTATATCCATTCTCGGAAGCAGCGCTCGGACCTTCTTCGAATCGCGCAGAAGAATCTCTGCAAGGTGATAATCGACCACGTCGAGCGAGTGGTAGACGGTCTACCTGCACCCGACCTGGATCCAGAGGTTTGCTTTGACCCGGCGATTCCACTTTGCTCGCTGATGAACCTCCCGTGGTTTCCGACTTCGGCGAATTGGATCGCTGAGGCTGGAAACGTCGACGATACCGAGCCGTGGCGCAACTGGTGGCTCACTATGCCCGGGCGTCATCCGTACAACACGATCTTTCGTCCGGCGAATCCAGCGTTTCCATTATTTGTGCCACGGGGTGCTGACTCGGCGATTGTTGCAGACACTGTTGGGGATGAACCAGCCGCAATTGAGCCAGTTCCTCCTGCTCTTCACTCCAGTGTCGATGGTGCTGATGCATTAAATCGACCCAACATCGTTACCTTTTCGCCACCGAACGTGGTTCATGGTGGGGATTAGTTGATATCCAGCTCGCTGAGCCGTGGCTCAAGTCGTACGTGCTCATTCCACACCTCAGATGCCCAGAAAACGTAGTTCTAGTAGGAGGTTTCTTTACATGTCTTATTCGTTCACCGTATGACATCCATTTCCATGATCGTCACATGAAGTTTGTTTCCAATATGCAGTTTTGGTACAGTAGTAATTCACTCGGCGAGGGCCTGTACCCACTCTCGCTGAGGTCCACATTTGGTGCAGTAGCTGTAATCTTCATTCGACGACCTGTACCCATCGTCGAGAGATCACTTCGCGCATAGCCGCTAACTCTCGTCCGCGACCTGAACCATTTGAAGTCGGTTCTCGCGCTTCTTTTGGAGAAGATAGTCGAACAGAAGACCTCCACATGACAGATTCGACACTGGCTCCCAGGTTGGCTCATCATAGCCTTGCCATTTGACCTTAAACTCTCGGCGAGTACGTTCCGTGCTCGTCGAAATAGGCCAGCGGTCGTCGAGTATCGCTTCGACGATGTATTTACCGTCGCCGACTTCAGGCTCCCAGCTGTCTTCGGGGAGAAGTTCCTCGTCGAAATCAAAACGATCCTCTTCACCCAGGCCATCCACGAGATCAGCAGTAGGTCGGCGATCGTCTTCGCTCACAGCTTTCAAACGGGACACGTGCACGACCGGGTAGAACCGATAGCCTGCTTTGTCTGGTAATTCCAGTTCGTAAGCAAATTCTTCGACCTTCCGTTTAATGCGGAAGGGTCCATGCCACTGGTGGGCAAGCTTCTTTACTAACCCGGGCTTCACTCGTTCCATGAACAGCCATACCCTGCTTCCGGGCTTAAACAGTGATCGCTGAGCGGAGTTTTCCATTGTTTCCGCTTCTTCCTCAGCACTCTGTATGCGTTCGCTGGCCGGAACAGATTGTTTTTCCAATCTTCCAAGGGCTTCGTTATGCTCCTTCGCTCGCCGAGCTTTCTCTGTGGCTTGGTATTGCTTCGCTAAGGCAAGAGCAACTTCATGTTGGCGGTTAGCTTCTCGCCGCCAAGTGGCAGCGTCCGAGGTGTCACCGTCACCAAGCCTCAGCGAACTAGTCATAGCCTTCAGTGTAGACTGCGCGTCCCACCCATGTACTAGGTAGAACGGTGTTTCTTTTCGAGTCATGTCCATCGAGTTATTCATTGCATATACCATCTTCTCAGCAATGTCATCCCAATCTTGCTGCAATGGATCCTCGACGTAGACATTCACAGTCTGGATCACCGATTTCACTGACCGTTCTTGTTGGCCATTTGCTTGAGGTCGATAGCTGAGCGTCGCTCTTGATCTCGATTGAATGAGCTCGACGAATGCTTGAAATGTTTCGCTCATGAACCGTGGATCTCGGTCGTGCCTAATCATTGAAGGTGCACCGAACCGGCGAAACACACATTCTTCGAAAACATCTGCCACATCTTGAGCTTTGGTGCTGCTCATTGCCTTAGCGATCACGTATCCGGTGAACGAACACTGGAACAGCAGTAGAGACGTGTTGCCTCGTCGAGTACGGGGTAGTGGAGTCACGAAGTCCATCGACACCAACTGGAACGGTCGATCGGCGAGCACATTGCCCGGCGAATAACCTTTTAGCTGAGGTTTCCCTTGCTTGTGCTGCAGTCAGCGCAGGCACGTACGTGGCGAACGACGGTAGCATATAATCCGATCCAATAGTAGTCTTTCTTCACGCGATGATACGTACGGACAATGCCTTGGTGACCTCCCTCGATCGAGTCGTGGCAACTTTGCAAAACTTCAGCGATCATTGTCGTTGGCACGACAAGACGCAAGTGTGCTTCTGACTCGTCATTTTCGTCGAATCTCCGACCTTTACCCACATAATGTAGCACTTCGTCTTCATCGATGACGAATCGGTCAGCGATTTTACTTGCATTCGCTGCTCGCTTGAGACTCAACGATTCCAGATCACCTCTGAGATAGGCTTTTAGATCAGCCCACCTCCTTTCTTCTTCTTGGGCGATCTTGACTCGGCGAATTCGTTCAGCCTGTACTTCAACCGGATCTAGTTGATCTTCAGCCTTTTGACCACTTGAACTGGGGTCATTCGGCTCTGTACTTGATTGTTCTTGGCTTGCTTCGTCTCGATTCGCTGAGTCCGTCAGGGAGTCATCGTTCGCCGAACGGGTGTTCGGTGAATGATCAGGTTCCGTGAACCGCACTCGCCGAGCCTTATTCGCTGAGCGTACTGTCCTTGGTGGTTGTGTTCGTCGGCTCTGACTCCTGGTCACTGTCGTGACTTGGGGGCTTTCGCCGACTGCACGTGCTGCATCACTAGTCAATCGTTGATTGGTATTTATGTCGCTGGTTGTTTGTTCACTGACATAGAGGACCTCCGGGATGCGATTGAGCATTTTTAGCTCGGACTTCCTTGTTTCGCTGAGCACAACTTTTGTAACTTGACTTTCTAGAGCTTCAGTGGCCAGCGAATCGGCCGATGCATTGTAAACTCTGATCGCATGCAGGTAGCGTACTGAATTCAGCTTCGCCGTCAGCTCCTTATGGCGCATTAGCTGGACTTGTAACGTCTCCTTCCGGCACGCTATCACCCCCATGGATTGCTGGATCGCAAGCCTTGAATCGCCGACTATGATTAAATCGGTCACCCCATGGTCAATCGCTGTCTCGACACCGTTATTCATTCCGGTATACTCAGCGATATTGACTGTCGTCGATTCAAGGTGCGCGCTCGCTGCGATGACAATGTCCCATGCCGGTAGCCGCCATAGGATCCAGGAGCAGCTGCCGTATCCTCCGTGTTTCTCTGTTTTCGCCGAGCCATCAAATGATAGAACATACCCTTGATAGTCTTTGGCGACGCTAGCATACAGCAAGTGAGGGTCCATTCGCACAGTCGCCGACCCTTTAGAGGGTGGCGCAAGTGGAGCAACTGCTTCGTCGAGCGCTACAAACGGCGTAATCGTCGACTGCAACAACTTGGCGAACTCAATGTCTCGTTCGCGGACGCGTTTGATCTTCAAGTGCCACTGTGACAAAAGTACTGCGAACTGTACAGAGCGTCCGAACAGCGACTTGGACTGGAAAACCCATTCCAAAGTCGAAAATCGGGTGTACACGTGGAGCGTCTTTCCAGCCAAGAGCGTGTAATTGATCTTGAGCATTTGCAGTAGCGCGAGTACCTCCCTTTCGGCGGGGTGGTAGTTCATCTCGTTTTCTTTTAATACTCGGCCACAAAACCTCACTGGGTGAAGCAACTCTTCGTGCATCTGCATCAATGTACTGCTCAATGCCCATTCGTTGGCATACAGCATGATGTACACGTCTTTGGATCCATCGAAGTGCTTGAGGATTGGTGCGTCGATGACTTTCTGCCGTAGTTCGGCGAATGCTCTCTTGTGAACGCTGAGGTCACCCCTTGAGCAAAGTCTTCGTCCTTGACTTGATATAGCACCGCTCCAAAAGCAGCTAAACCTTGGATGAAACGCCCATAGTAGTTGAGCGCTCCCAAAAAGATTGCATGCCTTTCTTCGATGAAGGGAACGGAAGCTCAGCGATTGCCGCCAACTTCTTTGGATCCGCTTGGATGCCGTCACTGGTAACCACGTGTGACAAGAAATCAACTTTCTGTTGCACGAAAATACTTTTCGTGAAGCTAACGCTGATTCGACACTCGGCGAATCTCGACAACAACCGGTCTAGGGTGGACAAACACTCGTCGAACGAAGTTCCACCGAAACAGATATCGTCGACGAATGACCTCCTGTGAAACACAGGTACCCATGTCGACTGATCCGACTCTCCAGTCGAAAACATATCAGCGCTTGGGCTATTAATCAATTCCATTAATGGATCTGATTCGGTGAGCACTTGGTGGTCGGCTTCATACTTTGTTCGTAAATCGGACGAATTTGCGTTCGCCGAGCTCGCCGAATTAGTCACAAACGCCGTCCGAAGGGTTTGTGCGTGAGTTTCAGCTTGTTTCATGCGCTCAGCGAACGCTCGCCAGCCTCCCTTTGGTTGCACATAGCCCCACAGGGCATTGTCAATCATTCGCTGATATATCATGGGAGCATTTTTTAACCCAAAAGGCATTCGAAGCCATTCAAAATGGCCTAATGCACACACAAACGCTGATACCCAACGGGCTCTCATCGTCATCATGATTGCCCAGAAGCCACTTGCGGCATCGAGAGAACAAAACCACAGGTAACTTTCCATTTCGGTCAGCAGGTCGTCGACGAGTGGCATCGCATACTCCATAATGATGGTAATCGCATTGACCATTTTGTAGTCGATACATAGTCGTATGTCTTGACCATTCTTTTTGAGCACGATTACAATCGGCGACGCCCACGGGCTACTCGAGAACGCGATCAAACCTGCTTCAAGCAAACCTTTCAGCAGTTCATAGAGCTTCCTCAAGTGTTTAAGTGGAATTCGCCGAGCTCTTTGTTTGATCGGCGAGTGGCCTCGCACGTCAATATCACAAACCACGCCATACGCTGGCGGTGGTAATGCATTGCCACTCGAAATCATGATTTGTTCATGTTTACGGAGTACTTCGACTAACCGAACTTGTTCGGCGGAGCTCAGCGAAGTGTTTTTAACGTTCGAACCTTCGTAGTCCAGAATCGTCGAGGCTGGAGTAGTGAGATCTGGTAAAAATGCTAGTTCTTGAGCGTAATCTTCAAAGTGAATTTCGGTTGCTCCATGCTCGAACTCATCTCCTCCAGCTTCTACTCCTTGTCCGATCAATCTTTCAGCAGATGCAATGTATCGTAAGCGAAGATCGTCGATAGCATCCTCAGCGAACGACTTCTTGATGACTTCCTCATCCAGTTCCTCCAACCCAGCGATCGTAACATATACGGGTTCCGTAGTCTGTTCTATCCTATTGGTGAATGTACCCTTAACCAGATCGGGTCGAGCACTAAGCTCTCGCATTCCCTTCACTTGTTGTTTTAATTCTCCGAGTAAATGGGCGATTCTGGGATCGTCCATCTGAGGGACTGGGTCGAAATTCACTGGTCTTGGGTCATTCGCCGAGCAATTTCCATCTGATTCACCCAATCGCTGACCAATTAGAGGATTTTCAGCGGGTTCGTCGATGTTCGCCGAGCTCTTAGTATCCATTTCTTCGTTCGCTGAGTCATTTTCCTCCATATCAGTCATCGAATCTTCATTCGCTGAGCAGATTTGTTGGCTCTCGTCCTCGCTCGTCGAGCAATCTGTATCATCGGAACAGAATTCGTCTTGTGAGCTGCTATCAGAGTCAGTCGTCGAGCGATATTCGTCGAGGTTAACCTTCAGCGTCACCCCTGTGTTTGATGATCCATTCATAGCTGCGAGTCGTTCACGTTTCTCCCACATCTGCGCACAGGTTAGTCCAGTCGGTGATCCACGAGGTCGTCGACGAATACCCTTTGGTATCGGGTATTCTGGTTTCTCGACTGCTGATGGTTGTTGAGCTAACCAATCCTGATAAGCCTTACATTCTAGCATCAGCTGACGTTCGGTCTTCGACTCTTCGTACGCTTCAAACTGCCACCACCGGTACTGTTTTGTATGCAATCGGACGAATCCTTCTGCAAGCGGTAACTCACCCTTGGGTACCCACCATACAAATGCCGTATGGGCAGGGCAATATTCCCGGCGAGTCGAGGCATTTGACACAATCACCCTAGTAGCTCGACCAGACTTGCTAAATAATACTTTAGGGAGTAATCTCCCAAATCGCCGAGCCCATATTTCATGCGTTTGTAGACTAGGTTGTTTGCGCGGTAACCTGAACTCTGTGGACTCCCCACCCTCAACGATTAATGGTTCGTCGGGACTTCCAGCCACATGATCCTTGGTCGACAAGAAATCCCTCGACGATTGTATAAGTGGTACTTCCAGTTCGTCGGGGTTGGTCATTTTAGCCCTGAAAAGGTCCAGGCGGACCCCAGCAGGTATCATAAAATCAGTTCCAAGTATGACGTCAACCCCTGCATGGTGTGGCATAATCCAGAGTTCGAACTCATAGACGAGATGCCACCCGAGTGTTATCTTGACAGTCGCTCGTTCGCTGGTGTACACTTTTTCTTTTCCAATGCCCTGTATATCCAAACGTAAATCCGCACTCACATGTTTCTTCAGTCGTAATTTTTCGCGAACGACGCATGAATAGCGCTAACATTCGCTCCAGTATCCAATAAAATTTTTGTTCTTGTATCGTTAACAGCTCCCAACACAAGTGCCCGCATTCGCTTTCGCCGATCGAACCTTTTCTTCGACCACCATCCATGAGTCTCCCCTTCGAGGAGTTTCATTACTTGGATCGTCGGGTCCGAACTTGACTCGGCGAATGCAGCACTTGTAATATTCCCAGTAAATTCGCCGACCTCTTGACTTGATTTAAGTATGGTCGATGTCTTCACTGGTTTCAGTTTCCTGCCGATTTTACGCTCCATTATTTCACCATCATCACTCCCTAGCCATTTGCTTCGCCGAACGAAGGCAAACACATAGTTCGCCTCCACTGCTGGCTTAGCGAACTGTTGCCGCCCGGTAGCATCCAACCCAGTTAAAGTTGGCGGGCGCGTTCGTTTAAATTGCTGGAGTAGATGCCCTGGAGCTCGGCAGGAAGGGCATCTTTGTCAACATTCGACTTGATGTATTTTATCGTCTCTTCGTAGAGTCGATAGTGTTCACATTGTCCAGATTTATGGAACTGGTTGCAGAATTTGCATTTCGATAACACAAATGCGCTGGGTGTCGAGGATCACCGCATGCTGCACATGGTCAGTCTCTTCTTGACCCCGGCGATTGGAATCACCGCTACGTGGTCGGTGATTATAATTTCGCCGAACATCACTCGAAGACCAGTCATTACGATTGACGAATCTTGATTGCTGACCTGATTCAGCCACATCCATGTACCGCCCATCCGATTCAGAGTCGGATTTGCTGGATTCGTCAGAATGACTACTGATATCATCACCATCACTGTAATCATTTCGATTGCGTGAGGTAATGGCCAGCTGTTTTTGAAGCGCATCATACAAATCGCCGGTAGAAGCGTCAGCAATCGCAAGTTGACGACTGCGGTCATCACGACGACTTCTATTATCACCTCGGCGATCGTCACGGTCTCTGCTTTCGCTTCGACGACCAGAATCTCGATTTATTTTATTCGCCGAGCGATTGTAGCCTTTTCGACGACGGTGGACGTTCAATTTGGCTCTAATCACCTCTTCAACCTCGTCGATGTCGTCGAATTGTCTGAGAACCAGCTGATCAGCAAGATCATCATCCCGGCAGGTGTCGAGAAAGTGTTTTACATGTCGCCTGCCTTTGTTCCCACCAGACGAATATTTAATATTCGCCGAGCGTGCATATCCATTTAGGCGTAGCAAATAATCACAAATATGTTCACCAGAAGCTCGTTCAGCCGTGTAATACTTGTTTTCCGGCGTTTGGTCACCCGGTCGGCAATAATAGCTCAGGAACTCTTCCCGCAAGAGCGACCATGTTCGTCGGCTCTTTATGTCCAGCTGTCGGACCCAATGTCTCGCGCCATCCTTCATACATAGCTGGAAGGGTTCACACCAACGATCTTCGGGAGTATTCGTTCCTTCCATCTCGTAGATGAACTGCTTAAGCCATAGCTTCGACCCTTCGCTATCATCGCGACTCCCAACGAAGTTCGGGAGTTTCTTCAGCGATACATGATTAGTGACGAGGAAGGGTCGCGCATCTTTATCACCACCTTGGCCGTACAATCGCCGACCTGGAGAACCATCATCTACGTCATCCTGGTCGGCGATATAAGCGTCACCATCACCTTCATCATCACTTGTACAAATTCGCCGACCTCCAAGGCTACTTTTAGGAGTCACCATGTGTGAATCCATAAAGTATGGCGACTCAACCGTCGCACTAAATACACCTTTTCTTGTCGGTGGTGTGTACAATTGTGACCCAATCTTCATTTTCGTCGGGGTCTCAGGCAGCGGAATTTTCCGTGGGTCAGTCTCGTCGAACTTAGCATTCGCCGAGAGACCTCGTACACCAAATGTGTCTTTCAGTCGACGCTTCCATTTAGTGAGCTCAGCACTTACATCACTGAGCTCCCACACTTGGAGAGCGACTTTAGACGGTAGACTAGTGCACTCAAAGCCCATCGCCTCAAGCAATCGCTTGGTCTGTTTGGTGAGCTGAATAACACTTGCACTGTCTATGGGTTTTTCAATTCTTGCTCCAAGACGTACCACTTTGCACCCCCGACTTCCTTGGGAGCAAACATCATAATCCACGCACTCGTGGCGGTCATCGAGCGACCAACTTGACCCAAAGCGCGGTACGCATTTGGGGTATCTCCATTAACCGGTGGGCGATTCACCGACACCGGTTGATCGTCGGGTGCTAAAGCACACTCCGACGCCGCATCATCGAGGTCATCGTCTAATCGGCGAGCGATGGGTTTCGGTGCACCCGACTTCCCAGTCACTACGGACAGTTCGTCTTCGTCCTCGCTTCCCTGCAACTCTGCAGAGGCCTTCATTTCCAATTCAACTTCATCATCACTTCCATGGCTTCGATCGTCGACCCGATCGAAGGTCACCGAACGCGGCGTATTGGGCGTCCCTCTAATCGCCGAGTCCGCCGACCTTGGTCGCGCACTTGACTTGCCTCCGGTCGTCACCGGAGTCGCGCCCTTCGCATTCGCCGACGTCTTAACCATCTTCAGCTTAGCTCGTTGACTTGGTTTTGGTACCTAAAATGCCAAAAGCACCCTGTTCCCGGGTCGCGGCACCAGTTGTGGTATAGCACAGGTAGAAAATTACCTTAGTTTCCCACTGTACGCCCCACAACACCTACTCGCTCAGCGAATAGGCTTTAAGGGCGAATCCGAAGATCGCCCAGTCCGTTTACAGCAGTGTAATAACACTCCAGACACCACCCAAGTCCTTCCGGTAGTCGTACCGCGAGCTATCCGGTACACTCCGCTCTCCTTCCTTCAATCGCTGACCAATCAGCTAAGTTCGCTGGCTTATCAGCTCCACTCTCGATCTCTCCACCCGTCACACTTGTCCGTCGACCTTCGACGCCTCTCTTCTTTGTTCGTCGAGCCCCGACGACCTTCACTCCAACCTTCACTCTCTCTCAACCCAAAACTCGTACCCTCCACTAAAAAATGGACGGCGGCGTACTAACGTACAATTTTAACGAGTCCTTGACGCCAGTGGGTAATGCGCCAATGGTTTAGGATGCAAGCCACGGGTATGTTACGTCCGACGAAACCTGCGCTCTTCCGAGTAGTTTAACGACTTCGGTCGGTTCTTCAATACTTTAACCTCAACGCTTCTTGGGCTTGCCACTTGGGTAAGACTGCTTCCTTCACTCAGGTCAGTCAGTCTCACCGGTGGTCATACCCTTTGCCCGGCGGGGACGACTTATGCTGCGCTTGCCGCCTTGTGTTGGACTCAGAATAATCCACTCTGTATTGTTTTCAGGTTATCTTCCTAAACGCCCTTTCAGGGCTTCTCTGAGTTCCTTTGTGTTCCTATACAAATATGTAATGAAAATGGGTCGTTTCAGACCTCCCTATAGTGAAACCAAGTCATTTGCCGGGCGACCCTTCACGTTCGCCGAGCTAATTTCGGCGACCTTCGAGATCCGTACCTAGTCGATATTCCCGGTACGCACTTATGTTCTGGTCGCACTTAGCCTCGATAGCTTGTGACGTGTACACCACTGGGCCGAGATGACTGGTGTCACCGAATTATGTGGTGGCACCAAATTATCAGAATCGCTACACCACACTTAACCAATCATAATGCTGTATAATTACTTTCCAATCGGAAAGCGCGGTAGGCCAATCAACTAGCGTGTCTCTACCTAAAGTAATCGCTGCATCACACTTCTCCGTTTAAGCACCTTTCACAGCGCTTGCTTTGGCGGCTGGTCTGTAGTTAGGCATTAAAATCTTGTCCCCATATAATACGGTTCGTAATTCCATTGTTGGCACCATGACGAAAAGAGTGCACCTTTCCAGTACATACCACTTCTACCGGATAATCAGATATATCCGATGATTCCGCCAAAGCACTTTCCTGTCAAAAGCGTGCAAAATTAATTCATATTAAAACGCCGTTTCGCGCGAAAATGTGTCTGGATAACATTTGCAGAAACATTATTTTCGAATATTCATTTCGTTTAGAAGAAGGTTGAAGTGAAGAAGAGATAAAGATAAGGAAATGAAAAGCTATAAGTGTTGGGAGCGGTCGAGGTAACCACTGCAGTTTTATCTCTTTCTTGAGGAGAAAACTGACTTCATTATTGTTTTGCCGCCATAAGCAGCATTAGAGGGCGCATCACTCTCATCGATTGAGACTTCGCAGTAGCCACAGTAGAAGACACTTTGCTCTCGCCGACTCGGACTGCGCCTACATCATCTCCAGTGCCTCTCAAAGCAACTCGTCTCGCCTGGATAGTGGATATGAAGACGAACCCTAAAAACTGAACGCTGACATTGTAGAGAGCGAAGACGCGCACACTTGAAATGCTAATATTGCTACGCAGCTTAGACGTCACTCTGAGATGCGCAAGAAACCAGAAGCTTTTACTGGCTATGGAAGCGTCACTTCCAGCCCCGCGCATAGCCCCGGACCCTTCTCACTACGACACCAAGGTGATAGATTAGTTGGAAATATATACACAAGGCGCAGCAATGTATGATTGATGTTCATCATCAGACACAGAAGTAACGTCGCGTTGCTAGCTTTGCAATCAGACGATATGCAGAACCACTAGGTTCCTATTCGAGACGTAAGCAAATCCCGTAAAGACGATATTGTAAATATCACCTGGTACAGCGATACGACACAAATACCATCGGGGCAGTCGCTCTCACCTGTAAAGACGCCTTCGATATGCACTACCTGCTTTGCAATGTTTTGTCATTGAATTCAATTAGACTGCTGTGGAGGGCGAAAGTGGCAATAATTACTCGCGCCATGTATTGGACGGGTGCTCCCTCGTTTGCTCTTTCTGTTGCTTTTTCAATATTTTTATAAAGCAAGGAAGAGATAAGCCATCGTCACTAACCAACCAGAGCGCTCGAAATCTCTTTTAACCCCTTGGACGCGAGAGCCTGTACCTTAAGGGTGCTGGAGCTAACGCACCATGTACATTATCGGCCTTTTCTGCTCCTTCTCAAACATCACGTAAGCGATGCAACGATAGTGGACGTGTCAGGCGACGTGAGGCCGATTACGAACTCTCCGGCATGGCCAAGACCGCCATGGTACAAAAGCAGCTTGATCCAATAATTCCTGCGTGCGCACTACACCTGTTCTGCTGCGTTGCAAGCATTCCAGACCAAATTTAATCGGCCTTTTTGTACCCGGTTCCGAGCAAAGGATTAAGGAAGCTATCGCTTGCTTTGCGTTAGCCAAAGATCGGCAATTAGTGGCCGAGGACGAGTGGGCCAAATACTTCTTGGAGACCAAGAAGTCGTCGGATGAAGACTATGATGCTCTCGACACTGGTATGCAAAAGCTGGTTACGGATATCAAAGCTGGCTGAGGCAGAATCCCGAGTGAACAGACTTCAAGCAGACATGTACAAGACTGTGGAAGAATTCAATATGAGGCAGGGGAGGATTAAAGTGGTCCACTGGCACACTTACGCCGCTCAAAGTGATTCACGATGGTGACCGAGAAACGACGAGCTCTCTTTTCTCCTGTTCCCTCTGCTCGCGCTGACGCTCGTCGACTCCCGCGCAGGCTCAGTCGCCGAAATGTTTCGACGAACTGATCCGTGCCCGACTTCGATTCCAATATAAACGATATATATTGTGATCTGTCTTCGACTCGCTGCCACGCAGCAGCAGCCCTAGCTGGTGACAGTAATAGCAGACCGCGCTACCACCGAACTCCCCAACGGCCAACTGCCCCGCGACTCCAAATATCGTTGATGGCTGCGGGGGCGATCCTCCCTGGTCGATAACGGCGTGCTGCTGCCGTAGCTGCTTGTTTACTTTACCGCAGGCAGCCGAGTGGACTGCCCTTCGATTTTCCTAGTCCTGACGACACGCCGTCAGTTTGATCTCCTTCGAAACACCGCCGTGCTGACGCTCCCCGCGCCGCATCCTGCCGACCCGCCGTACTGGCTCCTTGCGCCGCCGCACTATTAATTGGCACCAGTGCTTACCCATCCAGTATAGACATTTCCACCCCTAACCTTCTGTCGTTCCGTTCTGCAGACCCAGCTGCCATTAACCGCGCATCCCTGGGTGGTCAATGCGCCATCCCCAGTCTCGTTCCAGTCATCAACCCGCCAGACACCGCCGACTGACCAGGGCCAGCCGCCGTACTCGTCCTACTCTTGACCTCTGGTGCAACGGCAGGTCCCGGCGCCTGCCCGCATCGTACTCGGCCATTGCAGCCTCGAGCGAGATAGCGTGTCCCTCTCCATATTCCCCGACCTGACGCACCGCCAACAGCACCGCTTCCTCCAGCGTCTGTGGTTCCCACCCCCAACCAGTGTCGCGTGCACTCTGTTGCTCATTCCCTTCAGGACGACACTCACCAGCCATTCTTCACCGAGGACGTGGTCGACCACGATCTCACTCAGTGTCTGGGCGTAGTCGACCAGCCGCTCCCCGTTGCTGAAGTACAATTCATGCGGCATCCAGGAGCCCCGACGTGTCGCTTGACGCCATATCTCATTTTGGACGGTGCGCAGCCACGTCTCGACTGGCAAGTCGCCGTCCGCCCTTTGATCTTGGTAAGCTTTAGCTCCTTCGGTCGCGTGAGCTCGTGTAACACCCGCGACGTCACCAACGATGCCTCCTCAACAGAACGATCCGGTTGACGCTGACCGTCACCTTCCGTTGGCGCGGCAGAGACCGCCGCCGGCCTCCATTCCAACTGTTCCATCGTCGGCCTCCATACGTTATCTCCCTCCTCGTTCGTCGGACTGGTCATCGGTATTAGCACCGCGGCGCCGTCCCCGTACGCGGCGTCATCCCCGTTGGGACCCGCGCGTCAGCTGTCATCACCACCGCAGCACCACTCCCAGTATCCAGCGTGTCACGGTTGACTTCTCCGCCCTTTTCGCTGGCGGCGTCGTTCCCTAGATGCTCGCCGTTGCGACCTCTCCTCTCTAGCCGTAGGTGTGGTCGACATAGCGTATCCTTCTAATAGAGATATGTGACCAACACCATTTTTTCTTCCGTCAGTACGTCTCCTCCGACATATACCCCTCATTCCACACTCAGACTCGAGCCACTGAACCTAGCCCGCAAAACACGGATCTCCATGCACTTTGACGCGGACGGCCCCTGTATGACCACCATGTAGCTGTGAGCACAATTAGGGCTGTGCTTTGCGTGTATTTGGCAGTGCAACCAGGCACATAAACGAGTCTATTTTCGACTTGCCGCCGGTGTTCCTCGCACTACGGCGGCCAAGCGATCCTCCCAGGCGGAGTGATCCTCGGTGGCGGCAGCATGGTGACCCCTAGGCGGAGAAATACCGTCCGTCAGGCAGGGAGAGGAGACAGGTAGGGACGGATCGATGCATGCATTCCTCGGCGACTACCCCGCACAGCCGGCGGTGGCTGTTTGCCGCAAGGTATACGTGACTCACACAACATGCACCGCAGCCACAGAACGACATTGACCCTCGTGCGCATTAGGACCTCGTTCCGTGGCCACACACGCTACACACACATGACACCTCGACCCTGGTGGTCTCAAACTACCATCCGACTCACCCTACAAGACTGTCAGCCACTCAGCACACATAGCCACACACGCACTCACCAATAACACAACTCTGCTCTGTTCAGATCGAACTCTGTAATTAAAGCCCCTTAGCTTGCGTTTGTCTCCGCCAAACTAAGACTGAGATCCAGTCTCCCTGTCGCCCTTGCACCCCTGACCTGGCCTTTGACCTCTCCTCCCTCCGTTGCCGTCGCCCATCCTCACTTGCATATTCCGTCCTTGTCCTCGCCGCTGTGTCGCCCCTCCCGTCGCTCTTGTTCGATCTACCACAATCGCACCTGTCGCCTGTCCTTCGACCTAGTCTTCCTGCACTCGGTGGCGCTAGCCACTCTGTACCCCGTTCGTCACCAACACTCTCTCCACCACCACTGACTGCCGCACCCTGTACCCGTCACTCTTTTGTAAGGTCAATAGTCACTCCAGCGGGGTAGAACTTCTCCGCCAACCGAAATCCCACTAGCTGTCACAACGTCATCGTTCTTACCGAGAACGCATGTAAAAAGTACAAAAAGTTAAAACAATACTACAAATCCTTTTATTAAAAAATACTTTGGTTTAAAAAAATATGAAGACACGAAACGTCGCGATCTCGAAAAGACTCATATCCCAATCCGTCGCAGAGATGAAGACATCCATCCTAAACACGTCCGCAGTGCTGCTGCTGGCGCTGCTATCAGCAGCCAACGCCCAAGAGGAAGCTGTCACTTCAACTACTGCTGCCACCGCTCAGCAGACAGAAGACACCCCAAAGCCCGAGCCAGAGTCTGCCTGGGGTCGCATCTACCTACGTAATGGACTGGCACCTATCCAGTACTTCCGTGACAATTTTGGTGGCCCCATGGTGAACCGCGAGGTCAGCTTTTACTTTCCTAAGCGCGACGAAGATCGGCTCGGATGCAAATTGCTGCCAGAAGAAGAGCAGACAGAGCTCCAAGCTACCGCCCGCTCGGTGGTGCTGGTAGTGGATCGCGGTGAGTGCACGTTCGAACAAAAGTCGCGTCTGGCCGACCAAATGGGCGCAGCTGGACTCGTGGTGGTGAGCCCTACAGACGACGTCAGTGGACCTGTCGGTGATCCGAACACTGAAGACGAGATCACGATTCCGTCCGTCATGATTCGACGGACTGGCGGCAATTTGCTGCGTGCTGTGGCTGCCGAGACAACTGTCCATGGACGTCTCATCCCAATGACCTGCCAACGCTCGCCCTACATGTGCAAACCACGTCTAGAGGCCGAGCATGAGTACATAGCTTCATTCACTGTCCGTAGCGGTTCTGTTCTTTCCTCTGGTGGTGGGGAGAAGGATGATAGCGACGCTCGTCTAGGCAGCTTTCTAGCAGCTACCTACGGAAGTGTGCTGCGTTCAATGCGGCCGTTTCCTCTAACAACGCTGCTGGATGGACACGGGGCATGCTTAAATACTGTGACGAATGGTGCCGACGAACCACAGTTTCTGGGGAAGGTTGTCTTGCTTCCAGAGGGCAAGGCAGACCAATGTTCGGAGTTCGAGAAGGTTTCAAATGCCCAGCGTCGCGGTGCGAGCGTGGTTTTACTTGTGCAGCGGGACAATGCCACCGTAATGACGCATCCTACCGTTGACGTGAGCTGGCACGCGTACAACATCACGATCCCAGTCTTAGCAGTTTCGAGTTCTACCTGTGCTTCACTGGTGAACCTGAAGGACACACAAGGCGATACTGCAAGCGTGCGCTTTGAGGTGAGGAACGGCGTCGCTGAGGCGTGGGATTTGCTAGTAAAATACTCGCAGCGATCTGCTTGGCCCAAGAGGCAGACGCGATGCAGCAGGCTTCTCGGGAATTTGCTCACCCAGATACGTGGGATCGGTGCTGACGCTGAAACGGAGGTCGCGTTAAAAAACGTGTTCCTGACTGTTGTCGGAGGAACTCTGCAAGAATGGAAGGAGATAGCTAACCCCGGCGATGCAGAGACGCGCGAAGAACCTGTTGGCAAGACCCACGAGACAATCACCCACACTGTGCAGAAAACTCAAGGCCGTGACGAGCTTTGAAGCGACCCGAAAAAGAAAGGCTCTCTCATCTAACAGATTGTAGTGATAGTTTGAAAGAATGAACGAGATGACCTGGATTTCTGCAAGACACTCCTTGTGGTAGATTTTAGCAGACTACCACGACAGCCACCTCAATTACTCTAGAGGCCGATCCAGTAAGAACGCCCGTTGGGGTTATGGATCGGCATATGACACTTGCCATCGCCCGTAGACACAGACCACTCATACCAGACACGATTGTTGGACTCGAGCCGCCAGAAGTTAACAATCACTTCCTCGCCTTTCCGCACTCGCAATGGCTGGCGCAATGGGAAGTAGATGGGGAACCAGCTAAACATGCCATCCGAATGAGTGTCCGGATCAATGCTCAGCGTCACGTCACCGAAAAGCACCGAATCAAAATACCCTGCCAGTCCGTGAACGACAGCGCTTTCAGCAGCGGTAAAATGAAGCTCCGCCTGACGTCGGTTGTCGATTCGCCCACCAAACTTCGGATGCGTAAACTTGAAACAGCGCTGTGTGCGTGCCAACGCGTAAAAGTTGTGCAGACGGACGACGTACGGTGTCTCAAAGCTCTTAAGCGACTCATGCGCCTTCACCTCGTTCCACAACTTGGACGACATTACTGGCGCCACAAAAGACGTGTACTCAAGCGGAATACTGATGCCGTTCGCTGCAATGATAATATCAACGCAAAGAATATAATGTGAATAACCCACCACGCATTCATACGGAACATAAAAGCTCACCGTGTAAGAAGTTCTGGGCACCATCAAGACACTCCGGAGAAAGCTCGTTGTCGCCGAACGAACCCAGGAGTTCGCTCACCATGATGTCAGCGCGCTCCTCCGTGTGCCAGCTACGCATGTCTGAGGAGATGATTGTGACATTGTCCCATTTCTCGGAAATTTTAAGGTTTCGTAGTGTGATGACGGCATTCGGGTTCTTTTCTACGGCAAACATGCGCGTCTTGCGGTTTGCCATTGTAGCAGCACGCAATGCACAGCGCACAAGCGGACCGCGGCCAGCACCTACGACCATCACAACTGATTCCTTGTCTTCGGGAGTCTGCTCCAGTGCCTGCGTGATGGCCTTCTCATACTGATTGTACTTGAAGGCATCTTGTTCGAACGTCTCGTAGGTTTGGGACTCAAGGTTATCCATCAGGGGCTGCAGAGGTGCTTGCAGATAATCCAGGTACGGTGACTCGAACTGGGCCTTTCGATCTTGGCTCGGACGCTTGCTGTACAAGTAATGCAGATACTGTACATATGGTAGAAGCTTGCCGCGATGACGCGGTCGGCCACTTAGATAAAACTGAATGTTGTGCTGAAAAAGCTGCGCCATGAGCTTCTGGTGACGCTGCGATAACGCCGGGTAGCCCTTGCGATTAGTCAAAAAGATATCTGTCGGAATGATCGCCGCCTGCATCCAGCACATTTTTACTTTTTCTGTCAGATACACGACAGATGCAACCATTGACCAGACATAATTACTCACCCTAACAGGCTCGCCCAACCAGCGTTGAATTTCCTCAGGTGAAGAAAGATCGGCGGTGATCTCAAGCGCCACGTGCAGCTTCGGGTGATATTCGCAGCGAGTACGCAGCGCATCCCATGCCTCCCATGGGTCTGTTAGGGCTTCATCTCCGTCAACGACTGCCTCCATCATTGCGGCAGCACGGGGCCCTTCAATCGAATCAATCTCCATGGGCGCCTTTGCACTCGAAGACTCTCTTGATGTCAGCGGAATACGCACCCAAAACTGTTGCCAGATCATTGTCACCGCAAAACCATTGCTCAGTGAATCAGAATGAAGAAGAATACGCACACTAACATTCCAGCAGCCTCACCTGAAGATACTGCGCCTGTGTCAGCGACTGGTTTAACACACGTGCATAATTGGCAGAGGAGTGAGCATGTCGCGGTGGCGGAAGCATCACAGCCGGCACTGAGAGATGCGAGGCCCAAGCCACTTCCTGCTTGAAGACCTTCTCAGCACTCAGTCGTGCGTCGAGTGTGGTTGCATCTAAATCCATCCATTTGGACAAATTTCCCACCACCGACGCCGTCCAGCCACGTGAGTCCATCACCAGATCGGAGCGAGCCTGTGGACCGCCACGAGCGTCCGAGACCTGGCGGTCGTCACGCTTGAAGCTGTTCTTGCACGCAATAGTGGATCACAGTTATCAGCTAGTGAGTTTATAGGTGCGAATGTTGACTTCCGTGTCATACCGAGGGTGGAAGAGCGGCGCCGCCACTCCATTCATCTTGTCCTCAAAGACCTCCAGCAAGCAACAGCACACCAGTCAGCAATGTCATATAAAGAGCATAATCCAGTCATAATCACACAGAGGTTGGCATATCACCTTGTCCAGTGTTGTTGGAAGATCATGGACGAAGGACGTCTCGAGCCCCACGAAGATGCGGCCAGTACTCATGATGATCGTCAAATACAATTTAGATTTTGGCTGGCGGCTAAAACAGCACCACACAGAAGACACACCACATAGAGCTATTATTCACGTACATCTCTCTCGAATAAATCATTGCGTTGCACCCTTGTCACACTTTTTTGGATCTTTCTGTAGCAATGAGCTGCTTCCTGCGTCTCTCGTTGCTTGCACTGCTCTTGGCGGTGGGAGCTACCGCTGACGATCAGCCTCAGTGGGTCCGGACGACTGCAAATGACGCGGCGCTGCTGCGCTCCAGCGAAGAGCTCGAGGACTTGGTGGTCAACGCCTCGCTCTCCGCCGCGTTCTCAGGCTGCGGCCTCTGTCAGCAAACAGGCCAATGCGACCACGCATTCCGCGGCCAACCAGGCCAATTCTGCATCGGACTGGCGACTGGCGCGCCCTGCTGTTGCCCAATAGACGCGCAGTGTGCTGCCACTCCTTACGACTGTCGCTGTCGGCGCAGGGCCCCCATCAACCACTACGGAGGCAACGACTACCACCCGAATTCGCACTCCAGCGGCGTGTCAGGAACCTTCATCTTCTTTGCACTGCTGCTGTTCTGTTGCGTGTGCTGCTGCTACCTGCCAGCACGTCGCGCCCAACAGGCCAGAGAGGAGCAGACGCAGTTTGCGTACGCGCAACCTGTTGCTGCGAACCAGTACGGAACGTATCCAGGCCAGGCACAGGCTCCGTACGCCTACGCTTCCGCTCCAGCAGCGTACGAGGCCTCTCCATATCATGAAAGTGGAGGTGGTGGGAACACAATGGCAGCTGGCGCTCTAGGAGCGTTGGGAGGACTGGGAGTTGGAGCGGCATTGGGCTCCATGTGGGGTCGCAATGAAGGCGGCTACGAAAACCCAGGCAACGTGTCTGACAATACCTACACATTCAGCGGCGACACTGGAGGCGGAGATTTTGGCGGCGATGGCGGTGACGACACCTTTGCTGGTGATTCATGAAGGATTCACATAAGAAGAGGAGCCAGGAAGAAGTTCATAATACAATGAGTACGAACAAGGACTATGTTACAAATCCTCGAATCTGCTCAAACGAAACCGTGAAGCACCGTATTTTTTTACGTTGGGCAATTTACTTCTCAAGAGTCAAGCTCCAAAACATCAAGCAGATACATGTCTGCGTGCTTGTCGATTTGGCAATCTCAACACCGAACGCTTGCTAGAGCAAAAGAAATGAATTCTATTTCTTTTTGAAGATCTGTCAAGATCTTGCTTTGCTTTGCTTGCCGGACTCCGCCCTCTTCCACGCCATCTCGCCCCTGTCTTCTCTTAGGAGGTCGTTTGTCTTAACTTTCACACACATTGATGGCACACGAGCCAGTGGCCGCGCCTACTTGCACACCACAGTCTTCTTGAGCGACTCGACGCGCACAGGACCCGCCCGTGAGCGCACCGGGTATCGGTCCTGGTACATGACCTCGCACTTGTTGTTGGTCTTAATGTTCTTGTAGAGCGTGTCCCATACCTTGTTCTTCTTCATCTGGATGGGGTCACAGGCTCCTGCACCTCCTCGCCGCTCGCGTACACGCGTTCGCCGATCTCCGCCTCCGGACTTGGGTCCAGCAGCTCCACTGTGCCCTTGTCGCTGGCCATCATGAGGATGGTGCCCGTGGATCGCGTCCGCACCACCTTGA
Source organism: Phytophthora boehmeriae (assembly GCA_011947355.1). Classification (NCBI taxonomy): domain Eukaryota; phylum Oomycota; class Peronosporomycetes; order Peronosporales; family Peronosporaceae; genus Phytophthora; species Phytophthora boehmeriae. Next base: position 487,868 of record JAAVTJ010000241.1, on the reverse strand, counting down.
CCATCTTGAGGTTGCACAGCACCACCACCTTGCGGTCGAGCAGCTCCTCCTCCGAGAAGAAGGGCGTGTGCTCCATGACCATGTCCAGCTCCTCGCCCTTGCCAATGTCCACCTTCTCCAGGTAGTGGCGCTCCGAGTTCGGGTGCGGCTTCACTTCAATGATCTTGCCTACCCGAAGGTCGAGCTGCGAGAACACGATGGGCGAGCTGTACACGTCGGACTTGACCATCTTTTAAATGGGGGACTAAAGGCTCTTTAAAAGGAGTTCTTGAGCCACTTGAGCGCTGGAAGACAACTTGGGAAATGGCTCTGAGCGAAACAGACCTGGGCGAGTTCAATACTGGGGCTCATACTTCGAGGAGCCATCCAGGATCCAGACGGCAGAAGACATGCAACGGCCAACTTCAAGCACGCTCTTTTTATTTCTAAGCGTCGTTTCAGCCAATCGACAGACAGAATGCGTGGAAGACGCTCGGTGATTGGCGGACGGCAATCGGCAATGTGGACGGTCCGTGTGGTAGTCACGGCGCGTGTCTTGGCGGCGTGTGCCTTCGTATGCTGCCATTTTTGGCGGATAGCGATCCATCGGTCAGCACGTTGCAGGCAGACTTCATCAGCCCTGACAGTAGGGATTTTGCGATTCACCGTTGATGAAGCGGCGGTCACGAAAAGGATTGAGCTAAAGTATGGAAAGACGCCGCGTCGCTTCGAGCCATGGGAGGATGAGGGTTGTGGCGATTCTATGTTGAAGGTCTCACGCGTTCAAACCCTCCGAGACTTTATATTGCTTGAAGTTTCAGTTGTAGAAGTTTGCCACGACAAGAATACCCCCAAGCAAGATGTATGAAGGAGACGCTGCCAGCGCCTCTTTCTCTACTACGCTTGAGACGTGTTGAGTGTCATGCGAAAAGTTTTGTTCGTACGTGAGCTTGAAGTGAGCACCTTTAAGATGTAATTGGTGCTGTAATCAGATTTGGCGCATAGATGCGCGCGTGTGGACCATGCTCGAAAATAATATTATTTTTGATGGTGTCAACTTCAAAAGAGCGGTGCAGCAAATACTGAATAAATGGTTGCATTTGGTCGCATTATTTGCCAATGCAGCATAGGAAATCCTTTCTAGCAGCGAGTTTTCACCGCACAGTGCTCATGCGTCGGATAGTGATAAGGCGCTCAGATCGACTCGCATGAAACATCAAATGCAATTCATGCTGAGCGACCAATTCTCTCATACATGAACATTGCAGTCGACCGTTTAACGCGCTTCAGCTCGTCATCAGTTGATTTCTGAAGTTTGTGTCATTCAAAGATCGGTCCGACGTCTTGATTTAACTCGCATTTCTTGAGCTTGGCCAAACAGCGTTTGCACCGGAATGCACCGTCCATCATCCAACTGACCCGGCTGCTTGGTAATAGGCGCGCGCCTCTTATCCACACCACACTGCGCACGTCTCGGTGCGCGTGGAGCAGCGTCTCCTTCATACATCTTGCTTGGGGGTATTCTTGTCGTGGCAAACTTCTACAACTGAAACTTCAAGCAATATAAAGTCTCGGAGGGTTTGAACGCGTGAGACCTTCAACATAGAATCGCCACAACCCTCATCCTCCCATGGCTCGAAGCGACGCGGCGTCTTTCCATACTTTAGCTCAATCCTTTTCGTGACCGCCGCTTCATCAACGGTGAATCGCAAAATCCCTACTGTCAGGGCTGATGAAGTCTGCCTGCAACGTGCTGACCGATGGATCGCTATCCGCCAAAAATGGCAGCATACGAAGGCACACGCCGCCAAGACACGCGCCGTGACTACCACACGGACCGTCCACATTGCCGATTGCCGTCCCGCCAATCACCGAGCGTCTTCCACGCATTCTGTCTGTCGATTGGCTGAAACGACGCTTAGAAATAAAAAAGAGCGTGCTTGAAGTTGGCCGTTGCATGTCTTCTGCCGTCTGGATCCTGGATGGCTCCTCGAAGTATGAGCCCCAGTATTGAACTCGCCCAGGTCTGTTTCGCTCAGAGCCATTTCCCAAGTTGTCTTCCAGCGCTCAAGTGGCTCAAGAACTCCTTTTAAAGAGCCTTTAGTCCCCCATTTAAAAGATGGTCAAGTCCGACGTGTACAGCTCGCCCATCGTGTTCTCGCAGCTCGACCTTCGGGTAGGCAAGATCATTGAAGTGAAGCCGCACCCGAACTCGGAGCGCCACTACCTGGAGAAGGTGGACATTGGCAAGGGCGAGGAGCTGGACATGGTCATGGAGCACACGCCCTTCTTCTCGGAGGAGGAGCTGCTCGACCGCAAGGTGGTGGTGCTGTGCAACCTCAAGATGGTCAAGGTGGTGCGGACGCGATCCACGGGCACCATCCTCATGATGGCCAGCGACAAGGGCACAGTGGAGCTGCTGGACCCAAGTCCGGAGGCGGAGATCGGCGAACGCGTGTACGCGAGCGGCGAGGAGGTGCAGGAGCCTGTGACCCCCATCCAGATGAAGAAGAACAAGGTATGGGACACGCTCTACAAGAACATTAAGACCAACAACAAGTGCGAGGTCATGTACCAGGACCGATACCCGGTGCGCTCACGGGCGGGTCCTGTGCGCGTCGAGTCGCTCAAGAAGACTGTGGTGTGCAAGTAGGCGCGGCCACTGGCTCGTGTGCCATCAATGTGTGTGAAAGTTAAGACAAACGACCTCCTAAGAGAAGACAGGGGCGAGATGGCGTGGAAGAGGGCGGAGTCCGGCAAGCAAAGCAAAGCAAGATCTTGACAGATCAATGAATATAAAAAAGTATACTTACCGGCAGTCAATTCGCAGATTGTCCATCACAGCCGTCGCAGCGAAAAGCTGCTCAATACGTGGAAGTAATTCTGATCAACGGAAACGATTTATGCCAGCATTTAATGAGTTTGGGGCGTGACTTGCGGAGTGGCATAAAGGTTCAGGCTCGAGCTTTGAGATTGCTGACTTATGTGGACACACAACTTGCAGGAATTTAAAATTTAGCTCGGCCGCCCCATGACGAAATTGTGCGACCTGCTGGGCACTCGAGCTGAGGTGGTGTACGAGTGTATGTACACGAAGCACAAGACGCAGAAGCGCAAAACGTGGCACGATGGCTTTGTAGCGCTCTACGCCTCTCGAAAGCTGGTTTTATACGACGACGCGCCTCCAGTAGGTGCGATCAATGAGGAGCAACAGCAACAGCAACGCCAGGCGACTGACTGTTTCTTTCACCGCTGTTGAAAATGCACAGGGAAAGTGATTGATGAGGCGAATTTAGCCCCATTCGACTGGGAGCGCAAGGACGAGGAGCACATTGTGGTTCCAAAGTTCGTCAAGCGAAGTTTGTGCACGCAACAAGTGAAGACATGGCTGACGTCGTTCTGCTGACTGTTGTGTGGACAGGTTTCTAGTCGAGATCATTAATGAAACGCCAGTTGGCTCGGCTGCAGCAGCTCAAACAGTGAGTAGCGAAACGAGCAATCGTTTTCAGCCTATTAGCACGACACAGCAATCTTATGGTAACGGAAATGGAGCTCGCGTGGTGTCGTCGGCTGCGTTGGGAGGGCGACCACGTGCTTCCAACTCTAAATTCCGTACCCCGCTCAGTCGAGGTCCAGCACGACTATCCAGGCCTGGAGAAAACCGAGTCGGACACCCGTATTCTCGGAATGCTCCTCCTGCACCAAGTGCGTCGCCTGCGCCGACCACCGTCGCTAATCCTGCATTCGACTTTGCCCGCAACCCGACATCCGAATGGACCTACGTTCCGAACGCCATCAATCGCACTCGTAAGTTGTTGGCATGTCTTTTTGTGCTGTTAAGTTTTCACATGTTGTTGACTGTCGTTGGTGCGCAACAGCTGATGAAGTGCTTGCACTGCTGAACAAGTGACTCAAGCAGCGATCAATGCTGTTGCATTAACTTACTATAGGCAGAAGTAGCTCCACGAGACTAAATGGCAGCGCCATCCGTCGCCTTGTCCACCACCAACACATTCTCCCACGAGTCCGTCGTGCCTATGAGCACGTTCGAGTACATGCCTTGGTCGTCCTGTTGGATTTCGATGTATCCTTTTCTCCGTGTATAGTCTCGCAGCAGCTTCATGAGCGCTGCGCTGAACAAAAGCGCCAGCAAACACACGCACACGTCAAACACGATGTCCAGCGCATCAGTTGCAGAGTCTCCCGTGGATGCCAGCGCCATCTGCGTTGCCGTCAAACCCGTCCCGCCTCTCTGTTGTCGCATGCTGAGGTGATGAATCCAGCCTGCAGTTATATTTTTGGCTTGATGTGAAAAAATGAGATCTTGATTCACTTTGACTTGATCTCAATATGAAATGTAATTCCTAGATGGAATCGCAATGCCTTACCCTCTCCGATGGTATTACACGGCCCTCTGCCTTCGAGAACCATACACTGGTTGGGAAGCAAACTACTTTACTGCCTTTCACTACAAACATCAGTTGCTGCTCAAAACTTGGCACTCGACACGACTGGCAATAGGTTATTTTCTTAGATGCGAATAGTTTCCCTTGCTTTGCACAACGCCCTCACTCGTCGTACACAATGAAAGTGGAGTTGCCAATGTCGCCGCGTCGCGTGGGCTGGTCGATCTCCGTTCGACCAATCTCGTCTGGGTTGTTCCGAGAGTGCAAGATGCAGCTCAGACAGACCTTGACTCGAGTTGACTCGGACTCCACTAGCACTGGCAGTTTACGACAGCAGCGACCGCAAGTCGCTTCATCGCACAGACGACAGATGTGGCGCTTGCGGAGGAACGAGAAGGAGCTTTGACACACATTACAGTTCCGTTGCTGCTTGTCCTTCTTGTCTCCACTCGTGAAGGCGCGGTGCTTCCGGTTCATCTCCTTGTTGTCGCTCTCGATCACGTGATGGCCGATGCTGGTCTTCTCGGCGTGAGCACGCAGATTGCTCAGTCTTGTTGCTGCCTGCTCCAGCCAGTGCGACCGTTTGCTGGACGAGCACTTGCTCTTCGGGTCCAGATGCGACGCGAACGTCACTTCGACCACGCCCGGCGTACCTGTCTCCTGAACCGTGTACACCTCACAGCGGATTGATGCACGAACATACTTGGGGTCTGGTCGCAACTCCGGTATGCGGATTGATTCGAGGATCCTGACGCCAAGCAACTTTCCGTCGGATGTGGTGCTCACGTCTGTGTAGTCCAGAAATACGAGGTCCAACGGACTGGTGCCGAACGGATTCTTCATAGCTTGATATTTGAGTCCGCAGTGGAAGTAGCGTGAGCTGGTAGGCCTGGCGCAAGAAGCCAGCACACGAGCCTCGATCACCTGGTCGGCACCTAGAATGATCTTCTGAGAGTTTGCAAACTCTTCAGTGGTCTCCCTGCTGCCAACACTGCCATGACGTTCTTCACGGATGCATTCACTTGCGTCACTCCCCGTACCTCGCACCGCGAGCGCTTCGAGCGGAATAGCTGTACGCCGTTCTTGGCTTTAGCTGTTTCCCAGTTCGAGCCTACAGGGTCCGCATCGTACTCTTCAGGTGGTGAGATGTTGCTAGGCTCGCGGATCTCGTCGCACGGGTCGTCGGACGCGAACGCCAGAGCAATGCTGTGTCTCCTCTTTATGTAACTGAAGCAACCAGCCTTCTGGGCAACGCTGAGCAGCGATGTATCTGCCTCCAAACTGGCGTCTCGACTGATCTTGGACTCGCGACCGTCCGCCGATACCGCCGACCTGCACCGGATGCGTTCCGTAGAGCGAGGTCCGTTGCCCAAATAGCTGTCTTCGACCACGTCGTCGTTCTCTTCGTCGCTGTCTTCCAGTTGGTTATTGTCCTTGCGAGATCCGAAGGCGCTGCCGAACTTTGGCGCTGCCGCCAAACGCTGCTGCAGTCCTGCCCAGAGGTCCTGCCGCCTCAATCCTGACTGCTTTAACTTCTCTGTCTCTGCTCGCGCCGCGCTGTTGTCGTAGCTCATCGTTCGGACTGACCGACGCTGCAGCACCTCGTTGGCCATGCTGGCTGTCTGTCTGTCTGGTTTGCTACCTTTTAGCTACTGCTGTTTACGTTTAAAAAATGCAAAGCTCAGGAACGTCCGCTCGTTATGTGCTCGACTCCGCTACTTGCTTGACTCCACTGCTTAATAGATTACAGTCGTGAAGCACTTGCTTGTGGCGCGCGTTTTGGTTTGTGAGCCAGGAAAATGCACCACTACACGACCGTTTCGCTCGAAGCGCATGTCGCGGACGTTTGCTTGGCTGGCTTGAAACTCAGTTCAAGTATCCAAACGCGTTCGGAACAGCTGGAGGGCCCAGGTGTTCGTGGTCCCCGTGGCTTCTTAGAGCTTCGACCCATATGATCCGCATACAATAGCGACTGTCGCTGCGAGTCTCGATGGGGCGCGCACGGGCTTTGCCAAACTCGCAACGACGCGAAAGCACCCGATTCTCGAGAGCAGAGACAGATGTGCTAGCGTAGCGCTGTCTTTGGCTAACTTCGACGGGGCAGCGACACAACTCGCGCAGAAGTGAACGCACCTCAAGTCGGTTTGTCATTTCGGCAAAATGCGCACCTGCAGCATGTTGCTGTGCGTTCGAAGGCGGAAGAACCGAGTTTCGTCTCAATTAGGTTGAGGCCTGCACATCATATCCCGCCGCTCGTCATTTTGTTCCGCCTGACCCCGCTGTCACGACGTAGAATCCACCGCCCGGCTTCGTTGCCTATTTGGCTAACTGACGGGCATCCCCTCCAATCCTCCTTGCGATCTTCGAGCACCAAGCGCCGAACGGCTCACGCAATCGGGCTAAAACAGCGGCAAGAGCTCCGCTCAAAGCTTAGCATTCTCCATTCGAATTCGAATGCACAAAAAGTTGTATGCTTAACCCTGTTGCTTCCTATTACGAACGTGATTGTGAAAGCCCACTTCAATTTCTCGTTGCAGACAACAATTTGCTCGGTGCGGCAGGAAACACATGGGCTCGTACGTTGTTGAGACAAGCTACATGTAGCTGAGGCTCAGCTCGAGCAACGCGGGGACTTGAGCCAAGGCGTACGTTCGTTTGAGTTAACACACAACCACGATCACGTCGTCCGCTTGCATTGCCTCTATCTCAAGAGGTCGTGCGCACGCACTGCCTTCCGAACGAGGTTCGCGAGGTCTCAGCGCGTTCTAAATGTCGTCGCTATTCAACAAGTGCTTTTTACTATCAAGGTGAGCTTCGCGGATCGTGTGGCTGGTGTGTACAAGTTGGGGCTGAGTGATTTTGAAGATCGCGGGGTGCATTGGTTTCTCCCACTCTCAGTTAGCCGCTGCTGTTCTGGAGGAAAGGGACTGGATACACATATTCGACGCTCGTTTTGTTGGTTGTCGATCACCGCCACAGACTTGTTGGATGCACTTCACGAGTGTGGGAGCCTTCAGCCGTACACATTTGCTGGAAGTCGCAGCACCTAACTTCAGCTGGCATTGCGTTGCAAGTTTACATTATGAAAAGTCAAAACCCAACAACGTGCTCGTTATATCATAAATTTAACAACATACAGCACGGGCATCACTACCGACGACAAGATACTTACTCGTCGTCCTCGTCCTCGTCATCCTCGCCTTCCTCCTCAAAAGTGTCGAGCGGAACGGAGAACAGCCGCAGGATCGGCTTGTTGGGGTCCTTCATGATCACGTACTTCCCCTCAGGCTGCTCCAGTAGCAGCTCCGACAGCATCTTGATGATGCCCCACGTGTTGTTCTGGTTCAGAGCAATCTGCGTGGCGAACGTGTTCGGGTTGTACGACTGCATGCCCAGCACCACGTGCGAGTACGGGTCCTTGAAATTGAGCGCGACACGTACCCAAGCTTCATCTCGTCCACACCTCCCAGCAGCGCTTGCGCCGTCCACTTGGCCAGCTTGCACGAGTTGTTCTTCAGCTCGTTCGCCAGGATGGCACCACGCTGCAATACAGTAGCAGATGCATATTCAATCGCGTTAGTCATGATACCCACTATGTCTATGGACGGCACAACACTAAAATGCAACACGCAATGCATAGTGACAGACTCTCCTTCATGTAAAGCTTTCCTCACCAAGAGTATAGGAATAGCGTATATAAAGTTGTGGGCATTCATTGAGTCACGCGCACCAGACACAGTCACACACATACGCACATGCACACAAACCAATACTCTCATCCTTTTCACTTGTCCTCATATGTCAGAGTCGGATAGCGATTCTGAAAATGTTAGCAATCACCGAGTCCATTGGCACACATACAAACAAATCCACTCCAATATGCAAGCACTCCCTCTTCCACATGCAGCAGACTTTCCTCGAATACTTTCTCCTCACCAAGAGTGTAGGAATAGCGTATATAAAAAAGATCGGGCATTCATCAAGTCCGGCATAAACAAACACAACACTCCAACATGCAAATACGCACTGACAAGGCACAAGCAAGCATAAACATAACGACACAAAGCCGTGGTTGGACAACGCACCTGAGAGTCGATCTTCTTGCGCCATTCAATGGCACCTGGGAACTTGGGGTCATACTCGTTAAGAGCGAAGGTCGACACGTACTGCTGGGTGCCCTTCTTGAGGGCTACACCTTGCACTTCGCAGCGAGCCACAACGTTCAGGCCACCCAGGTCGAACTTCCGGTAGCGGTAGGCACCGCTGGCGGGCTTTGCGTCGTTACTGGCGAACGGGTTGGCGTCGTCGAACTTCTTGTAGAATGCGCCGTTGCCGCTCTTGAGCACCTGCTGTGACAGGTTCTGGTTGATCATCGTGGCCTCCAGACTCAGACGGTCTGGGTGGTTCATGTGTTCAGGATCCTCTTGGTTAGGTGGCTCCGAGGCATTCTCGTTCACGGAGAGCAGATCGAAATTGGACTCATCACGCTTGTCGAAGAACACCATGTTGTTGACGCGCTGCGCCACAATGTCCCACGGGAACACCGAGCGAGTGCAGGCCATGAGGTGCGACAGGATGGCGTCGGTGGCAAACACCGTTGCGTCTCCCTGCTGGGCGAGTTCCTCGATGACTGGGTCGTCCGTCGTGGTCACATAATAGAAGTCGCGGTCGTCGTAGCGGTGCACGCGCTTGTTGGAGCGGCTCGTGAGACGGTCGAACGTGGCGTCGTACTCGCGTAGCTCGCCGCACCACTTGAGGTCTTCGGTCTTTGGAATGTTGGTCTGAAGCTTAGTGAGTTGCTGCATCTCGAACTGCTCAATGAGTGTCCAGCTGGACTGCACCATGACTGAAGCAACACGGTCGATGTGGACCTCGTCGCGACGGCGGAAGGCGAACTGGCGGCGAGCGTTGCTCAGTCGGTCCCAGCGCTTGTTCTGCTTTTGCATTCCCTTCATACGGAGCTGCGCCGACGACGTGGTGGCGGCGTTCGGGTCCGGCTTGTCGCCCAGGCCGCCGCGTCCACCGCGTCCTGCGCCACGACCGCCACGGCCGCCGAAGCGCTGCTGGTTCCACGTGGGACGTAGACGGTCCTCCGTCTTGGGACGCGTGCCCTTGGCAGTGTCCACCAGCTGGAAGGAAGCGTCCTCCTTGGAGTCGTGCTTGTACTGGAACTCGGCGTTCACTCCCGACGGGTCACGGGCGTAGCGACTGCCACGAGGCGCGTAGTTGGACACAAAGTCGGCGGCTTTGCCCAGTTTGTCGCCCTTGTTGAACGGAGCATACGGGACGTTCAGGAACTGCTCGGGCAGAGTCGTCGGGCCCCAGCCATTGGCGTTCACGTCCACGCGGGGAGTCTCGTACGAAGCCATGACAACACGAGTGATCGAGGAATGATACAAAGAGGGGGTGGTCAAAAAACCAAGTGGCTGGTTCACAACGACTGGAGAACCCCCAATTGCGGGACGTTGAGTTGATTTTAAATTTGTAAGAGATCTGTGGGCGAATCAGCATCCCGCGGGATTTTGGGATTGCATACAAACTCAAGGGTAAAAAAGTGTTTGACGCTGGTGGACACACCGGTATTATTTTTGATATGCGAGTTCACAGTTCGTCTGGGGTGAAGTTACTCGACCGCCTCCACTTCTTCCGGAGTGAGGGGCGTTGCAACAATGTCGTGTCGATGGTTGCGGTCTTGCAGATACTGCTCAACGCGAGCTGCAATTTTCTTGTGAGCCCATTGCAGCTGGGGTGAGTCACTCTCGCTTGGGTAGTACATGTCGGCGCAGTGAGCTGTGCCTTCGATGAACACAGCTTTAGACGAGTACGAATGCAGGTCCGTTGAATTCTGCACCGCCAGCGCATGCCACGGGTCGATAGTGCCACTCGGGAACGTCACGCCCTCCACCTCAATCCCCAGCGAGCCGTAGTCGCGATTGGCACCGGCAACGTCGGGAGCCACGTCGATGTCGTACACGCGCTTGCAGATCTCAGTACCGACATTGGCCTCCGTAACTGCACGAAGCGCGTGAAATGGAGACCGAACACTCGTCGTGGTTTGGAAATACCCGAACTCGTTGCATGTTTGGTAGACCCACTGCCGCGCACTACTCTCGCCATCGAACTGATCGCGACTCAACACCTCGACGGTTCCATTGGGCGCACCTTGAAATTTGGAGTCTAGGCAGTCTCCAACGCGAGTCTTTTCCAGGAACGAGGCTAGCTTATCAATTGCAACCCCGGGCTTCGCAAAGAGCTCACAGACCTCACTAAGGGTCATGACTCCTTCGTGGATAGCGTTATACTGCGCAATGTCCTGGAAAGCCCCCATCACAGAGGTCTCGAAAACCGAATCGTCGAACTCGTCTGTCATCGGGTAACACGGCTTAAACAACTCGTTGATTTTCTTCCGACCTTCATCGCCTCCGTCCATGAGCTCAGCAAATTGAGTAATAGCAAGCTCCACCTCGTGGTAACATTCGCCACCTCCGAAGTACCGCAGCCCGTCCCCAACAACTTCCATGTACTCAAAGAAGTCAGTTTTGGCATGCACAGGAGCTGAGCTGGCCACTGTGCCTGCAAATAATGCTGGGAACTTCAGCTTCACCCACGCCGCCAGGTTGCCAGGATAGCTGCCACCATAGGCCACCCACTTCTCGTCCGTGAGCCCGTATTTGTCCGTCACGAAGGAGTGGAAGTGGGCGAGATCAGCCAGTGCCTGCTCGCTGGAGAGATACATGAGATTGGGCGTACTCATGTCCTCTGTAGGGTACGATTTTCCATAGAAACGATGCTCCAGTGCAAGCAGCAACGCTCGATGCTGCTCCGCCATGTAGTAGATGAAGGTGCGGTTCGTGATGGCCTTGGGACCCAAAGGACCTTCACCTCCGATGTAGAGGAAGACAGGGAAGCCGTGACCTCCCCAGAACTCTTCGTTCACGAAGTACCTTTGCTTCAAGTCGAGCGCTTCGACACGGGCGCAAAGTGGTCCAGAATGGCGTCAGTAAAGTAATTTTCCTCAGTTGGAAGCTGCACAGTTTCTCCTCCTCCTTCGGACTGATTCACAGAGAAGTGCACAAAGTAATTGTTCCCGCGGAAGTCTCGTAGGCGCTGCAGGTTGTGCGCTTGCACCCCCACACTCCACAGCGACAAGAGACATAGTGACGTAAAGATGCATGGCGTGAAGCAGCGACAGACGAACGCCATGGTGGAGGAAGATCAGCAAATGAGGTGCGTATCGCTTTTCACGGGGATCAGACAGAGTTCAAGGTGCATCCCAAATGGCTACATCATGTTGTAGTCTACATGTCTGACATAATTAACGACGGTGAGTGGAGGAGAAAATGTAGCACTCAACACCGACCCTTAGTTACAGAATGGACAATGCCCCACTCACTATTTTTACTAGGCAGCAATGCTAAAGGGCCAGCCGTCCTCCGATGTCTTGAAGCGCTATGCGCCTACACGGAAGTACAGTCGCCGTCATGATCTGCGCAGAGAAGAAGAACATGTCCACAGCACCGCGATCGTCGTATACTCGAAGCGAAATCCGGACGAAGAGGACACTGTGATGAGCGCGAAGGTGCGGTCTCAAATCGCCGAAAGCCTCTTGAGTCATCGTCTGTTAACGCTGGACGTACATGCTGCACCGTAGTGGCGGATTATGGAGGCACTGGCAAGCGAGAGATCGATCATGAGATGTCTAGCTGCATTCATCAGTCGCGCGTTCGGTCCGACCATTTCACGGGAGCCGACCACCATCTTGGACCATGTCCTACTTGGCAGCAGCGAGAATGCTGCCGATAGCGGACTGCTATACATCCTGGGGATCACGCACATCTGCAATTGCGCCAAGCAGGTCGAAAACAGCTTCGAAGGCGAATTTGTTTACCTCAAGTTGAATCTGCATGATTCCATGGACGAAGAGCTCATCCCGCACTTTCAAACAATCACCAAATTCCTCAAACGAGTCGAACGACTCCAAGGACGCGCTCTTGTTCACTGCATTTCTGGTACATTCATCACATTCAAGGTTTTGACGCTACCCTCTTTGCTCACGTCTGGTCTTGTATGCTTGACTCGTGTGTTCGCATTAGGTGCGTCTCGGTCACCCGCACTCCTGGTAGCATATTTAATGATCGACAAGCAGATGCCACTCCTGGATGCGTACAACATGGTGCGGCGTAAGCGCCCAGTCGTGCAGCCAAACCAGGCATTCCGTCTCCAGCTTGCCAAGTATGAGCTCATGCTGTTTGGTACCTCATCCGTCGCTGCAACCCGCGACAAGGACTGGAACTTCTCCGCTTGGAATGAAGTCAAGGTTGAGAGAGGGCTACGGTCAAGATAAAACCGTACAGATATCGTTCAAGCGTGAGTTTTGTAAGGTCTGGAGCACCGCTTGTGTACTTTAAGGCAAAAGCCGGAATGACTATTGAGTTTTCTGCTACATGGAATTCGGCTCTCCATAGGGGTTCTCTTGTACTGCTGCTGTTAATGTTGATGGTTCGCTCTCAGAGAAACGCGTGCTCGATGCGCAAACTGGTAAATGAAGGACGACGGACTCACCAGAAGCTGGCAGCGGCAAATCATTACATCCTCTACTTGGATATTGTTGATGTTGAAATTGGCAGTAGCATAGATACTCCATGTAGTCATGAAAGTACCGTAATACCTCCGACCTTTTTCATCACCTTTTAACCCTTGTAGCTCCGTATTCTGTATTAGAGCATCTCCACCGGGACCGCGCTATCGCTATATATAGGTCGATTTGGTGCGAAGATATTTGGCTATGGTATTTTATCTCCCACCGGGAGCTCGCTATCGCCATATTTAGCAAAATTACCTCGCCAAACAGCCTCCAACTCGCCAAATGCGTGTCAGTTTAGCGAGCATAGGCGTGTTTGGCGAGTAGCCTCGCCAAAAGCTTTGATCAGATTTTATCAGGCGATTCTCAGATCGTATCAGCCTCACGTCGAAGTTTGACTGACCGCCACACTAAGATCGCGAAGAACTTCACCTCCAGGGGCATAGCAATGGCTCGTGAGGCCAATTTTTCTGAGGAAGAAGAAGTCCAGTTATGTGTCTCCTATCTCAAGATTGGCGAGGACCCAATTGTAGGGACGAACCAGTCACTAGGCTCGTTTTGGAATCGAGTACACGATCATTTTACTGCGGCTAGACCGGAGCGCGCTGTGATGCGTGGCGCGCGGTCATTGGAGTGCAAATGGAGCAATCTATCGGCCGACGTTAAACGATTCTCAAGCGCCATGGATAAAGTCGAGCGCCGGTCTGGACCTATTTCGACGACGAAATCGTTGATGCACAAACGATATGCATGGCAATGCAAGGGCCCGATGGGTAGCCTCAGGAAAGGAGTTCAAGTTGCTTCACTGCTGGCGAATTCTGCGCAAGGAACCACTGTGGGCATCAATGCGAGCGAGCAAGAAGACGGCGGACTCTGAAACCTGCGGTAGTTTTGTTGAAGCTGATAGCTCTGTCGACAATAAGACACGTCCACAAGGTGTGAAGGCAGCAAAGGAACTTGCAAAGCTGTCAGTTTCTACGGACAAAACACTGAAGGAAATGGCTGCTGCAGCGGGGCTGCGTAGCAAGTGCCTGGCACAGAGGAAGAGGGAGCGACTCTTTGAGTCTAAGACGTCCGTCTATCAGTCGGAGTTCCGACGACTGTACGTTCTTATACAAGAACCAAGTATAGCGATACTTAACAGTCCAAAACTGACTCTTTGGACTCGGCTTAGTTTAATTAAAAGTGAATAACAACTTCTTAATTAACTAGCAAAATGTGAACTGAATTGAATGTTTTTATCTGTCTAAATCTCTTTTCCTAAATGTATAGAACTAACTATTGCATACTTAGTTCTAGTCATGCACAAATGAATGGCGTTGCGCCCATGTACTGATATCAGTACTGATTTAAGATAACCACAGGGTACCATGTACCAAATCCGGACCGTGTGGTCCAACGTGTGGACCATCTAAATGGGGACCTTCGTGTAACCCCGTTACAGCTGCAGCAACGAAGGAAATGGCATTGGCAAACAAAAGACGTGCACTAGCAATTGAAAATGCAAACGAGGTCGCTGCGTGAAGTAATTGTCGGCAGCTGCGATCTTGTCCACTATGCGAGCGAATAACTTTCGTGACATCCGAAATCGCCGCCGAAAAAGTGCTTCTGGAAAGAGTGGACGAGGTGCAAAGTAGTCGTTATAGAGTAGTGTAGCGGCAGCTACTCGACCACGATCAATGTTCGCGCGCTTTCCTGGACTCGATCGTCCTCTCTTTTTCTTCATAGGTGGCTGCGATGTCGTAGTCAACGTCGCACACATGGCAGCCCACGCAAGAGCTTCACCCGAGTCTTCGTCATCTTGGTCCTCGAGGGCGGTGCGAAGAAGGCTGGCAACACGCTCCCGCCACCCCATCGTCTCTGACACGGCAGTACTTCGAATGGTCTTGATCTTCTGTCCGCGAAAGATTTAGAGAGTGACGGGTGGGGCAGTGGCTCGCTATACCTGTAATTTATTTGATTTCACTCGCCAAAGACCGTTCAACGATAGCGTTTGGCGCGGTCGCGGTGGAGATGCTCTTATACATGCTTTCGACACATTATGTGTCGAAAGCTTGTATGCAAAAATTTATTCTGGGATAGGAGCAAACGTAGTGCTGCTGCTAGCACAGCCCAACAAAGATTATTAGCGTGGGCAGTTCGAAACCGGTAAACCTTTTGAAGCAATTGCATTGGCTTGAGTCTGGGCAGATGCTGCGGCTGCGAAGCAGGCGCTGCAGATGCCCAGAAGGGACATTTGAGATATCATTGAGCTGCTTTTATTTATCTATTACATTCAAAAGAGCAATGTCCTATCCCAGCCTTCGCGAGCTCTAGTAGAGGAATTCCCTCGCATATAGAACTTTGTATATAAAGGGCTCGGTTAAATTTTCATCTTAGATCAGCAAAGGGAAGATAGCCGGGGATTATTCTGTGACCATAGAAATGGTGATATAAACTCGGTAGATGTTTGAAAATCTAAATCAAAGCTCCCTGTACAACCGCTCGCCACTTTTCCTCTACACATTTCCAAACTGTTTGCATCCAGGAAGAGTGATAGTATGAACGCCCCGAACGAGAAACCATTCAAGTAGTTATGAAGAGAGCTCGCCAAGGCAGGATGGAAGGCCCAAAAGCCAAAAGGCCTGAGCGTGGACTACACCTACGTAAAGCCGGGTGTATCAGGTGGGCTGCAGGATGAACATCGCGGCATTTGTCACTTTGTCGGTAAGTAGTGCTGCATTCATATACTATGTCAATACTTACTAACGTTACATTACCAACGTCTAACATGCAGGAGAAAAGGAACTAATGGCGTACGAGCGTCTTAGCGGCTTACTGGAGCTTCCGCCGTCAGCGATATTGCGCATTCACCTCCAACCGGCAAGTCGGCAGCGTACAAGGCCGTCCAGCAAGTGTCTCCAGGCTCTTCACGTCGTTCGCAGGCTCCAAGGCATGTAGTCCCAGGTGCGGTAGCAACGATTGACGTTAAAGATGCTCCTGTAGTGCCAGCAGGTGATGCAGTCGTCTCAGCGCCGCCCTCCAGTGCATCCGTTGCGGACAATACAGAACAACACGATGCCTCAAGAGAAGTTATTCCGGAGAATACAGAACAAGAAACGAACAATGGTGGGGCCGGGTATGATGGCGAGTCCAGTGAGAACGACGTGGGCGTGGTGTCATCACTGAATGTTAACGATTTTGATTCTGATCGGTTAATGCAAGCGATGCGAACGGAAGAATTGTTCACAAAGACGGGCCCGGACGACATCAACGTACTTGATGCGTCGTCAGTCAATGGGCTCGAGTCGGACGCAGGAGGCGAGGACGTGATAATCGATATCGAGATGGGATCAGCGTATTGTGATGGCGTTGACGACATTGACGATGCTGATGAGTATCCCGGTGACGACTGTCTGTTCGACATGACATCGGAAGATTTGCGGGAGATCACATTGTCTGGGTGGAATGTGTATGATGAAGAGCACTCTGGTAAGTCTGTACAATACAGAATAAGATCACCAACACTATTCCTTACTCTGTATTTACGGTTGGTCATTATATTACTGTGGTGAAATAAATTTGCTGTAATCCGACTACGCCGTTGATGGCACACCTGCAACAGATGATCGACGAACGAAGACTCGTTCGTACACCAGGGAGGTCCCTTTGAAGGTGAATTGTCGAGGGTCATAGCGACCGAAGGTTCAAGTGGATCACTCGGTGAGCAAGGTCACATCCCTATACTGGAACCCGCACTTAGCGAACCTTCGTTGGGCGTACCTAGCACCAGATAAGTACGCTACCGTAGGTTCGTGCGCACTTTGGATCCAAGGCTATAAGGGTCGGTTCGGGCGACCTTTGCAACTTCAGGGTGCGAACGATGAGCCGTTCGACGGTAGCGTAGCATGTAGAAGATCCATAACGGATCATAGTTCACTTGATATTTGTATACTCTATAGGAATTACATAATTAGGAGATAAGCCCGAAAGGGCAACAATCAGAACAGAATCTTCCCTTCAAGTGTCTAGCGTGAAGTCCGGCTACCTTAGGTAAGCGTCTGGATAAGCGTATTTGAGTGGATTATGCCTGTCCGAGAACCCGTAGCATAACAGCGAGGATTCATTGGACAGGCCAAGAGTGTAGAGTGTGGTCTGTTGGCGTGACGGCGTATTTGCCTATTGCACGTGTGTGGGAGTACATATTGACTCCAAGTGTGACTTCCAACCGAAGGGAACCTTCGGTGGTGGTACAGTACTCTTCTGCTGTTGGGACTGTGCTATCCTACTGCACGGACTAGTGTGGTGTTGTAAAACCCACGTGAATCTTCGGTAGTAGTGTAAATAGATTTAACCCACAACAAATAGTCTACCAGGCCGGCAAACTAATAGTCAGGATGAATTCTGAAGGCCCAGACTCAGTCCCTATACCGGGCCAGACGTTGGACCGTGAATTCGCTAAGTACGACTTTCACCAGTAATACACCGCACACAACTACCACGAGCACTCGATAGTATGCGCTACACACTCACACAACCCCGTAGTCCCAACAGCGGAAGGGTACTAGGCCTTGTCTAGGCTTATACGGGGACGCCGAGGTAAAACCTCGGCTGGAAGCACTCAAATAAAGAGATATAGGCAATTCAGCCTTCACTCTATACAAACTCCCTATATAATCGGCCACACACTCTTGGCCTTGCCAGGTGAACACTTCACTGCAATGCTCGGTGCTCACTGACGGGCATACCCACACAAACAAGCAAGTAGACTCACCTAAAAGGTCTCCACTTTACTCTTCGTGTTTGGTGGAATATTCCAATCTGGTTATATGTCCTTTCGGACCTACATCCTACTATGTAACTAATTATGCAACTATACAATTATGTAATGAACTATGACCCGTTACGGATCTCTGTGTCTGTTCACCGAAGAGTTGAACCCCCATTGAGCGTCCCTGAAGGGCCACCGAATACTCAAAATAGCTACCGAGTTCTCGAAGGGTCACCGCGCACTCATTCAGGGTCGAACTTACGACCACCGGGAAATACGCACTTAGACCCAGATAGGTTCGCACCGAGGACTCGGCAAAGTTCGGTCTCCACACTAGTGACTTCCTCGCTCGAGTGACCAGGTCCTTCAATATAGCCAATGAGTAGTCGGTCGTATGAAATACGGACCAATCACACCCAATAATATCAGCCAATCACAGAGCCGGGTACTTGACGTTTCTCCGGAAAGCGCGGCAGGTCAGTCACCTGGCGTATCTCCACACAGTGAGAAATCGCTACACCACAGATTGCTAGGCTTTGCATTAAACAACTGCTTGTTCAATGGGACGTGGCGGCGGTAATTCAGATGAGAGTTCATCTGGTACGGCGTCTTCAAACTCGTGCAACACTGCTTGAGTTGGAATGGCACTGTCTTCGGCTTGGGCGCGGCGTGCGATCATACATCAACGCATCCGAAATGGCATCCGCCGGGTTCGAAACGGCCGAAGCTTCACCTTTTGCTTGTCGTCTGACATGAGACGGTTCTGAAAATGCATGACCTTATCGATGTCCGACGTGTTCTCAACCTTGCAGATGACTCCAGGAAAGGCGGAGATCTGTAGTCCTCACGACACCTGAATTTGCTTTGTCGAAGCCGAAGCACTTGATTACGAAGGTGTTCTTGGCGGCCAGGAGCAGTAAACTCGCTTGTTAAACTGCTGCTGGCTGTTGCTCTCTCATCATTGCACTGATGGAAGCGAAGAGCTGCTGCCCAGGGTCGACATTCTGGACGGTCGACTCGTCTATGTTGCTGAAGCTGAAAAACGCCTACGCGTGAACGTCTGTCACTTGATGAAACGGGCGCGTGATCCTCAGTAAAATCAATAAAAAGGGACCCCGATGAGCTGACCGATGCTGTCAGAAAGGCCAAATCCAATTTCCCGGTACAGCGATTGGTACGTGTGGGGGACGTATTCACAACACTAGCACTACTACTGGGTAAGGCCCAAAACTGGGCATCCTAGGGACCGAACCAAGCTGACGTACTCCTGATTGATCCAGCGACAAAAGCCAACTGATCCGTGAAAGTAAAAACCGGCTGAGAAGAAGAGCTCATGTGTATGCCAACACAACACTGGTGTTGAGTATGTGCGCTTCGAACGCAAGGGGTGGAAAGACAGAAACGCACTAATGAGAAATTGCCATGCGTGGGTGCGGCGTGTGACAATGCGTGGTAACAATGGAGGTTTCTTCAGCAGAAGGAAATTGACCGGGAACCGTCAAAGGTGGTAGTGTGGTATAGGAAAACACACAAATCTGTTAGTCTTCCAACGCAATATTCACAACAATGCGCCGAGTCAAGGTCGGCGCTGTTGGCCTTGCGCAGGGATAGGTCCCCGTGCGGTTCGGCCCAGCCGGGACAGTGGTGAGTTCGCTTCGACGAGCACCCACTACTAGGTTCCGTCACTCATCTCTCCTTCTCTCTCTCTTCAGGTGCCTGCGGCCGCAGACTCTGGGAATATTATCCGTGCCCTCCCCCGCTAAAGAATGGGCCTGACACGGTGGCGCCGCGGTTAACGTAACCCCGGACGCGTAGTTTAACGACGTCACTCTGAGAAGAGGCCCGTCGACTCGGCGAGGACGCACACTCGCCGACTTCCAGCGGAATTGGCACGCTGGGGACAAATACCCAACCCGGGCCGACCTTGTACTCTTGGCGCCCCCAGTTGGTTGAATTCCCTACAAGCTATGCCCCTCGGGAACCAATGGCAGACATAATCCGGCCCCCAGTAGTGACTTAACTAAGAAGTGTACCGCTTGTGTTGAACCTAGAAAATTCTTCACTGTTATCTTCTTATGTCTTCTGGGCGCCCTCTGGGCTCCACCTTGCTATTCTAAGCTTCCTATACAAGCATGTAGTAAAATGGGTCCGTTACAGATCTTGGTCGACCGTCGCTGTGCCCCTTCGAGGAGTCCTGGTCGGACTCGCCGAGTTGCCTTGGACTCGCCGAGTTCGGACCCAGCGAGTGTATTGTGGTCCTTGAGCTCACTGAGTTGCCTCGGTCTCGGCGAGTGTGAACTCGGCGAGTGCTTGTTGACTTAGTTCGCATTTGATAACTAGCTCGCTCAGTCGATCCACTGGTATCCATGTACCACTCACTATTTGGTACCAAGTGGTTCCATGTGTCCTTTTAGGTCACTTTGTGGGACAACCCACAATTATGTAAATATCTACATCACAGTAGCCTATGAGCGTGAAGATTGGATGACGAGCCCTACCAGAAGACTCGGCTAACGGAGACGGACGGAAACAGTCCGTGAAATCGCCGAACGAGCAGATGGACTGAACTCTTGTGGCAGAGATCGGAGGAGAAAAGACTGAGGCAGAGACGGAGAAGATCAAGGCGGAGAGGATGCCAGATGAACGACCGAGATGAGCTACGAAATGTAAGATCTGGAGCACTGCTTGTGTACTTTGAGGCCCAACTGGTAGACGGACGTCTCAGACTGAACTAATCGCGCTCTCTACCTCTGTGTGAAGAGCTTGCTACGCAGCCCCGCTGCAAACTACCCCAAGATATTTGGCGATGAAGACGACACGAAGTAAGACGCTGCGATTCCTGGCCTACTTAAGCTGGTACGCCAGCATTACGTCAGAACCACACGAGCCAGCACCCGATATGGTGGGTGAACCGTTGAACAATGACAAGACAGCTCTCGCAAGGAGCTAATCTCCGACCAGTGAACAGCTTTTGGACTTCTTCGGATTTATCGACGACACAACAGCCACGGCCACGACGAGCCCTATGAAGTTGTACCAATAGCTGTAGAGGCAAAGACAAGGTGGTGCATTGGTTCGTGGACCCGAAACGTACGGTGTTGGTTGCGAATGCTGTTTAGCAAAACATATAACAAAAAGTTTTTATATGTAACCATTTACATATAATTTTTTTATTATATTATCGTAAGAACCTACTGGGGCTTAAAGATATGACTCATACAAAAAATCAAAAAGTCGATGAACGAGGAGCAGCTTCCGCTCGTCAGCCGCGACGGCGCCGGCGACTCGCTCCAGCAGCAGCTCTCCAGCTACCACCAGCGCCAGCGCGCACGCCAGAGACGACGCGACCGCACTCGCACCGTGGGGCGCGCCACGGTGGGTTTCCTGGCGGCTGCGCTGCTCGCTCTGCTGCTGATCGCGCTGTCGTGGCCTGCGCAGCGCCGCAACGAGCGCGCCGTGGAGCTCACGACGCTGCTGGACGCGTACAGAGAGGCCAAGAACTTCTCGGGCGTGGTGAGACTGAGCCACAACGGCCAGAAGAAGCTGCAGGTGGCTATGGGGAAGGCCAACGTGCCTCTGAACGACCCGATGAAGGAGCACAGCGTCTTCCCCATGGGGGCCCACGTTCAGCTGGTGACTGCAGTGGCTTTGTATCAGTTGCAAGAGAGGAGCTGTGCAGCTTGATAAACCAATCGGTGCGTACTTGACGCCACAGGACTGGGAAGCGTTCGGCTTCAACGCTGACAGCCGGACCTCGTGGTGTCCTCGAGTCGGAGGCACTGCAGAATGTCAGCAGATGACGTTCCAGCACTTGCTGTACATGGGATCAGGCATTAAAAGCGAGGAGACTCTGCGCAGAGGACCACTGTACGCTTTGGGATCACTAGGCCGACAGATCGGCAGCTTTATCAATGCCCCCTTGGCCTTCAAGCCAGGGACAAACTACTCGTACTCGGACGACAACTATGTGCTGTTGGCGTACATGGTGGAGAGGCTCAGTGGCTTAAGTTTTGGAGGGTATTTGCAGACACACATTTTCAAGCCGCTGAATCTCAAGTTTACGTCGTACGACCCGTATGCTGGCGCGCTTGGCGTTCAGAAAGGCCTTGTTGATGAGTACGTACAATACTACGCGCATCGGGAGCCGAATATAACTGCAAGTGCGAGTGGCAGTAAGAGCTCGAGTGGACCAAGCGCTGTCATTGAAAAGAAGATGCATCACATGGCCACGGGAACGTGCCAGCTTTACCAAGATCTCGGCAGTAGCGTCCAGGGGTTGCAATCCACAGGCAAGGATATGCATAGGCTGTACACAGACCTGTTTCATGAGCATGGCCGTCATTCCAAACTGCTAAACATGAAGTCTATCGCGCAAATCGTGAGCATTCGCAACCCCGCGTACACGGCATTCGCTCAGGGAATCGGAGTCAGCTTTGACGACGACCAGTCAGGTGAAGAGATCGTTGGCGTAAAGGATACGGCTTGGCCTTCCAAGATCATGTTTTGCGGTAGCACCGCGTGCACAACTACGTGTATGACCATGCAGACTCCTTCTTCCAACATGTCCATTATCGCAAGTGCCTTCACGAACGACGTGCGTCTGCTCTTTTCCAGTGTCGACGCTTTTCGTGCCTACAAGCCTCGAGAATTCCTAGAGAAACGCGACCCTATCATGAAGGAGGGCGGTTTTGAGAAAAACGACGGCGAGGTGAACACGTTAGCGTGGAGTTTGCTGCAACTTTTCCTACGGTTTTATACCAACCCAAGCAACTGAACGCCATGAGCAGGTAGGCACCATATCTTTTCAAACGCTCGATAATGCATGCTTCTTATGTTTTCATGTCGTAAACTTAACTCGAGTGCTGATACGAAACGATCGTGCTAGAGTGTTTGCGGGGTTGGAGGTTTGTTGTGCAACTATGAGATTAAGCTGCTGTTTGCATTTGGCTTTGTGTGATCACAATAATGTATGGAGGCGTCGCGCCAAAATTGTACCATGCCATTTTGCAAGAATTGGTCGGTGTGCAGTGCCTCCTAGCAAATGTCGTGATGACATGTCTGCAGTCTGCAGCCGTAGCATTACGGTATGGCTTCAACATTGCGGCCAGCCGTCAGCAGCTGAAGAGTATTTCTAAGATTGACTGGCTATCCCTGCTCTACTCGCCTATTCCAGTCAAAAAGGTCCTGGACAATTTACATTGGCATGGCTACTCTCTGAAGTCTATGACACACGAATGGCTCGCACAAAGTCGTCGCAGCGGCCAGCGGCATGTTTCGGCGATGTTTTGGACGGTAAAGTAAATGTTGCGATCGACGATCACCAGGAACGATGGTTTGGTGTCTTTATGCCGGCGTTGCGTGCATTCCACCAGCGTTTCGGCAATACGGACATCCCTGAAGATTTCATTGTGCCCCATTCGAGCTCCAGTTGGCCTCAGCGCACCTGGGGCCTGCATTTGGGCCAAATAGTCAGTCGCAGTAGCGAAACCAAGCGGGTTTACAAAGCTCAAGTGCAGAGATCACAACAGGAGTTGCTGCAGCTGGGGTTCACATGGACGGCGACGAATGCCGCGGACCGAGCCTGGAAGCACCAGGTTTTACCAGCACTCAAGACGTTTCGGCAAGGGTTCGGACATTGCAATGTCATGCGCGATTTTGTGGTTCCCGATCACGATCCGTGGCCTACAAACACGTGGGGGTTGAATATAGGTGCGATTGTCAAGCGGATTCGAACAGAGCGCAGCTATGCAGTTCAAGCGGAGAGAGATGACGAGATTTTGGCGAAATTGGACTTCACGTGGCATCCTCTTGATGTAGAGTGGCAGGAGCGTTTATTGCCGGCACTGGTCACGTTCGCTGACGAATTCGGGGAAGACGACTCTGTGACACCTGATTTCGTGGTCCCGGCAGAAATGCCATGGCCCAAGCAAACGTGGGGATTGGCACTGGGCAGTTTCCTGTGTGACTCAAAGTGCAGAGAGAAATACTTTGCGCAGATTGGTCGTGATGCGCATCTCTTGGATGAGCTTGGGTTTGAAGTCGAATTATCGGACGCAATATGGGAGTGTCATGTAGTCCCTCTATTGACTGTGTTCTCGGTGGTCTTCCCACATCGGCAGGCACTTCCGAAGGATTTCATAGTTCCACGACAGCGACCCTGGCCCAGAAAATGTGGGGTCTCAGACTGGGCTTAATTGGCGCTCAAAACGCAGGTCGTTTAGCTGCTGTGCAGCTCACATGGAAGCAGAAAGGTACATCAGCGTTGGCTACGCCGTCGGATTGCAGGAAATATTGGTGGAAATCCAAGATCTTGCCTGCCCTAGTTACTTTTGTAAAAGTTTTTGGGGATTGTCGGATTGGTGAGCACTTCAAAGTACCTTCAGAAGACCCTGGCCCAAACCAACTTGGGGGCTGCAGCTTGGCGCTGTAATAAGAGACTATCAGAAGAAAGGCGCATACTTTGCGCAGCTTGGGCGGGACGCTGACTGTTTGAAAGTCCTGGGCTTCTCATTCAAGCTATCAGACGCTGTTTGGGAACAATGCATGGCCCCTGTGATAAGCACGTTCTCGGCTATTTATCCGTGCAAGCTAATAACTGACGATTTCGTGATCCCTGCTGATTCGTCGTGGAAAGAGGCTTTGTGGGGGTTAAGCTGGGCGAGATTGTTCGGTGGAATTCTCATCACATGACTGCCGTCGAGCGGGAGTGGCGAGTAGCGGTTCTTAAAGCTGTCGAAGTTTTCCAACAAGTGAATGGAAATATTGCCATCGGGGAGAAATTTGTAGTACCAGCTCAATCTTCATGGCCGTCGAAGACCTGGGGAATGGACCTGGCTCAAATTTTACACCGTCTGCACACTGGTGAGCGCTATGGGGGACATGTTGCGCTAGCCCAGAGTTCCAAACTCGAACTTTCTCTTCGCAAACACCGAGACGATACCTGGAACAAAATTTTCTGGTCACTGAAAGAGTTCGCGACGGAGTACGGACATTGCTGTGTCGAGCCCGATTTCGTTGTTCCATCAAAGAGCCCATGGTCCGTTCAGAGACTTCGGCTGGGTGAGATTATTGAAGAAATGGGGAGAAGTGGGGCCTTCTTTGAGTATGTTGGGCGACATGCTACGCTTTTAATGGAAGTAGGCTTTGTGCTCCATCTCTCGACGACACCGTGGGAGGAAAAATCGCGCCGCTCATTGCCACGTTTGCTGGACTCCACCCTCAAGATATAATTCCAACGAATTTCAGCATTCCATCTGATGAACATTGGCCTGAAAACGCCTGGGGCGTCCAACTTGGACGGATTATGGAGTGGAATTCGAAGCGCGTGAAAATCATTGAATGTGACTGGAAGGCGCAAGTACTGCAGGCCACGGATGTTTTCGAGTACGAGTACGGAAACAAGGTAGTCCAAAGTGATTTCGTGGTGCCATCTCATTCCCCGTGGCCCGAAAAACATGGGGGAAAGAGCTCATGAGCATCATAGCCAGTGTATACGAAGGACAACATTACGGTGGTCACGTAGCTATCGTTGAAAGCTACAATGCAAGCGTTCACGTCGGATCGAATCAGCATGTCGAGCAGTGGACGGTCGTCATTTTGCCAGCTTTGCACATGTTTGCCACAATTTTTGGTCACTGCACGGTCACGGATGATTTCGTTGTACCCGCACAGCCACCGTGGCCCAAGCAAACATGGAGACTGAAGTTAGGAGATATCATTGCAGCCATGAAAAATCGTGGCGATCATTTCGTCGATGCTGGACGAGAAGCTGATCGCTTAGAGAAGATCGGCTTCAGGTACCAACTGGCAGACTCTCCATGGAAACAGTATATCTCCCCATTGTTAGCAAAATTTGAGGCTCAGTTTGGGCACGAGATTATCCCGGAGGATTTTGTCGTGCCAGCAAGGCAAGTGTGGCCTGAAGAATTCCGGGGATTGAGACTGGGCAAACTACTATCGTGGTCCTCTCGGTTTAGTTGGCAGTACGAAGGTGCGAAGTGGAAGGAGCGCAAGATGGTAGATAACGGTTCACTGACAAATGGACTTTGTCACTGCCGCATCCCAGCGAATTATGCAGTCCCTTGTCGATTTCCATGGCCTAAGGTGATATGGGGTGTAAAACTCGGGTCTATCCTTCTCCAACTGCGCCAAAGTGGTGATCTTTTCATTCCTGATGCTCCTGATGGAGCCTTCAAAAGTGGGCACACGTTCGGCTTCGTCTTCAAGTTGGACGTTGAGCAGTTGCCTGTACGTCGACTGGAACCTGAAGACGGGCAATCCGCAACAGATTCCGAGCTGGCTGATTCGTATAAATGGGATGAGCTGCAGGGACGAAAATTACAACGTAAACGGCAGCGGGACGAGTTGGAAGAGAGCCCCGAATTGTCTCCGGCACAATCGCTCGTTGATCAAGAGCAAGGGATGTCCAGTTTTATTCGCCCGACGTCTGGAAAAATGGTCGGCATTTACTCGCCAAGAGCTCGTCGGAAACGTGTGGAGAGATTCCTCGTGAAGCGGCAGCAGCGTGTGTGGCGTCGAGAGATCAAGTACGACGTACGCAAAAGTTTTGCCGACGCGCGATTGCGTGTGAAAGGACGATTCGTATCTCGAGAGGACGAGAAATTGTTGCGAGAGTTGCTCAGCTTTACGTGATACCGGGCAAAGGTCAATGAGTCTACGAGCGTAGTGCAGCAATTCAAGCCAACATGTAACATAGGAAAATACTTCAACGTGATGATGCTCACAAGGGTCTCCCGTGACCGTTTTGACCTGTCTATGCACATCGTTTGTCACGTGATGACGGTCAATGTCGGTTCGTGGTCTTCGATCGCTGGTCATTGGGCGATTTGCTCTCTCGGAATCAAGTGACGGCAGCAATACTGCAAACGAATATGTTAGACGCGTCTCCATTGTCGCCGCCAGTCGATGTTTTATCAACACGCTCTGCTTCAATTGAATCATCGGATGACACGATTTCGACGCCACCAGACCAGGACGCTGAAGCAATTGCGCCTACTTCCAAGAAGAGAACGCGTCGGAAAACAGTGCAGATACGCGAGCCAAAGAAGCCGAAGGTCCGAACGTACATCCGTCGACGGGTTAGTGCTGCAACAATGCCCATCTAGTACGTTGATGTGGTTACTGACTTTGTGGTATTAACAGACGGAGATCGAGGTGTTGACGGGTGAACTGCAGCAACTACAGCAGCAAATGGAGCAGTACGCGGATCGGGCAGAGCGATTAAAGCAGCGTGAAGAGATCAGACAGCGCGAACTTGCGAACCGATCGCTGCACGATATTTTGCAGACCCAGCGACTTTCAATCGCCAATTCTGTCTCCATGTTTTCACAATTCCTCGTACGTACGCAAAGCGTCTAAGGCTGGTCTCTACGAATCTCTTTGTCACTCGCTCATACTATGCTTGTAAACCACGGCTCGCAGCGTGACAAAGATACCGGACCATTTGGACTGCCTGTCAAACTCAGTACAGATCTGGCTCATCGTCAAGCTGCGCTGTTGAGAATGAAGCGAGAGCGCATGGAAATCTCTCAGCAGTTTATTCTCCAGAGACAACACTTCTTAGCAACTACTGAATTTTGCGACCGGAAGAAGTTCGAGGCGTCCAATGGCGATCATGTATCGATGCGCTTTGAGATCGCACCATTGCCGGGAGCTCGCAGCGTCAAAGCGATTTATGATGCCCTCCAAACGTATGTGTACAATATCGAGATCAACATTTCCGCGGCAGCGGGTGACGTTACAGTGCGCGAAAACGACGACCCTAAGCCGGGCTGTGCTGTGGCGCAGAATCGGCTAGTCACCACGCTTGCGAATGTTGTTCAAGTGGACACGAACAATATAGCATTCGGCGAGTACCGACCTGCGGGTCCACTTGGGTCGAGTGAAACGGAAATGGGAATCTTGGTTTGTGATGCAGTAGATGAAGACCAGCTGTACCCTTATCATCCATCTGAGCGTGTTCGCCAAGACTTAAGTGTGATTATCATCATTGCTTGGCATCAGCGTGAGGATGGCGAGCCCATTATTGTCATGACTCAGTGGTCGTGTCTACGAATCCGGAAAGCTCACCTCGCGATACCGCCTTTCGTGATGAATCGAATTTTCAGTGGTGTGGACAAGACCAATGCGGCTATATTTTCCACAGCGAAAAGCGCTAGTTGCCTGTCGGTGTAAGCCTACAAGACCGCCATTTTACGGCCATCCTTGAGCAAGTCGGGGGCCTTGCACCCCAGTCCTCAGGACCACTCGCGATATACACTGAATGGCTCCATGTTGCTTAAAAGACACTACACACTGTTAACAAAAGAATTTCTGACGAGCGACTTCTGTGCCTTGAACAAACCAACCCAGCTAGATGATGCCCAAGCGGCGAAAATCGGTCGTGTTCATTATTGACTACGATCATTTATGACGGACCCCGTTTTATAAAATCTGTCCGGCTTATTTGCTCGCAGTACGAGCTTTGAGCTCGTCTAGGAAACTCCACGGTACAGGGGAGCAGTACTGTTGTTTCTCGAGGAAATCAGTGATTCGAGTACTTGAGGCTGTGAAGTATCCTCAACCCCAATGTGATCATGGATGTTGGTAGATTTTCGAGCAGAAGTACGCTTCAGCTCGTCAAGAAAGTTCATCGGCTTCTTAGCTCCAACACTACCACCGTCAACCTCTCTGTTATCGCCACTTGCAGTAACTTCAGCGTTCGAACCTTTACGATTGAATCGACCTTGCAATTCGTTAAGAAAGTTTACCCCTCCACCGAACGGCGACGGACGTACGGCTACACTTGGCTCTGTGGACTTGGTCGAAGTGCCAGCTTCTTCAGCTCGTCGAGCCTCAAGTAGCTTCAGCAAAGCTTTGGATTTCGGTTGTGTGGATATAGGGGCCACCTTTGCATCCTTGGCCTCCTCATCCTGTGTGGATTTAAGATCTCCTCTCGGTGTTGAAGGCGTTGACTGTGATCTTCGGTAAGGGTTTGCCAACCCGTCCGCGCGGCTACTCGGTGACTCGGCTAGCTGCTCTGATAGGGAAGCTGATAGTTTTTGAGATGGCGACATCAAGCCACCTTCTTTCCCGCGCTGTACACGTTTGGGGCTACAAAGTCCTTTTCTAAAAGGACAGAACGCCCACCGCTACCTGTAGCGATTTGACCCGTTGGAAACCGCGTTGAGGTGATGCGGTTGGAATATCTTTGGTCAAATTTGAGAGTGTGTCCTTCACCGCATTCGCGCACAACTTGTCTTCAAGTTGCATCAAACGGGCTGTCGCGACTTCTTCAGCACTCAGCGAAGATCCCACAGCTAAACCATTAGCTGCTACTGCAGTTTCTGGAGCGGATTCAACAACGGTCACCTCTTCGCTCATAGCGACATCGCTGATATCGAGACCTCGCTTTGCGATGGCGTTATCTAGTTCTTGTTTTCGAGCTTCGGCCTCTTCTTCGACCGATAATTTTTTGAATGCAGCACGTTCGCGAGGCTGCAGGTCAATATTTGATGGAAATGGTCCGCGAATACGTGGAGCATTGCGAATCTCTGGGTCGAGGGCGCGAATTTGTGCAATTTCAGCTTGGTACTGCTCAAAAGACGGTGACATTGCATCCCATGCACGCTCACCGTGGACTAATTCACTTTTGGCTGCGTCCCGCTCTTTACACAAAGACAAATGCTGCTGCTTGGCTTCGTCGCGTAATGCGTTCAGTGTAGTTTTGCCAAATGCGCGTTGCATATCTTCATTGCGCGCGTCCTCAGCAACTGCCAAATATTCTGCCTTAGCTTGCGGAATAAGCTCATCGTCCAGCTTCTGCAACCGCAAGCGCTTAGATTCGAGTCTAGAACGCTGACGCTCGAACTTCTCCAGTCTTGCATCAATCTCAGCGTCTGTCGGATAGCAGTAAATTGTGTTTAGCTGCTGGCGAGCCGTAAGTTTTGGCAGAGGGACATCTCGGCGTGCACGCTTGATAGGGTCCCACCCAGCCTTTATGGTCTCATGTTGGTGTTGAGCTGATAGCATCCGAACATGTTCGATGAATGATGTTCGCCATGCGCGTTTGCGGCCGTCCTTGTCGAAAGCAAAACTATCAGGAATCACACGTACAAGAGCTTGCAGTTCGTTAATATCGTAACTAGTGAAGTCCGTGAAGAACGACGCACTCTCCACCGCCAAAAAGTTGGCTCGCTCGATGTCATCTCCGTGCATCACCAACCAATGCAAAAAGCGGTTCGTCTTGAGATACGTGGCCAAGTCGTAAGTGTACAATGTCCCCGAACCGGAGCCGTCTGGATCCTCGCGAGCTCGAGCAATTAGGCCTTCAACTGTGAGGTCGGCAATATCCGCGGGAATAAAAGTGCGCATTAGCGAGAGGCTTTCATCATTTACTTCACGTTGACGTGCCTGCCATGCTGCCTCACGCTTTCCCATTTCGTCGGCAAATTCTTTAGCTTGTTCCTGTCGAGTTTTTCCAAACCTCAATGTCACGCATAACACGCTCCAACTCGGTTTCTGTGTATTTCAAGTCTCGAACACGGGATGCAGTAATCTTCGAGGCGAGCTGGGTGGCTTTGGTGCAAAGTGTGGATAATTTTCCACTGCCCTGAGCGCATTCAGGGATAGTACGCAGTGTCGTGAGCAAGGAACGTTTGGCTTCCACCGTCTCCATAGATACTACATATGACGGCGACATGTCTTCGGCCACTAATGAGGCAGCGAAGCGATCGGTCTCAGCTCCAAGCCACTCGAGTAACGTTTGGAGTTCTTCTTGTCCCGGTTTAAGCTGCTGCTGCACC
Organism: Phytophthora boehmeriae; assembly: GCA_011947355.1. Taxonomy (NCBI): domain Eukaryota; phylum Oomycota; class Peronosporomycetes; order Peronosporales; family Peronosporaceae; genus Phytophthora; species Phytophthora boehmeriae. The sequence continues at coordinate 457,349 of JAAVTJ010000241.1, read as the reverse complement.
GATAGCAGGGCCTCCTTAATGGATTCTAGTCGCCTGGAAGTCAATTCTTCCAGTTGAGTAGCAGAAGCAATGGCGATAGAATTTTGTTTGGCACGCATAAGTTCTGTTTCCACACGAGCAGCAAGTAGAATCTTCTTGGTCTGTGCCAAGTTCGTTTGACACGCTACAACTTTTGCCTTCCACTCAGCCACTTGTAGTGCTAACTGCTCAAGAGAGCGCAATTTTGCGGCCAAAACCACATTGGACTTATCTTCGTCAGCACATCGATCTGGACGTGACAGTTCTTGCATCTCGAAGACCAGACGATCATATCGCTCTTCGGAAGCTGCAAGGTGCTGATCTGCTGCGAGGAAGGCATTTCCCTTTGAACTTTCAACGCGCCACATCAAGTCTTCATCCGAGATACCGAGCGAGGCCTTGAGCACATTTACTTGCTCCTGCAACTTCTCCAGTTTGTTATCACGCCTGAAGAACGACGCACGTGGACTAGAACCATACCCTGGAGATGATCCAAAGCCACATCCGTCTGAAGTTCCGCCGGCCATGGGTCCAATCGGCGCGACACTGGGTCGCCGATTCTGCCCACCAGCAATACCAGGCGCCATAATGGGTGATGAAGTGCGGCGTGAGACTTGCACAAGTACGGGCTGCATCTGGAAAATCGTTGAGGACGTGCGTTTTGATTGTTGTACTGGTGCCGTTGATGGCCTTCGTCCTATCATCGTTCCTGACTGCGATGGAACCATACTTGCTCGGGTTCCTCTTCTCATCGAGCTTTCCGAACTAATGTGTGTGGTGATGCTCGTCCGCTTTGGCTGGGCAGTCGAGTGTTGGTGTTGGTTGTCAGAACTAGTCTGAGTAAACTGTCGCGGTCTTCGGTGGCCTAGCGATCCGTTCGAGCTGGTTGTTGTACGTGATTTTGTGTTGTCTTTGGATGGCGATTTGGTCGAATTTAGCCATCGTTTAGGACGCTGCGCTGTAAAACTGGGAGCTGAATGAGCCGAACCAGTCGGCGTCGAGGGTTTTCTAGCACTGGTTTTCCGTTTCGGCGCAACCGCAGCTCGACTCGCGATCGTCGACTGTAAGGAGTACGTCTTGGCGAACGATTGTTGCGAAGTAGTGGCGGTGGGTGAGCGGCCCCCAGGTGGAACATACACGGTGTGACTTCGCCGATCCTTCGCGGGGCTTCTACCAGTGCTTGATATGCTTGGTTCCGGTATAGACACTCTCATTGCCGTCCCCACTGTCCTAGAAGCCGGGAAAACACCGCATTTGAATGCAGAAGGCTGTAAATTAATGGAGGATGTCGCTGAAGTGGCCACTGCGGCTTCAGATGTCGTAGAAACTCCGGGATTCGTCGACATTGAAACTACAGGCGTCCACTGGGTACGAGAGCGTGTAGGAGCCTTCTTCAGGCCGAATTTGTTGCAAAGGTGCTCCTTGTATTCGAGTTCCTCCAGGCCTTCAGTGTACAGACGTAGACAAGCGTCCTCTGCTTTTTCCGTCGGACTGCTGCAGGAACTTGTTGTTTGTTGTTTGAAGACGTCGACGGATGGACACAAAGTCCTTTAGGCTTCATACTCTAGTCAAAACCGGCACCCGAACAGCTGAAATGCTGCGTTTGCTGATGAATAACAGGAGAAGTGGCTGCAAATACAATCCGTTGAGACTCTATTTTCAACTTCAATTTAAGCCATACAATTATCAAGTATATTGTATGAGCACAAAGTAAGCCTTTACATAATGTTTACACCAAATGAGCCCATTATTACGGGAAAATCGTACCCAAAACTCCATTTTCGAAGGATGCCTCCGCTCCGCCTCGTGTGCGCGTCCTGCAGCGTCGTAGCCGCCGGTTCCTCATGTCCCAAATGCCAAGGAGAGCTCCACTACCCCACCGCCTTCGACTGCGCAAGGCTCGGTTTGCTGCCAGAGCTCCAGGCGCTCGTCCAGGAGGTTAAAAAGCCTGTGAAATGAGCAAATTTCCTTCGAGTTCCCCTGATTTATAGCAAATTGTGATTTTAGGACGAAGATTTCGACGTCAATGCGCTCGAAGAAGCGTCCAACGCGACGCTACTGCACCACGCAGCGATTAACAGCAAAATGAGCGTGTTGGAGTACGTCACTCACCCTACAACAACATTCTGCGAGTGAAAGTATTGCTTAATTATGTGTTGAGTTTGTCAGGTTTTTACTGGGAAACAAGGAGCTACTGAGTAAAATGGAGGTGGACGCACTGGGAGGAGAAGCGCAGACTACGCCTCTCTTCTGGGCAGCTTTCAACAACCAGATCTATGCAGTGGAGCTGCTGTTGCGTCATGGAGCAGATCCAAAGTTCACAGACGCCACGGGCTTCACACCCTTCCTTGTAGCCATTCAGCGCTGCTTCCCGATCACTGCAGCGTATCTGGTGGCCAAAGGATCAGACGTGAATCAACCTCTTCAAGGTGGAGAAGATGGTAATGAGACTTTATGTTGTTATTTTACTGATGTGTTGTGTTGTCATTTGTATGCTAGATGGCAGTCAGAAGACGGCGCTGATGCTGCTTTGCCAGCCACAGCAGTTCCATTTGGACTCGTTCCGAATGGTTGTGAGTCTTCAAGCTTCTACCAATACACAGGATGCGGACGGCAACACTGGTACACGATAGGTTGTGCTTTTTAATCCTTCGCTCCTCTGATGCTGTGAGTATTTTACTGCTGGCAGCTCTTCATCATGCCGCCATCAATAATATTGGCATGGCTGTGAGGATGCTGATTGATGTGGGGGCAGATACGACTATTGCCAACAAAGAAGGCCTCACGCCTCTAGCTATTGCACGAGTTCGACTTCGTCCAGACTCATCAGCACGCCACCTTCTTACTGAGGACGAACAACTGCAGCATCTCGCTAAGCGCACCTCGATCTCGGTTCGTGACTGTTCGAGTCAATGCGAGTTTGTGTGCATGATTGTTGGGTAACGATTAACCAACCAACGTGTATGTGATGTCTTGGCAGAAACAAACACTTGAAGACAACGTTTACAAGCTGTCATTTTTCGTGCCGTGGGTTGTCTTTCCCCTCTTTTGCTATGTCGTGGCCACTGTGAATGGTGCATATACGATTTTGCTGTGCCTCGGTGTGCTTCTTGCTGGTGCGATGCTGTTGCTAAAAATATTACAGCGTGGATCCTATGGTGACAAGCGTAAGGCTGCGGCACTGATGTTCGGCATTAACGTCGCTTCCATCGGATATCTTGTGGGCAGTTTTCCGAAATTCTGTGGCGAATGCAGTACCGCATACTGTGTCTTCGCAGCGATCTCGTTCATTTCAATTGGGGTGACGCTGTTCAAAACGGCTACCTCAAATTCCGGCGTTGTGTCCACATCATACGACGAGAAGCTGCATGTACGTTGTGCTTTTGCTTTAAACGTTTTGTTTGAGGATGTTGTCTGAAAATGTCTAATCAACTTCCATAACTGTTCCATTGCAAGAACATCCGCTGGCTCGTCGAGTCCAAACTACCAAGCGCCACGAAACTCTGCCTCACATGCCTGCACAAACGACCGCTACGCGGAAAGCACTGTGCCGAGCTGAACGCGTGCATTGCCAAGTTTGATCATTATTGTCCGTTTGTGGTGAATGCCATAGGCGCGCGTAATCATGCAGTCTTCCTGGGATTTCTTTTCTCGGCAGTGCTATCAATTGCTTTGGAGTTGATCGCGTGTTGGCGCTTCGCACGAGTACAGCCCGACCTGATCCCGGACTTTACAATCCAGTGGCAGTGGTGGCGCTGGGATACGTCATTGTTGAGTTATCTCACAGGTTCGAGCAGCGCTGCCGCCACTACTCCGGGGCTGTTTGACTGGATCTGGAGCGTTGCACACTTCCAGCCGGTTCTCTTTTGCGTTATGCTGTTGGACATCGTGCAGATCGCGTGGATTGCGTACATGCTGTTCTTCCACACATACCTCATGTGTGCGGCGCTCACAACCAACGAGGTTGTTAAAGGCGAAAACCTTGAACGTGTGTACTCTCGTGGGATATACTTCAACATCGTTGATTTCCTCGGCCTGCCTGGTCAGCGCGCTGTGGATTGGCGCTGTGTGTATAACTTACAGGAATGGAAGTCTCAGATTGAGTCGTCCGCTGCATCGTCAGTCGATACGCGCAAGAACATTTAAAAAAATTGGGCACTACCAGACATAATTCTAGTGTTATTGACACCTGCGTACTGGGGACAACAATGTAAGCAAGTGGTTTGATCACAGCACCCGCTCGAGACAGCGCAGTCGCGCACTACGTGCTCGCGCGTTGGCTGCAATTTCCTCAGCTGTAGCCTTGGTGGCTTTCCGTCGAATAAGTCGAAACTGCTTCGTGCTCATTAAGTCATTTGGTTCATCTTCATCGAAATCGTCATCTCCCCACTCGTCGTCATCGTCACTATCTTGCTCTCTGCTGTGCTTGTCCTGCGTACCGTAGCACCAATATCAACACGACAAGAGATTCGTAGCATGTCAGTGAAAAACATGACTTACCAGCTTACGGAAGATATCCTTAATCGGTCGATCTTCCAGTGAATGGAACGCAATCGTCACTGTATCACATAAACGGCAAATGCACAGCGTTAATCCAACAGTAAGCGGAAAACACCAAACTACAAAGTTGCGCACCAAGTCGTCCGTGAGGAGCCAAATGAGTTATGAGCTGTTGAACACCAGTCTGAAAGGTATCACCAAAAACACACCCAAGTCAGCAGTGCCTCACGAATCAAGCTGCCACCCTCACAAAGATTTTACCTCCACGTGGTTCAGCTCATCGTTCACGTAAATACGTAGTGCCTGGAAGCAGCGTGTAGCAGGGTGGGTACTTCCTGCTTTCTTGCTCTTCTTAGCCTTCTTTCCTTTATCCGACGAGCGCCACATGTTTGCTATGCGTTCGATGCACTCGCGCAGATCTTTCGTCGTTCTAAACACCTTGCTCTTTTCCTCTCGCTCTCTCACAATGGCCTTGGCGAACTCCTTGGCCAGCTTCTCCTCTCCGTACTCCTTAAAGATCTTCGTAAGCTGCACTTCCGACAGTATGTTCACCGCATCAGCTGCTGTCGGGAGCGCTGCATCTCGCTGGTCGAATCGCATATCCAGCGGTCCGTCATGGAGCACACTGAAACCTCGTCTGGCAGCGTCAAAATGGAAACTATTGGCCCCCAAATCCACCAAAATGCCTTCCACTTCATCAGGAAATCCACTGGCCTTGAGATGTGCGGCCAAGTCTGCGTACGATCCGTTGCAGAAGCTCACGCGGCCGTGGAAGTCCGACAGATTGGCTTGAGCGATGCTCAAAACCTCTGGATCTCTGTCGATACAGAGCAGTTTGGCGTCTGGGAAGTGCTGCAAAATGGCCCTCGAGTGGCCTCCGAAGCCTGCAGTGCCGTCCACAAAGTGGAAAGACCCACCACAAGTCTTGGAGTTGCGGGTGAAGGCTGCGACGGTCTCTTGGAGCAGCACTGGGACGTGCACTGGCGACTGTGGAGCCCCTTCGGCTACACGATCGGCACCGGAGGACACTTGGGAGGACACAAAGCGACAGAAAGACACAGACAGAGCACGAGGTGGACGCAAAGGCGCATGGGACTGAAGGAGACGCAGCATCTTGAATGGTGATGGGTTGATGATGCTCATGGTGGCGAAAGAGCAGTTTATGAAGGTTATGTATCTAATTGAAGAGGTTTTCCCAAAATGCTTACGGTCAAAAATGATGGCACCGCACGTCTCCATCGCTCAAGTTGACAAACATGTCAATGAGACCCGAGTCCTCCTCGACTGCAGTCCAAGATGCAACGTCAGGAAAGGATAAACTACCTCTTGCTAAAAGGTCGCTACAAACGACTAAACCGAACAAGAAGAAGAAGAAGAAGATTCCAACGTACACCCGACGCCAGGTAGCGAACGATATCTCTTCCCGAGGGAGGAACAAAATCTTAATGCTGTGGTTGCGATTCAGACGGAGATCAAGCTGTTGCACGATGAAATATATCGATTAGAGAAACAGAAGGAGAAGTTCAAGGACCTAGAAGAGCTTTTGACGCAACGTCAGGCGCTGATACAGCGCAGATTCGCAAACAAAGCCATCCACGATGCTCTCCACGTGCAGCGCTTATCGTTCGTCACTTCGATGTCAATGATCTCCCAACTTTTCGTGGGTTGGCCACAGCTTATTGTTGGGCAATCACTTGGCACTGACGTGGCGCTTGTGTGTTGTTCTTAACTTCCAGCGCGATGTGGACATTGGTCCGTTTGATTTACTAACGCGGTTGGGCAAAGACCCACTCCAACGCCACGCAACGTTAGCAAGAATGAGGCGTGAGCGACTGCAAGTCGCCCGTGAATTTATGCTCCAGATCCGCGAGGATATTGCCGCCACGGAAACGTGCGACCGGAAAAAGTTCGAGGCAACCAACGGCGATATGGTGTCCACAGGCTTTGAAGTCGTGCTATTGCCGGGAGCGCGTAGCGTCAAAGCGATCGTCACCGCGCTCCAGTCCTTTGTATACAATATCGAGATCAGCATCTCTGAAGCCGTCGGTGATGTAACAGTGCGTGAGAACGACGATGCAAGTCCGGATAGCCCTGTAGCTCAACATCGCCTCGTGACCAACTTCTCGAACGTGGTGCAGATAGAAGCGAACAGCGTGGCATTTGCAGAATATGGCCCATCTGAACAGGTGGCGGGCGAGCTTGGTCTTTTGGTCTCCGACGCTGTGGATGAAGATGAATTGTTCCCGTATCGTCCGCTGGAACGTGTGCGCCAAGACATGACGGCCATATCGTGGCACAAGTGCGAGAGTGGAAAACCCGTCATTGCGCTAACCCGGTGGTGATGTCTACGGATCCGAAAATCTGAGCTCTGTGTGCCGCCGTACGTGGTAGAACGTATCCGGAATGGCGCTGACGAGGTCGTTGCAGCCATGCTATCGACAGCTATGTGTGCTGACAGCATGCCTGCATAATTTGCCCCAGAAGCCAAGCAAATTAATAACCGATTAGCCACGCACCACACGTCCAACATCATGCCCATTGCCTTCTTCATAGCCTGATTGTAAGTCTCTTTACTGATTCCATTCTTGCTACACAATATGATTAACTTAAAAGTGCCTAAGCCGTTGCGGTTGGCGGTGCCATCCACTTGGCGTAGATACTTCGACTACCTTGGGCGCCCTCCATAAGTTTTTGTGCCTCCTTACACGTGAGGTTGCGTGGAAACTCATCCTGGCGCCACAAAAACGAACGCGGCTTCCGGAGCTTGTTTACCTCACGTGTTAGTTCCTCAAGAGCGTGCTCAGGATCGCTACTCGATGCCAACAGACAGAGGCGCAACACACGCGCCCTGCCATCGTGAGAGCGTTCAAAACGAATCAGACCTCTTTCCACGAAATACTCAAGCGACTGCTTAATGCTCTCGCTGCAAAGCGCCTCAGCATGAATGAGCTGCTGACGAAGAAACAGCTCTTTCGCGAGCACCTGAACTCGCCGTACAACATCACGTTCTGTGTGTTCAATTTCGTCCTCGTCGTCTTTGGCGGGGAGAAGGCTCCACAACCCATGTGCGCTGAGCCACAGCGAGTCCATAAAAGACCAATGCAGCGATAGTACAAAGCTTACAAGCTTTGAGGCGTTCCAGCGTGATAAATCCACATTTACCTTGCCCGACATCTCATTCACGTCACATTCAATGGCCTCTCGAAGGAACTTGTCCACATAGGTGTCGATTTCGACGGACTTGTGACGACAAATATGACACAGGAAACGCCAAATCTGTTGCGTCTCTTTCTTCACTATCCCTATATCCACTCTGCAGCGAGACAAGCCGCCTGTAGTGCCCTTGGATACATCACGTAAAGCAGCGTCTAATGCACCAATAACGGCCATATCCTGGAGGAAAATGTGCAGCAAGTGATTTCTATAGAAACCAAGTTCAAGAGCTCGCACTGGATACTGTAATTGAGGGATAACAACACCATTGGTTTTGGTAGTCACCTTTAGGATTGATAGTGCGTGCGTAGCAATATCGTCGTCCTCCACATGAGCTACAGTAGCAGCACGCTTCTCTAACTCACTCAAGAGCCATACAGTGCGAGATTTCAGCATTTCTTCCGTCATATATGCCCGCTTCCACATGAGCAATGCTGACACAATCGACGTCGACGTTATGGTTCCCGAGCTTTGCATACGCTCTGACACGATCTGGGCCGAGTCCTCAAGCGACGACGAGACCGTAAGTGGCACTGGTTTTCCAAAACGCACGTACGAATGGCCGCAACGGAGGAATAGCAAGTCGCACACAGAACGGAACAGCACCGCTAGACTTTCCTTCTCTTTGGGCTTTCCTAGCAGCTGATTCGCGTATTCCTCAACCTCATACACCTTGTCGTAGTCCAACGAAATTGGTACAACCAGGACCGTCTTCTTCGTGCACTCATCAAGTTCGTCATTGTCATTGAACGTATGAGATTCAGGCTGTTTAACATAGTCGAGGAACATAGACATGAAGCCCATACGAGGTTTGCACACGCGACCGTGACGCGATCGACCGCCCTCAATGAACACCTCCACAGGGTTCCCATCACGGAGCAGCTCATGAACGTACTCCTCCATAACCTGTTTGTAGAGGCTGTCATTGCGAAAAGACCGACGAATGAAAAAGCTGCCATTGGCGCGCAGAAATGAACCCACAAGAGGCAAATCCAGATTATTCCCTGCAGCGATACGCGGCAACGGAATTCCATAAGCAAAGCACAAGTAGCTGATGATTAAATAATCGAGGTGACTTTTGTGCGTAGGCGCAAACACGACACTCACGTCACCCTCAGACGCTTCCAGCACGCGGCGAACTTGGTGGAGTGACTCCACGTCGACATGCAGCCCGTGGAACAACATACGCCACGTCTTTGTCAGTAACCATCCCAGACAACGCACAGCCGGCATGAACATATCTGACTTCAGACCCTCAAAGATGCGCGTGACACGATTCAGATCTTCAGGTGTAAGGTCATGCTTATCATCCTTCAGAGATGCCAGCTTAACACGTGATACGAGGTTCCGGTGGTGCACATCAACCGAAGACGGTGGTCTTCCCAGAAGATTAACACCTACTCCTGCACGGCATATAAAGAGCAGGTCCAACATCGCCAAACGAACATCTGCAAACTGCATCGCGAGACTTGACTTTGGATTCGTCGAACTCTGCGCCTGTAACGTGCTCGCCGTCTCGGCACAGCGCTGCTCAATAGACGACAGCAGCCACGACGGCTCCATCACATTCACAAAGCCATGTTGTCTGGCATACTCACTCTGCTCTTCATCATCATTGTTCTGCAGCAATATCACCTCTCCCTGTTGCTCTCTTTCCTTCACATCCACTAGGCTCCTGTCACTCTCCATCGATCCCTCCACCTCTTTCTGCACCAATTCTCCCTCCACTGAAGACTCATCTGCATCTACTGTACTGTCCTCAGAACTCTCCGCCCTTTCCAGCTCTGAAGACTTGACGACCCACTCTTTCGTGCTGCTGCTCCAGGTTTGAGACACATGCTGCTCTGGTCGCACATACAGCGGCTGGCTCTTGCTCTGTTTCAGCTGCTCTGCACTCAATTCCGCCTCGTCCTGTCTCGCCTTGAGCGCCACAGCCAGCGCCATGCTGGAGCCTTTTACCGTGCGTCCCCCAGTCTTAGCAGCGCCTGTAGCCGACTCCGGCTGCTGCGACGCGTCCGCTTTCTTCAGCAGAGCTCGAGCCTTGTCCTGGTACTTCTGATACCGCAGCTGAAGCCTCAGAGCGGCCGCGTTCGGCACCAGCAACGATCGAAGATGCGACGGCAGTTTCGGACCGCTTCCGACGGCTGTAGGAGCGCTACGCCACTCGTCCAAGCGCGGGTGCGCCATCGACTTCTTCCCCATGGGCTTGAGCATCGTGGCGACCCTGTGGTGGCGTCCTGGGAGGCGCTACAGACGACGGAAGTCTGGCTGATCCCCAAGCTCTCTCCTACCCGCGGAATGATCGATTGTGTCGCAATTTTGTAGGGCGCCCGTTAAAACCCTTGAAAGAGCATTAAACCTATTGTATTGACTTCTGGAAAACCTACCACCATCATTCCTGATCTGTTGAAGGCCAAGGCACAGCACTTGTACGAAGCTTCACAGCCAGCTTGTGCACTACCAGTACGCTATTAATGCTTAGATGCTTCATGCCAGGGCTGCTTCATTAACGTGTCAGTCGTAGATGCATTGTATGATATTCGTTTTGTCTGTTCGGGTACACTAGACCTGATTCGGCACCTGATTCAGCATCCCTGTCTACCAGGCCCAAATTAGCTCTCCATTGTCTCTTACCTACCGACTGACCGGTCGGTCTCGAAGCTCATGCGTCTGCGCTGGTTGTCAGTCGCCTCCATGGCTGCAGTCGCTCCTCTTGCTGCCGCCACCTGCTCGTCCTGCGACGTCCCTGAAGCCTCCGCTCTGACGTTCTGCAGGGCCTTCGTCTCGTACTCTTCCTGTCGCTCTGGAGGCTCCTGGAGCGAAATGGTTACAAGCCAAATAGATAAAATAGTGTCGATGCTCTGTTGCTGATCGAGCGATTTTATTACGAAACAGGATGCAACAGCTCAAGAGCAGTTTGAAGCGCTGGTGAACGACTCGGAGACAATTGACGAGAGTTGCAGCAATGCCTTGAAGCGAACGCAATGCGCCGCAGTCTTCAATGTGTGCGAGATGGGCACTCCCGAGACGCTGTGTCTGGACAGCTGTGTCACGGTGCGAGGCTTGCTGCAGGAAGAGTTACGATCGTTTTTTTCTTGCTGACTCATAGTCTTCAACTTGCTTCTAACTGTGCGTGTAGGCCATCGAAACCAATTGCTCGGCCACGTTTTTACGTCAACACAATTGGCTGCTGTGGAGGTTGACGCATGTGGAGACGCAGATAACGTGCGGACGGGTGTGAGCGATGAGGGAAAGTGTTTTGACACTGACTACGGCGGGCCGCACAGGACAGCTTGGATCATCGGCTTTACAATTGCTGTGGTTTTTTCATTTCTCGCCAGCGTGGGGATTAATCTGCAGAAGAAGGCACTCAAGCAGAATGAACTGGGGCCGGCTCCTGTTCCGGCCTATCGCCTGCCGCTCTGGACTCTGGGGTTCATTCTCTGTGTAGTTGGATCAATCCTGGACTTTGTGGCATTTGGCTTGGCACCACAGAGCCTGTTAGCCCCGCTTGCTGCACTCACGCTTGTGTGGAATATGATGCTCGCCCCATGCTTCAACAAGGAGAAACTCAGCAGAGATGACGTTGCAGCGACACTTGTCATTTTTGTGGGAGCGACGATCGCCGTAGTGTTCGCTTCGCACGCTTCGCCTTCGTACAATCTGGATATGCTCCTGCAGCTGTACAGGGACCCTCTCACCATCGCTTACTTTTGCGTCGTTGTCCTGACGGTGTTTGTCCATTATCTGGCGATCAAGATAGTCGACGTATTTTGCTTGATGAGCCGACGACATCGTCTCATTCAAGTGGGCACTCCTAGTATGTGGGCCACTGTACGCCTGGTGGGCTATGCTGGTCTAGCTGGCACTCTTGGTGGCCAATCAGTGTTGTTTGCCAAGTCGTCTGCCGAACTGTTAAAGGTGGTGTTTCATGGGGATACCAGTTGCTTTACGCGCTTTCCAACATACGCCATTGTTCTAGCATTGATCGTGTGTTTGCTTAGCCAAATTCGGTATTTGAACGGTGGTCTAGTCCACTATGACGCTCTATCCATGGTGCCGGTGTATCAGGCCTACTGGGTTATCAGCGGTGTGCTGGGTGGGGTTATCTACTTTCAGGAAATTCGCGCTTTCTCAGTTCTGCAAGCATGCATGTTCGTGCTAGGTATTGCTGTCAGCATTTTTGGCGTTGTGCTGCTTTCGCGACGAAAGCACGCGCCCACAAGTACGGTTGGAAAGGGAAAGGTTGAACGTGGATTCAGTTTTACGTCTTCTTCAAGTTCGGAATCAAAGCCGGAGCCACCGAAAAGCTCAGACGCACGTTTGCCACGAGTGCCGGAAGGTTCCGCAGCCGAAGCCGTTGCCGTTGAGTTGGAGGGATCGCTTCGTGGTGTCACCGACCGGGAGTATCTCGCGTCTATCCGCGAAGCTCGGGTCGAAGGCGACGGTGGGGAGAGCTCTACAGAAGAGTCTGACAACGAAGACAGCAATGGTGATCGACCTAGTGAATATGACGCGGATCACGTCAATCGCCAAGCAATCGATAACTATCTAGACATGTCGGCAACAGTTGGTCTGTCGGAGATTTTAGGTGGTCTGGGCTTCCAGAGTGCGCAGCAGAACGGTTTGTTTAGTCGACGCAGATCGAACCAAGGGTGAGTAGCTGTGTACTAAATGATGCCTGGTCCTAGGCTGACGTATTTGCTGTGTACATGCGTTGCAGTTCCTCCCGACGACGATCGCGTCGAAGTGTCGATGACATTGAACTGGGCATGCCGACAGCAACACGCGAAGCCAACCCTCGTGAGTCAGTGCCCAAACGCCGCTCCATCACATTCACAAGTTTCCGTTCAACCAGCAAAGATACTTCCACTCCGCCCAAAGACGTAGTCTAATTATCGATGCTATATTATTCCATAACTACTCTAGTACGTCGCATTCTCGATTGCATCAGGAATCTGGCTTGCCGTCGTCAAACCACCAACGCCGTCAAGTTTGGTAGGACCACATCTATAAGAAATAAAGAGGTTGCCGCTCACACAGCAATCCACTCGTGAATTATCTATTGCCACTAACTTCAAACTAAAGTTGCTGCCTATATAAAAGTGATCTCAATCCGCCGGTGACAAGAACGACGCGATGGTGCCGAAGAACATCAGCACGATGGAGAGTGCTGCCAATCCGCTGTTGAGCGCAATCTCCCCATTTGATAGTCGATGCTTGAACAACTTGAGGTAACAAACACACGGCAAAAACACCGACACGAGCATGGCGAAAAATGCGCCGAGGAATGATGTCACTCGGGCAAAATGAGGCACAAATAGTGCACAGCACAAAGCGGCCATTCCAAGTGTTGTGCGTATGGCAGCGCGATACACCACCAGTCCTTTGCCTGCTTTATTTCGAGCAGCATCACGTTTCTGCTTAGGCGATAGCATGAACTCCTCCAACGCCAATGCGATGGGATGCAATGTGATGGCGATCTTGCTCATCGGATTCAAAGCGATTGTCCAAACCACCATCTGCGTGAGCATACCTGGGTACGTAGCGATAAGATTGAGTGTGATCTCCTTCTGGGTAGCAGTGCCGTACATGAGGTAGCCAGCCAGCTCAATTGCGCCATACACGAGACCCACAATCAAGTACGACAGATTCAGCACTCGTGGATATTCCTCTTTGTTGCGCATGGAACTGCAGATAGATGGAAACACAGAGTGACCACCAAACGCCACCATTGTAAGTCCAATTGCCAACGGGATACGATCCAAATCGCCAATCACTTGTACAGGTTGCGGCTGCAGCAGACTTCCCATCATGTATCCAGGCGCATCCGTATCAATCGCAAAGCCCACGTAGAAAATCGCGTAAAGGCAGAAGAATGACGACAAAATTCCCAAGATGCTAAAATATGACAATATTGACATGTGAGTTGTCCACATCGATGGCATAATCAGCAAGAATGCCATAATTGTGAGCTGCGTCTCCGTGAACGATGGAATCAATGCTGCTAACGTGTCGCCAACTGCAAAACCAAAACCAAACAATGTTAGTCTCAACGAATTACAGCACAAACAGCCGAAAACAGCCACGTACTCAGTACATTGAACATGGCACAAGCAGCGAAAAGCTCTGCGAAGAACGTGACGCCAATGATGACTCGTCCTTTCGTCCCGAACGCTGCTTCTCCGATATCTGGGTATGTTGCCATTCCTTCCTGGTAGTCCAAGCATTTGCCCAGTAGTTTGCCGGTGTGGTTGGTCACGAGCGTGAAAAAGAGGAAGAGTGGGGCGCCAATGAGCCACCCACTGGAACGCAACGAGAATGGACTCGAGAGCACTCCCACGCCCAGCAGCACGTTGATCGCATTGAAAACTGCTTCTTTGAAGCTGCTGGCGCCATGCGCCGAACTTGCTCCAGCCACGCTGCTGCCAGGAGACCACGTGCCGTCTCGCGGCAGTGTCGGCAGCGTCTGAGGCTGCAAAAGACGCGCTCTCTCGTTGAAAGGACTGCCCTGGAAGGAGTTCCCCCGCAGCATCGAAGCTGGTGACGCCATGCTGTGTTAAACATCATACTTTTAGTGTTTCAATAGCATGAGTAGAGGAATGGCTACAATTGAGCGGGTTGTACCGGACATCAACGCCTTCTTCGAACGTCGCAGGCCATGCTGGAGCTGCTTCTTGGCCTAGAAAACGCGCTCGAGCTGCAGACGGAGAGTACGAAGGCAGCAAGCCTTGATGTTGCTCAAGAGAGCCCATTAGCAGATTAGTCCGGTATAGTCCACTTGCGGCGGAGACGGACTGTTGCAGAATAGTGGCTGGGTACGTCAGCAGTTGAGCCAGACAGATATTTTCAGAACACGGTGATGAGCAAAGGTGATGGACGACGCTGATTGGCTGGCCAAGAGGCGTCTGATCAACCTGATTAGACGCGAAACTTATTCAGCAAAAACCGAATAGTTTATCAAATCATTTGTAGATTTAAACAGCTACGACTACTTTATCAAATCCGTTGTCAACTTAAATAAACAACTCGACGTGCTTTTATTAAGTTGACATAATTGCCTCCAGTCAAATTGCGAGATGGGTCGACGGCCGAATATCCTCGTGACAGGAACGCCCGGTACGGGCAAGACCTCCATGTGCCAGCAGCTTGCGGTAGGTTTCTATAGCCTTGCGATACACCATCGGAATCTCCAGCGTCTGACGGACATTTCCGAACTGTTTGCATCGTCAACCGATCAATGTGACGTGATTTCTGCCCACAGGAACGTTCGCAAGGGCTGCAGCACCTGAACGTCGGCGACTTGGTAGGTTTTGCCGCATTTCAGCCACAATTTTAGTGCTTCCGAACTCTGACCATGTTGTTGAGTGGAAGAAGTATTTAACTAATATTTGCTGGCTCTGTAGGTCAAAGAACGCGGTCTCCACAGCGGTCGCGATGAAGAGTTCGACTGCTTCGTACTGGATGAAGACAAGGTCTGCGACGAGATGGAGGAAATGATGGCGGAGGGCGGAAAGGTCGTGGACTTCCACACGTGCGACTTCTTCCCGGAGCGCTGGTTCGACCTCGTAGTGGTGCTGCGTGTGGACAACACCACGCTCTTCGACCGTCTGCAGAAGCGCGGCTACTCGGAAAAAAGGTGAGCGAGAACGTCGAGTGTGAGATCATGGAAGTGGTGCTGCAGGAGGCGCGCGAGAGCTACGCGCCTGAGATTGTGCAGGAGCTGTCCAGTCGCACTGTTGAGGACATGGAGAGTAACATCGAGCGAGTGCTCACGTGGATGCAGCACTGGATGGTACAACACGCGGACGAGAACTAAACGACCTTCGGACGATGTGGTAGACGATAAAGAGGACAGAGCTGCTTGACTATTTTGCTGATGAATGGGAGAATACAAGCGTGTAGATTGATAGAGTGGAGGCTGCAAACTCGCAATACTTGGTGTGCATTGTTGACCGCATGCTGACTACGATGTCTTTGCATAATAACTACTTCGAAGTACTTCTATAGGACTGAAGGCTAAGAGAAGCCACCACAGCGAATTGGGTCTCGGAAAACGCTGCGACCATGTGCAGACTCGGACGACGGTGCAATCGGCGACAGCAGCGCACCGCCGACATCGCCCTCGTTGCTGTTCCTATTCGCTGAGAGAGGCCGTGCTGCAAGCAGTTGACTGCCCTTGAATTGGTCCAAAAGTATACGCTGGGACGTACTTTCCAGGATGAGGTTCTCAATAGCTTTGCGTGGAGCCTTCCGCTGCAAAAATGAACAAGTGCATGGTCAACGATTTAGTCGAGGTATAAATGCCAGGAAGTTACCAGCAATACTAACCTTTGGCGAGACTTTGATTGGGGACACAGGTAGCGACCACGGTTCGGAAGATAATCGCCCTACACTTCTAATGCCCATCGCTCGCTGATCAAGCACAACAACCCAGTATGGAAGGTGAGCATATGCGTCTTGAAATAATTCGCAATAAGATGACGTACCTGCTCTTGCGGATGCAGGTCTGGTGCACGTGGAGTGGAGATGGAAGCGCCGTCGCGAGGGTAATCATCTGGCACAAGGTGTGCGACATGGGTCACTTTGTCTGCAAGTTGAGATCTCTTTTCTCGCAGAAAACGCCGTTCATTTACCGATGCCGGGGACCGAATCTTTGCAGGATCGACCGGTCCAAGTTCTCTGCCTCTGTTTGCAAGTTCAAGGCGTAGTGAATCCCTAAACGATGCAGAATTTGTGGGATCCTGTATGTAGCCTGGAGCCGGCCGCTTCCACCAGTTTGCGAGTTGATCTGCTTTCGGGATATCTCGCAGCCGCTCGATCTCATGCGGCTCAAACTTGAGGCTTTCCAGGCGTTTTTCCTGCTGTCGCTTGGCGAGCAAAATCGCTTTGGTAGGTGATCCGCTGCAAGTTGCTCGTGGGTGCCAATCCTGCGGTGGTGGATCCAGTTGTTGTTGTCTTGGACTTCGCTCGAAAACACCGCTGCGATGGTGAGTATCGCGATAGATTTTCTCTGAGCGTGCGAACTGCTTACGACAAGAGACTGGTCCCTCGATAGCCACCCCCAAAGCATAACATTCCTGCTTCCGGGATTCCAACAGGTCACCGCGCGTACGATAGTCAGGCTGCAGAGAATACGTGCAGTCAAAACAATTAGTTCCCAGTATTAAAATGCAAATGGCAGGCAGAGTAAACTAACAGTTCGAAGCCATTGCGGTGGGATCTTCACGTCCATCGTCGCCATGTCAATGAGCAGCAAGCTAAGTGCTCCGCAAGAACACGAATGTTGCGACACGTCAGGCAGAGAAGTTATCAATATGGCCGACAGCACAGTGCGTAGGGCCTCACATCTCTGCTATCCAAGCGCTCAGGAAGCGAGGAAGCCTTGCACATCTCAAAATAGGAACGGACTTCAGACGGACAAGAAGGGTGGCAGTCCCAATTACACTTTTTGTGTACTTGCACGCAGTTGGATGAATCTGGCGCCCTCGAATTTCGTCTCGATGTGCCGCAATTAGTCCGTGACGAAAAAATCGGTTTATTGAGCCGATTGCGTTGCTTGTGCCAGATCAAAGTTGTTGCCAGACTTGTCCTCCTCTTTCTCCTCGTCCTGCATGCTCTTCAGGCGCTTGGCGTACCTCTCCAATTCAAAGCGCACAATCGCCTCAAGATCAGAGCCCAATTCGATCGACCGAACGAGTGCCAAAGTCTCACACGAGTCCTTGATCCGCTGCATCAAATGCGCACGCTCGTCGTCCTTGGTCGGCGCCACCGGTTTCGCAACAGCCTCGACTGCCCTCACTAGACGACCCATAGCTCCACTTTTCCGCTTTCGGTAGCGTGTTGGTTGTCCAGAAAGCTCGCTGCCTGCTCCTTCATTGTCACTCGCTGACCGCGACGTTGCGCCTGGGCTCGGTCGAACGTTTGAAGAAGCTGCAGTTGCCGCAAGCAAGTTCGGCTTAACGTGCAGCCAGCAGTGCAGATAGTAGACGTCAAACCGATTCAAACAGAAAGACAAGAACCCCAACTCTGGTGTTTCTGAGCTGGAAAACCTCGCCGACACGCTAGTGAACGCTGTGCAAAGCTCCTCCCACATGTCCCGAAGCTTCTTGCTGGAATGCTGCACTGGAGTGCTGAGGTCGTAGCCGTCAAAACTTTCTTCAGAGAACACGACAGTCTCGTACTCTGGTTTGTTACTGATGAACTCCAATTGCACTCTCTTCCAGAAGGAGTTCTCTCCTCCTATAGCTCCTGAATCCATTTGTTGTGCCTGTGTTGGTTCCGAGTTCATTTCGTCTAGAAAAGGCTCGATTGCATCCGAGAAAATCACATTCGAGAGACGCAAATTGCAGTTTTTGGTGCGTCTCGTGGAGCCTGAAGAGTTGACGACAATGGGACGCAAAACGGAGCTGTCCACGAGGCCTTTAGCCACCGATTTCGCAGTCAACAGCTGCGTCACCAGCTCTGCGTACCCTGCCTTGGTGTGATACGCAGCGTAGTCTTTACTGCGGACTCTCGCGCCCAATCCTAGACAAAAGCCACGCAGGTCTTTAGCTGAGCAGCGGCCAATCGCAACTTGAAGCTCTTCGCGTTTGCCTTCGTCGCTTAAAAGTTGGAGATAGTCCAGCATCGACTGGTTGGCAGGATTGGCCATCAAAAGGCTGACGTACTTGGCTTCGCTTGGGGGATTTCTGGCTGGAGATGGCAGTGAGCCCGGACCCGTTCATCCATGGAGTTTGAGGGACGGGTTGCAAAGCGACATTGGGAAGACCTTCACGTAACATCACACGTCAAATGCAATTGAAGACAAAATGACGACGCCAGTTTATGCACACTTGAACTATGGACGACAAAAGGAGACCACGGCGACGACGCAGTCGCAGTCGAGACTTCACTGATGACAAGCCACAGCGCAGTGCACCACATCACCAACAGCAATGCGCGGCCGTTGTCGACTTCTCGATCGCAGCGCAGAGCTCCGGCGCCCAAGAAGTCGTCGGGCAAAAGTCCGACGATAAAGCGCAAGGAACTGACCCCAGCGACCCTTTCGAGAACGTATTATCGCCGCAAAGTACGTGGCGCTTTTAAGATCAGCCATTGCTGTGTGGCTGTGATTGACGTGTGGTTTGCACCATGCAGGAAGAGAAGAAAGCGCTGGAGCGACAAGTCTACGGCATGAATATGCAGCTGCAGCACCTCAAGCGTCGGAAGGACCACTCCAAGCGACGCGAGAGCGTGGAGGCCAGCAAGAAGAAGAACTCGGAGCTGCGTGAGTTGATTCGAGGCCAACGAGTCATTTTCGCCAATACGCAGTCCATTATCTCAGAGTTTCTGGTAAAGTGACTGCAATCCGTGGAGATAGTACTACGTGCTCTTGGTGCACGGCAGCACTGACATGTTTTGTGACGCTGTGTTGCAGAGAGGCCCTGATCACAGTAACTATGAACCCGTGATTCGACTAGGTGTGGACCAGCGTGAACGACACAACACACTGCTGGCCATGAAACAGCAGCGTCTCGACGAGGCGATCGGTTTTCTCACGGAGAGATCGCGATACATGGCAATGGATACAGAATTCACTGATCTTCAGCGCTTTCAGGCAGAGAATGGTGACGTTTGTCTTGTACGCTTCGACATCAAACCCCTTCGTAAGGCACAAAGTGTGAAACAAGCGTTTGAGGGCGTGCTTAAGTTTTCGTACAACCTCGAGATCAGTATTTCGGACCTTATCGGCGATATCACAGTCCGCGAGAACGACGACTTGGACTGGGACAGCTCTGTTGCACAGCATCGGCTCGTGACTTCCATCACTCAAGACGTGCAGGTGGACACAAACAATGCTACCTTCACGCAGTACTGGGGCGATGGCTCGGGGCCTCGAGTTGAACGGACAGTGGGCGACGAACTGGGTCTCTCGGTATGCAACTATGTCGACGAAGACGCTCTGTATCCGTATCGTGAGTCGGAGCGTGTGCGGCAGGATATCACTTTCTTTGTCATGATTGCCAAGTATTCATGCCACCGTTCGAAGTTGCCAGCAGCCACCCATCCAACTTTTGGGAATGGGTCTCCTAGCAGCACCATCAGCGATTGTACGTCAAGCGTCAGTGGAAAAAGCGAAAACGACCGAGAAGATGTGGTCGTAGCTACCCGGTGGACATGCTTGCGCCTTCGGAATCCTCCTTTCCCTCTGGATGAAGACATTGCGTCACACATCCGCGATGGTATGGAGCAGGTCGGCCAAGCCATGTTCACGGCAATCCGCCACTCGGTCAGTGGTCCTCCAATTACAAGAAGCGCGTTATGATTGCCTGCCGAGAAACACAGTGTAGCATATATTGGGTCTCTTCACCCGAAGTTTTTGATTGCCTTCGTGTCCGACACACGTCACAGATTAGCAAAATTGGTGTTCTGATTGGACAATCAAAGTTTCAACGAATCAGAATTGCCTTTTGACGAAGCGGTTCAGAACGTCATTTGCGGCCAGCAATGCTCACCCGCCAATGGCTTCGTCGTCAGTCGCTGCTGCGTTCGCTGTCGACGGCTCCGCTGCGCGTTCGATGCCTGGCCACAGCGCCCGAAACTGAAGCTCTGAAGCTCACGCCTGCAACTGTCGGTCCGTTTATGGCTGAAAGCCTCGAAGACTTTGAGCCCAAACGCATTCGCAACTTTAGCATCGTGGCTCACATCGACCATGGTAAATCGGTGCGTCTATTTAAACACTTTTGTTGTCGCTTTGGCACAGTTTGTCGACTTAGTGATCAATTTTTAATGCTGGCAGACACTGGCCGATCGGTTGCTGGAGACAAGCGGCAACATCTCTCGTCAGGACCGGGAGAGCGCCCAGTTCCTAGACAACCTAAAGGTGGAGCGCGAACGAGGCATTACAGTGAAAGCTCAGACAGCTTCGATGGTGCACCGGGACCCATCCACTGGACAGACTTTCATGCTGAACCTGGTGGACACTCCTGGTCACGTGGACTTTAGCTACGAGGTGAACCGCTCACTGTCTGCCTGTGAAGGCGTGCTGTTATTGGTTGACTGCTCACAAGGAATCCAGGCGCAGACGCTGGCTACATACTATGCTGCTAAAGAACGGGACCTTCATGTGGTGCCTGTGCTGACAAAAATTGACATGCCTCATGCTGAAGTGGATGACAGTATATTGAGCTTGTCGTCCCTGCTAGATGTGGACCCTGACGAAGTGTTGCTTACATCTGCTAAGAGTGGAGACGGCATTGCTGATGTCCTTCCTGCTGTGGTGGATCGATTACCACCGCCTATAAATTGTGATATCAATGCACCACTGCGGTGCCTGCTCGTAGATTCGTATTATGATGATTATCGTGGTACAGTGTGCTTGGTGAAGGTTGTGGATGGTGCAATTTTCCCTGGTGATAAGATTTACAGCGCCCACCAGAAAACGAAGCATGACGTGCAGGAGACGGGATTGCTGTTGCCTGGACGCTTTAAGACGAAGGGGCTGTATGCTGGCCAGGTGGGCTACATTATTGCTGGCATGAAAAACACAAGTGAAGCTAAGGTTGGCGACACATTCTTCCGTGAAGGAGCTGCTTCGGCTGGGCTGAAGGCGCTTCCAGGCTTTCAAGAAGCAAGAAGTATGGTATTTGCAAGCATGTATCCCACAGACGATTGCAATTTCGACGATTTACGTGTGGCTATTGAGAAGCTCACACTGAACGATGCTAGCGTATCAGCCCAGCAAGAAACAAGTGGTGCGCTGGGTATGGGCTTTCGATGTGGTTTCTTGGGTCTATTGCATATGGAGGTATTTCACCAGCGCCTTTCGGATGAACAAGGGATGCAGGTTCTAGTCACAGCGCCAATGGTTCCTTACACCGTGATCAACCCGAAGGGCGAGCATTCTACAGTGGAAACTCCCGGCGCGTTTCCAGAATCCACGAAGTACTACGAAATTTTGGAGCCTATGGTTGAGGCATCAATCATAACTCCATCATCATACCTGGGGCCTGTTCTAGCGCTTGCCAAGGAAAAGCGAGGTGTGCAGACAAACCTCGTCTACCTGGAGGATGAGCGCGTGATTGTCACCATCGAAGTCCCCTGGCAAGAGGTTGTGACCAACTTTACAATGAGCTCAAAACTATCTCCTCCGGCTATGGTGCGTACTGTACACGTAATCTCATTGCGGTCTCACCTACATTTTTTTAACCTTTATCTACGCCAATGTCTGTCATTCCAGCCACACTGAACTACCGCGAGATTGAGCCTCAAAAGTCAGATATCGTCAAGGTTGACCTGCTGATCAACGGGAAGGTATTAGACGCACTATCTTTCGTGTGCCACCGCAGTAGGGCCACACCTGATGGCCGAGCTCTGTGCCAGAAGCTCAAGCGCGTGATCGACCGTCAGCAGTACGAGATCTCCATTCAGGCGTCGCTGGGTGGTAAGGTGTTCGCCAAGGAGCGGATTGCGCCATACCGCAAGGACGTGCTTATTAAGTCAGGCAAGACTGTGGGCGGCGGCGACAGCACGCGCAAGAAGAAGCTGCTGGCTAAACAGAAAGAGGGCAAGCGACGAATGAGGACTGTGTCGAACGTACAGCTCTCGCAGGACGCTTTCTGGTCCGTGCTCTCCAAATAACAATAGACTTCCAGACTGTGAATGTACTTCGTTGCACCGATACCGTCTAACCGTGTCGGGTTGCTGTACCTGTATAGCTGCACTTTATAGTGATTATTTATTCTTCTCGGCCTGCATTTTCGCAAAGTCCTCTTTGATGAAGGCCAGCGCCTGCGCCACGTCATCCACGACCTCATATGCCGGGTGCTTTTCGTGATTGTCTGGTCCGTTGTGCATGCCCGTCAGCGTGAGCACAGACTTCCATCTCCCTCCAGCCTCGTTGGCGCCGCGGATGTCTGTCTTTGGGTTGTCCCCAACCATGTAAATGCGCTCCACGTCTCCATGCTGCGCGTCAATGAGCGTCTCAGCAAACTCAAATGACGAGCGTTGAGGCTTACCAAACAGTGTCTTTTCCAGTTTATGGCCTGTCGTGCGCGTGAAGAGGTCCTCCAACACTGCGTGGAAAGCTCCAGCACCGTAGCGTGGCAAGTGGAATTCTCCCACGTACTGGAAGTCTGAGCACGCCGAGTAGAGCGGGATATGCTGCTGCTCTCCATTTCCATCGCCCTCCGCCGTACGCTGTCCCAGCAGGCCATCAGGAGAGCACAGCACATCCATGACTATCTGCAGCTCGCGTCCCCAATAAATAGGGTCAATGAGCACGAACACTGCAGCAAACGGCTGCTTGTCGAAGCGTCCATCGTGAGCCAAAGGGTCCGCCACCTTCACGTCCGGGTACATGGTCGGGAAGTACTGGTGCAGTTGGTCCACTGTCACTACGTGCTTGAATCCGTAGTTGGCCATGACGTTGCGTAGTTCCGCGCCGTCTTTGCCCACTGCCAGCACCAATTCGTCTCCGTGTCGAGCCGCCAGCTCGCGCATGGGCGTGTGGCTCATGCACATTTGCTCTGTGGGGATGGAGACGCCCCCGCCCAAGATTTTCTCGATCTGCCTCGCCTTCTTGTCCTCTGGGTAACCTCCGCCATTGGTCATAATGGCGTACGGTCTGTCGGTGGCTTTGAGCTCCAGAAGAACCTCGCGAGCGCCGGGGATCGGAGTTTTGCCCCGTAGCAGCACTCCGTCCACATCGAAGACCACGCCGAAGGTGGACGCAGCGCGACTGCTGCCACCGGCTGCTAGGCGTACAGCGTTCCTCCGCAAGACGTTCATGGGCAGTGTACCTGATATCAAGACGCGTGGTCTGCTTGAACGTGAGTGTTGACTGGCAAAATGAGGTGGTCACGATGGAGGTGGATGGAAGGTAACGATGTTGCACGAAGGTTCTCGATGAGGATTTGCGCAAACAGGAAAAATGCTGGTGGTGCAGGCCGCTAACGTGGCTCGTCTGACTGTGAAACCGTTGCAGGCGTTGGGAGTGACGCTGACAAGGTCGGAGAGCAATGCAAGCGTTGCCGGAGCATTACAAAAGCCTGTACCCACGAGTGCTCCCCACCTGGCTGCCCGAGCAGGGGCCTTTGGATGGTATTCAACGTGTTGGTCTTGAAGTTTACCCCTTTTCACAACCCACTTCTTTATCGCATGGCGCCACCAATTGGTGTGCGCCACCCCATTATCCGGTGTGAAAAAGCATCCAATCAGGCGTTTGCGCAAACGCACATCCCTCTTCATTCAAATACTTGTCTGTCTGTAATTCTTCAGTACCTACTATATTTTCCATTCATACTATGTTCTATACATTAATATCGACTTCCACAGAGAAACCCCTTCTCGCCCCTTGGCTGCACCTGCGGAAGAGCACCCTGCTGAGCTGTTCATTCCTGTATTTGCCGTCTCCTGCTCACAATGGCGACTTCTAGCACTGCTTCCCCACGCGGCCGCTCACGCTCCCGGAGAAGATCCTGACGAACTGGGCCGTCGGCCTCACCAAGCCGGAGGTCAAGCCCGGCCAGATGCTGTGCGTGAAGGCCCAGTGGACTCTCGCCTGCGAGATCACGTGGAAGTCCATGGACAAAACGTACCAGGACATGGGCCGCCCTCGGATCTGGCGTAACGACCGCTTCTGGCTCGCTGTGGACCACACCGTGGACCCACGCGTGAACCACCAGCCTCGGCAGCAGATGATGATCAAGGCGTCCGAGGACTTTGCCAAGGAGGCGCAGCTCACCAACTTCCAGCCACCGAACACCACCATCTTGCACACAGAATTCTACCGTCAACGCGCCCAGCCAGGCCAGATTGTGGTTGGAGCCGACTCGCACTCGTGCAGTACCGGAGGCCTCGGAGCCTTTGCCATCGGTCTGGGCGCTGCTGACGTCGTCATGCCGCTGGTGACGGGAGAGACGTGGATCAAGGTCCCTGAGACGGTACTCGTCGAGTTTGTAGGCACGCCTCCCATGGGAATGGGCGGCAAGGACGTCATGCTGTACACTCTGGGCCAGCTCAAGTGCAACACAGTGGCCATTGGACGCTGCGTGGAGTGGGGTGGCAACATCGCCGCCTTGTCTTGTGACGCGCGTTTTGCCATCAGTAACATGACGGCCGAGTTCGGTGGCATCGCCGGTGTCTTCCCTGCTGACGAACGCACCGCTGCATACATCTCCAAGCGTCCGGACCACAACCAGGACGCGATCTACTTCCGTGCTGACAAGGACGCGGAATACGCCGAGAAGTTCCAGATCAACCTGGATGAGCTGGAGCCCCAGGTGGCGCTGTTCCCATCGCCGGACAATGTCAAGCCGGTGTCGGAGGTGGCCGGCATGAAGTTGGACGGTTGCTTCATTGGTGCCTGTACCACTGCTGAGGAGGATCTGGTGCTCGGTGCCCTAGTGCTTGAGGCTTGTCTGAAGCAGGGAATGAAGCCCGTGGCTCACGGCCAGCGTCGTGTGACCCCTGGTAGTCAAATTATTGTGGACAACCTCAAGAAGCATGGTCTGATTGACGTGTACGAGCGTGCTGGTTTTGTGGTGGGTGCTCCTGGCTGCAGTTTCTGCCTGGGTATTGCCGCCGACGTCGCCGGCGAGAATGAAGTGTGGCTCAGCAGTCAGAACCGTAACTACCGCAACCGTATGGGCAAGGGCTCCATTGCTAACCTGGCGTCGGCAATTACGGTGGCAGCTTCCAGCTTCACCATGGAAGTTACGGACCCGCGTCCGTTCCTGAAGCTAATTGACGTGGAGAAGTTCAACTCGGCTGTGCCCAAGCATCCGTCCGTGCCTATCACGATCAGCGAGCCGGCCCCGGAGCTGCCTGTTGCGTCTGCTGAGGAGGGTGGCAACGCTGACGCTGAGGCTGCTGCTGGATTGGAGACGTTCTCGGGATCCATCAAGGGCCGCGTTCAGGTGTTCGGTGACAACATTGATACGGATGCTATTCTGCCGGGTGAGTTCCTGTGCGAAAACGATATGGAGGCTTTGGGTAAGGTGGCTTTCCTGCACACGAACCCGGACTTCCGTGACAAGGTGAAGGCCGGCCAGAATGTGGTTGTGGCTGGCCATGGATTTGGCTGCGGTTCGTCCCGTGAGCAGGCTGTGACGGCCATGAAGGGCGCTGGCGTACAGGCACTGATTGCTCGCTCGTTTGGCTACATTTTCTCGCGCAACTACCAGAACTTCAGTCTCTTGGGTATCCAGCTGGACGATGACCGATTCTATGAGCTGGCCAAGGAGAACGCCGACATCACTGTGAACATGACGGGCCGTACAATCGAGGTTGGTGGCGAGACTTTCCGCTTCAACATGTCGCTGTTCGAGGAGCGCTTGCTGGCTGGCGGTGGCATCATGCCGCTGTACAAGAAGTTCGGCAACCGTCTCTTCCGGGTGGCAGTGCAGGACCCTGCAGCTGACAAGGGAAGCTGCGGCAGCAGCGGCGGTGGTTGCTCCAGCAAGGAGGAGGAGCCCAAGTCTGCAGTAGCGGGTGCCTCCAAGGATCTTTCGTGGTAGAGCGCCAGCAGCATGATAGGAAGTGGATCAGATGTCCAAATAATGTAATTGCACAGAGAACTTTGCTTTTTCGAGAGAGTCATTGCTATGTGTTTGTATTGTTGCCGCGTACTGTGGTCCCACAGTCCGAGACCATGAGCCTCATGTAAGTGGAAACTGGGTGCGACTCGATTGGTCAACGGTTCTGTTCATAGTGAGATCAAGAGAGATAGTGCAAGGATGAGCAGTCCGACGGTGCTTCTGCCACAAACAATTGCTTGACACCATGGAGAGACTCCATCTCGAGTCCGATGCGGCAGCGGAGGACACAGCGACTCTCCGTCTGCTGGACGACGTTTGCCTTGACGACGACATTTTGCTCCCCGACTTCGCGTCGGATTTACCAGATTTGGAGCTCCTTTTGGACTCGGAGGAGTTGGAAAACGACCTCTTGACGTCCCTCCTCCCAAACGAAGACAGCGGTGACTGGAGCGCAACGGAAGAGAATTCGATCGTCGTAAGCGATAACCTAAAGCAATCAACGGTTGAGGAGCAGGAACTGGAGCTCGTAGCTCGCGAAATCAAATTCCTCGAGGCGCAACGCGATTTTCTGCAGTTCAAAGTGGAGTCGAAAGTCGGGTATTCGAACGTTCAAACTACCGAGACGAAGAATGACCTGGAGCAGAAGAAGCAAGAGTTGAAGGTTGCTACGAGACGACGTGCTATGCTGGCTGACGTCATGAGGCGACACAAACGCAGTATTCAGGATGTGCACAAACTGTTGCTCCAGGTGACTCCACTGGTCCACTACGTGAGTAGAATGCGGCTTATTGCTGTTGCTGAAAAAGAGTACGCTAACACTTTTGTCGTGGCATTGAGTGCAGAGGATGACGTTGATGACACCTATGGAGGCGCATATCCACCTTGGGAAGAATCCAGTTGAGCGACGACGGAAGCTGCTGGGGATGCGCGACGAAAGACTGGAGGCTGTGCGCCGGTTCATCACATTGCAGACAAGAGGCATCGACCCAGCTAGGGAGTTCTTCTACGTTGATACATTCGAGCGGTTCGGCAAGTTCTATACTGTGGACTTCAGCGTGTCGCTCGTGAACGGCATGACTGTGGATGAAGTGGCGGAAGTGATTCAAGACCAATTTGTTGTTCCGCGTGACGGGGTCTCTCGTTTACTTGGCTGCGTCTCTAATCGCGAGTATTTCGACGGTGTGGTGGAAAAGTTTCTCCATGCACGGACTGTAGAGCGTGTGGACGTACCTCTGCATTCAGGTGGCGACCGCGGCTTCGTAGTCCAGGAGTCCAACGCTGTGTTCTACCTGAAGCGATTTGCTGCTGATGAGGTGGGTCAGACTGAAGGTTCGACTCGGGAAGAGGGCAACCTCACAGTCATGATGAGCGACTTCGTGGATGTCGATGAGCTCCACCCTTACCATTCACATAGCCGATTGCGCAAAGACATCTCTGTGGGCATCACACTACGGCGCCACGTTGGCCCTGGCGGCATAGAGGGCGTCGTAATGAGGCGCTTCTCCTTCGTGAAGCACCACCTCCAACACCGGACGTCCACACCTCACTTGGTGCACACCCTCTCAACTCGAGTGCTACTTTGGGGGCAGGCTGTGAGGCTCTGCATCGCGGAGCGTCGACGGCAGAAGCGGGACACCCCGAAGCGCGTGTGGAACACTCATACATTCCCGCGAACATATCGAGTGACGCCGACGCCACTGCATTCCAGGACGGCTTGCGCTGGTGCTGACTTGTCCAACTGACTACCATCCCTATCGTTTCGGTGGTCAACGTATACTATCTATCATCCATCCACTTGTGCCCGTTTAAACTGCGGCTGCCACTCTCTACGTCTTTACACTCGTCACGCTTCCTTCCTTTCAGCAGTACTCGTTGAATCAAGCCCTAGGTTATGCATCTTATTCATATGAGCGTCACGCAGAAAAGATGTACGGCAGATTGTTAGCTGAGAGTCTCAGTAAGCAGCTCTCGGGGTTTTGGAATGCCAGTCTGGCTGCCAGACTGGCATGGCGCGCTGCACGGACTTCAAGCGCTTACAGTTGGCTTTGAAGACGCAGAACTGTCAAATCCCACGCCAGTCATCCTAGCAAACTGCCAGCGCTACTGTATTTCGACGGATTTTTCGAGTGGCAGTTTGTCTAACGGGGTGTGCAGGCTGCAGCGTGTTTTGTAGCGTCCAGTGGACACCACAAAGAAGCGAGCGTGCATTCCTTCCCGGTTTAGTCGTCGCACGACGACAGGCACGCGACGACCACCAATGCAATGCGTTTCTGGCGAAAACTTGCTGCTGTACGGTTCGGCTAACATGCCGATATTATGATACATTAGATAGCTTTTGGGCTTTGACTCGGCTGAATGGTGGGCTGACCGCCGTGACACGTGCCAGTGCCACTTCTTGACTGGAGGCGCACCGGCTTCTGTTTGCTGGAGGTCCGCGCAAATCAAGTGTATCCTTGCAATTTGCATGTCCAGTCGAAGCACGGAACTCCCTCCGAGCTGCAGTCCGACTCGATCGAACTTCGACCAGCTCTAGCGACTTGTCCTCGAGTTCAGTCCGCTGTTCCTGAGAAACATCGTGTGGGCAATGGTCTGATACGCCGACTCGTTGGGTAGCCATCCCATCGAAAGAAGAATCTTGAGAGCCATCCCCGGCGATTCACTGTGCACGGGTTACAGCGTCAAAGCACCTTGAAGTGGCATTTGCACTACCGTAGTGTGGCGCAATTCTACTATTGGGCTAGTCAAGCATGTGCATCAGCATTAGTAGTATTTAGGATGGCGATGACACCGCCAGAGCCACCGCGCAACAAGAGCTGCTGTACATGTAGAGTGAAGTGGCTTTGCGAATGATTCACTTGAAGTGGAGCCAAGTCAATCGAGGTTGCCGTCCTGTTCCTCACCCCGATAGATTCTCGGACCTAGAGGCGGTCTCGCTGCCTTCCCGCCGAGACACAGTTCATGACCAGCGCTGCGGGACAATGCGTCTCACCGCTAGAAAAGCATACGCTTTGTCGGAACTAGCAGCATGGCTACTTGATTGCCTTACAAAATGGGTTGCCAGAGCCATCGTGATCAGTTTTCCTTTCGCGTCTGCACTGGAATGTATCCTTGCCGAAGATTCCTTGCTCGAAAATGAGTCTGCATCGCGGGCATTCGGTGAGGAATCCTCCGGATACAGTTCAGCATCTCACAGAGACCGTATTTATCGGAGCCCTGCACGTTCAGAAACACGGTTCGAAATGTCGCGTCACACCTGCGGATTCACTCCGGTAAGCATTGCATCTCCAGTCGGAGTGCTGGGAACCATCCAGTCAGCTCCAAAGATCGGCGCCGCCGGAGCCAAAGTCGCCCGATCTTGCTGGAGCGGTGCTTAATGCCAGCCAGCCGGACAAAACCGCAGCAAGTGAGCCGCCAACTTCATCATCAAAGCCCCACCCGTGCACGATGCACCCATCCATCCATCACTTGCAGTCAAGATTCGCACTGGTTTCTGCGCTGCGCAATTTCTTGGCTGCCAGACGGACACGCGCTTCGGAAGCAGCGTAGCATGGCCATCACCGAGAATTTCACCGTCGGCGAAATGCTTCGGTTGGGTCGGGAAAACTGCCGAAGAAACTCTCACCCGATCGTGCCTCAAAACTTGTCGAACAAGACGTCACGACAGTGGCCCAGGAGATCCATTACATCGCGTTACACTGGAGATCCTTTAGCACGAGTGTTAGTGCCGCGTTGCGTGGTCGCCATCGTTCGGCACCCACTGTCGTGACACCAGTGGGGCAATGTGTCGACTACCTGTCCAATATTATATAATGGATAATATATACTATTACTAATACAGGATAGTATCGATTTAAGTCCTGTATAAAAATATATATTTTGATATATTTTCGCGATCTGCGCCATATGAAACAAGGAGGTGAGGACGATCTCGACAACATGGCAAGGCACACATGCTGCCGACGTGTGGCATTCACTTCTGTCTAGCGAAGCTTATGACGCCAGACGGCTGTAAAGACCGCAGGATCGGCGACTTGGCGATCTTATCTTCCAGCAGGTGATTTTGCACACCAAAAGAAATGTCAATCTGTGACGTGTGAGCAATGTTTGCAATGAACGTCGTCTGCGGACAAGCTGTGTGTCCTCCAGCTGCTGCTTAGTTGTTAGCGCAACGACGTTAGCAGGTGTCGAGCTTCAATTGCCCTGTGGCAGATGGCTGGCTGTTCGCCTCAGCGGATAGGAGGTTTTGACGTTAGAGTTCGCTCGGGTTTGTTCAGTTGGTCTGCCTGGCCGGCTGTAACGAGACGTGCCACTATTCGCGATGCAAGTGGTGAGTCCATACACCTTTGCAGACGGCTGCTCTTCGCTGCTTCTCTTCCTCCCCGGTCCCTCGTCCCCATCCCACTCGATCGTGCTGCTGCGAGCAGCGACGGGGGCAGTGGATCCCTCGCTTGTCAGTCAGAGGCGTCAGGTGTTCGGCGGCGCAGAGACCATCGCCGAGTTCCGAGGGAGCCAAGCTTCCGGTCATTTCAGAATTGAGCGTCTCGTGCACAAGTTGACTGAGCAACACGAGCAGTAAAAGCCTTTTTAGCGCAATGGTGGCCACTTCAATCACGACCCACTCGGTCCAGTCCCTAGGACTCGACAACTCGCCCGTCGCAAGCGGCATTAACAAATGCCGCTACAAGACCGGCAAATGCACCAACGTGCGCTCCAGCAAGCGCAACGGCCAGCCGCACCAGCTGTGTCTGTACCACCGCGACAAGGCCAACAAGATTCAGCGCAAGTTCGACCGTCAGAAACGTCAGGTGGCGCGCAGCAAAAGTCTCTCTCGGCCACGGGCAGCTCAATGGGCTCTCCGACGTCTCTCTCGATGCTGGACATGGCTGCTCTCAACGGACTCACCCCCATGTCTGAACCGGCCGTGTCTCCTGCCGGATCCACGTACTCGACCTGCTCCTCGGACTCTGCCATGTCTTTTTCTTCACTTGCCAACCACAACGACCTGGACATCTACACGGACACGGAGTGCTGGACCCCGGACAACGACGCCAACTCGGGTCTTTGCGACAGTGTGTGGGCAGACTTGCCGGTCTCTTCGGGTTCGTACTTGAACGAGTTCTCGGACATGCCTCTGGCCTCTGGTTCCAACCAAAGCTATTTATCCTCGGACGAGATCGACTTCCTGTGCTCAGCCATTCTGGAATAAGGTGGCAATTATTTGAGACGGTCAAGTGGCGGAGCGTCTCCTTCAGAGAAAAATATATGAGGAGGAGGCGTCGCTGACCTCTCGACGCGCGGGATGGCGATGGCAAGCGCTGCCGTCGGCTTTCGAGAAGCGCGGCACAATAGTTAGGAGGAATGTGTAGACTTTGAGTTGGCAAGCATATGTAGATGAATGGAATTGATATCTAATCAAAGTATTTTTGAGAAAGCGAATGTTGTGGATGGCTGTTTGCAGTCAAGTTCTCACTTGACAAAGGGATATGTCGTTGCGGTGCAATCGAGACGAGTTTAGTTGCGAGCAACGGCAGCCCGATTTGGATTGGAGCGACGGCGCAAAGTGCGACCAAGCATTTGATGGTGATGGTGGTTGGAGAGGGAACCGACGCGGAGGTTTCAAGCCCTGCCTGCTATACATTGGCAGGCACTTTGTTGCTGTCGACTGGGCTCGCTTGGTCCCCGGGGAGGAGGCATCAAGTGCGAGTGCTCGTGTGCTCAATTGCGACAGCACGAGGCATTCAAGTTGACGCCAATGACCCACGGCACTTGCCGTCTTTATCATCCCTCTCTACACCACAAACTCTTCCACAAAGACTTCGACTCCAGGGACATTCACACTTTATCAACAGGAGAGTACGACCCAACGCCACACAGTTGGGACCAGGCCCACCGCGGGATTGGCGCCCCCGGTAGAGCAAAATGATGCAAAGGCATTCTCCTACACCGTCACCGCCACCAGCGCGGCGGTACTCAACACCTTCCCCGCCACCAGGAGCAACAAGCGAAGCGATGGCAGAAGCGACGGTGGCGGCGGCAATGTTAACCTCCAACCAGTTCAAGTTGCTGTATCTCATCAGTCTGTACGCGGTGGCGTCCAACTCGACGAGGCAAAATGAACGGTGGATCCGACACGTGCCACTACTCGTTCTCATGTTCGAAGGCATTTTGTGCGACGCCTTTGATTTCGACTATGCGCCAGCATCCATGCGACTGTCATTCAAAGGCAAAACGCTGCGTCGATGGATTAATTTCTCACGAGAAGGCAAAGCAGCAATTGACGATTTATGGGCCCTGCGCCTCATTAATGGACTCAAGCTTTCAAGTGACGACTTCCAGCCCATTACAGCGTACCAAGTCTCCATAAAGGGTCAACTGGCTTTGCGTTTGCTCCCTAGATATTTTCAAGACACCGTAGACAACTTCATCTACCCACCCGCGCCGCTGGAACGTCGACTGATGGTCGTACGATATGATGGCCAGAAATTTGTTCTTCGCTCGGGAGGCTACAGCAAGCCCAGCATTATCACTGAAAGCGACGATGTATCGTATGTGTCCAGTCCGTTTCTACCGCGATGTCTCCGCTCTCGGGAAGGTGGGTTTTACCAGGTTCAGGAGCGTAGCAACGCTGATCGAGCAAGGGAATGTGCCATGGGATCAACAAGCATCACAAAGAAGACGTCGGAGGCAGTAACACTAGGAGATGTCTATGCATTAATCGGTGAGTGGGTCCCTTTCGGCACGAACCAAATCGTGGCTCTCAATGAGCGCATGGGAGTGTTGGACCGATGTCAAGGAGGAATTCTTACAAGTTGTGTAGACAACAATCCGACCGATACGCAGTTTCGAGTTCCTGTCGGTCAGACGTCAGTACGAGTATTAGATTACGACTTCGTGCGCTTCACAAATTTTGAGGCTGAGAGCCACTTCCCCGAGACGCAGGGCATCGTGCAGGTGGAGAATTTTGGAATGCATCTTAACAGCGATGGCTCTCTCATATACGGCATCAAAGTGGAGGCCATCATGGATCGTTTGGGCGACGACGTTGCAATCGACCACCTCTCTCGACTACTTGTGGATGTACATCAAGACTCTTCGATGCTTGTCAACGACTTACTTTCACGCTATCAACTTAGTCTGCTGGAAATGCTATATCTTGGAGACTCGTTCCAACGCAACAAGTATAATTGTATTCTGAGCAAGAAAATTTCACCCAAGCTCCCCGCACAAGCTTACGTAAATGACCCACGCATCGCAAACGAGTTAGCGCAAGTGCTTGGAGATATCCACTGTAGTCATGACCTGACACCAGACGATGTGTTGGTCGTAGGGAAGGCCGGCTGCCTATTTTCCGGGCCAAATGTATTCCGTTACGAGAATGTCTTCACAGCGTATGTGGGGTTGGTGTGTCGAGACATCTTCATTAAAAACTTTTTGCACGTACATTTGTGCTCGATGCGACACTGAAAGAGATCCGTCAGCTCGTTCATAAAGTGCATCGTGAGCCGGCGACGGTACTTCAGGTGCGTGAAAAACTTTCGGCGGT
The DNA here is from genome assembly GCA_011947355.1 of Phytophthora boehmeriae. Lineage (NCBI taxonomy): Eukaryota > Oomycota > Peronosporomycetes > Peronosporales > Peronosporaceae > Phytophthora > Phytophthora boehmeriae. Next base: position 423,554 of record JAAVTJ010000241.1, on the reverse strand, counting down.
CTCGAAAGACACGATTCTCCTTGCTGAAACACTCGAGTATCTATTGGATTCACTGGAAAACGTAGACTTTTCTCCCTGTCACTACGAGGGTGACGACGAGCTCGAAGACACTAAAACAAATTCTCCGCGTGGAGTTAGGAGGCGAGCCTATGTCGGAGGTAGTGATGCCGATGTGGACGCGCGCTTGTTCCAAGTGCTAGCTTTGCCTCAGCTCAAGGCTCAGACAATCATGCGCTGCCACGATTCCATTAAGTTAATGGAAAACACTATGCTGCAACTCGAACAACTCCAAATGATTGCAGAGTCCACAGCAACAAATCAACTCGAAATGGCCTGCGCACGAGTGAACCTTAACACACGAGGCCTGATGGCAGCAACAGCACAACAGGCACAAATGTCGATAACACTGCAGGCAATGCAGTACTTTGTCGGTGGCATCTTCATTTTTGATGTGATCGACAGGTTAACAGGAGGCTCGTGGAATGGCCACGTACCAGCGTGGGCGACAGAGTTTTTGATGAATCCAGTCCTGCACCATCCGTTTCTTTGGTGGGGGATCAATTTGGTAGCATTTGCACTCTTCTTATGGGCACTTGTAACGCTCTCGCAGTGGATGGTTCGATGCTCGCTCGGATGGTGTGAAGCCTCTTTCGAAGTGAACCGAAGGATATCTCTCGCGAAGCTTGACCTGTATCTCACTTCACGGAAAGTAGAGAGCAGTGTTGCTTTACGCAAGGTTGCGACGGGATCAAAGAAAAGTAATCGATTTCGAGTGCTCAAGTGGCAGGAGACCGATGCGGCACTTTGGGGCGGTATTCGCCCGAAAATCGAGCTCTCTTTCGATGACAGGCACGAGTTTTTGCTGTTTGTATCTCTGCGCTACGACGGAAAGCGCTCGCCTCATGTACTAGACGATGATTGCTACCAGAAGTTTCTAGAGCTCCTCACTCGCGCTGAGGTTATCATAGAAGCCGACACATCGCCATGAAACCTCGTTATTGGACAGCAAGCGCAATGGCTATAACGCTACGCAACATGCTCCACACAACCGGCTGGAAATTAGAGTAGTGAAAGGCCAAGGACAGAGGCTGAAAATTGCTGCCACTCGGGACACGAGGAATTAATTACGGGCTAATTCACCACCGGGGCTTGGCGTCCCAAGTTTTGACAAAGAACCAAGAGCCCTAAATACTGCTGCATTCGATCCCTGGTACGATAGTACGGCAAGCACAGGTGGTCGCTGCCCGGAAATTTGGAAATCGTCGCAAGGTTTGCGCGCTCGACGCTCCACCGACACATGCGTGGCGCTGTGGTACTCCGACAGCCCACAGTTGTAATCACTCGCGCCACCTTTTCCTGTCGGCGATGAAGTGCGATGCGGAATGCTGTGGTCTTCACTTCTTCTTGTTGTGCAGTGAGTTCAATATTTAGCATCCGTGGTTTGATGTGGTATCGACGCAAGTCGAAGTGGTCTCGTGGCCCCTTGAGCGGAGTGGTGCCGAGGCCTGTCGAGCTGAAATATCCGAATTGTCAACGAACTGCCGTTGGCAGAAGCAAGAATATAACTTAGATTGCTATGAAAACAATCTTTGCTACAAGTACAGACTAGCGACAACAAAGCACTCATCGTTTCAAGTACAATACAGAAGTGGTTATCCGCGCGTCATCATTTTGCTGATGGCGCACTTCTGTCTCATCTTTGGTGTTACGTACCGTTATATCAGCCAACCAGTCTGCTGTATTCACCAACACTGTAACATCATTGGTTGATATAAATCTATCCACTAAATTCATGTATCGCTGCTTACTCTACGAAGAGCTCCAAAGCAGAGAAGAGCGATGGCCAAGTACGACATGGCGAGTCTGTTGGGGCCCGGCTGCAGCCAAGTGCAGCACTCAGGCCTGCAATTGCCCAAACTCTCAGAGCTCCTGCAACGTCAAGGCAACGCTCCGGCTGAAAACGCAGCGATTTCGACTCGACAGCAGCACAGAAGAGCGTCGACAGCACCTCAACGCAGTGGACACTTCAATTCGAACTGCTCTCGAGCGATCAAACGCAGTGCTTCTGAGGCTGAAGAAGAAGGAGAGACGACGCCCACGTCAGCCAAAAAGTGCCGTGGGAAATGGCGCAAACCAACGTACCTCATCCGAAAGGTGCGTGATGACGTCAGTATCGAGTTTTTCTGCGCATTAGAGTGACGTTTACTGCTGCAGGAGGAGAAGAGCGAGCTGCTGGAACATATCAAGGAGCTGCAGAGCCAAGTTGCTTTCCTGCAGAACCGCACCAACATTGTCGCGTGGCAGGAGAAAGACCGGGAGCAGATTGAGACGGAGATCAACAACCAGGTGCTCAAGAGTTCGGTACGACAACAACAGCTCCGAGTGCTCTCAGCACAGTCAGCGCTGTCGGAGCTTACCCATTCAGTAAACAACCGATGCCCACTCGATATTTACATTCACCTTGGACGCGACTGGGCTAAACGGACAGAGACATTGACAGATTTGAAAGCTCAGCAGTGCCACGATGCAGTAGAGCTGGTGGAAAAGAGGACGCAGTTTATGACAGAAGCGAGGGAGTATACGGAGAATGCCCAGTTCGTGGATGAAGCAGGGGATTTCTGCTCGATACGCTTTGACGTCACTCCATTAGAGGGTTTGACGACTATTAAAGAAGCCTTTGACGTCATTCAGTTCCACATCAAGCACATGGACACTAAGCCGATGAACTCCAAGTACACTTGCACCAGTGAGCACGGCACAGACAACGACATCTTACACCGCCGCCTCATCATGTCTGAGGTGGACGATGTTATGACTGAAACCAACTTTGTCATGTTTTCGGAGCGTCGGTCAGGCGCGAACCACCACTACGTCGACGGAGAGCCGAGTAAGCCCCACGACCAAGGGGTGATGGTGCTGAACTACGTGGACGAAGACGACCTCTATCCGTATCGCTCGGACACGTGTGTGCGTCTGGACATCAGTGGGGTCATGACGCTCAAATCTTGTCGTCGACGCGTCAAGACGCCACAGGGCGAGGAGAAGGAGGAGAGTGGGGTCGTTCTCACCCGGTGGATGCTCCAGAAGCTTCGCCATACATCGCTACCAGTTCCGACGCATGTGCTGCAAAGATGCGCGACCGGATCAACGATCCCGGCAACGCCATTCTCCGAGCAGTGAAGGACGCCCAAGCTCCCGTACAGTTAACGTCCAAGGACATACCGGTGTTGGGCTGCTAGATTGCAGTCTGTATGCACGAAATGTCACTTCAAGTTCCAGTGTGACCGTAATCATCATGTTATGACAATAATTTCGTGCCTCTATATTCCGATATTTGTTGCTAAAAGCTCCTCTCCAGAAACCATCTGACCTGTCAAACGACCTGTATCAATTAATTGAGCTTCTTTTGTCCCATCCTGGCATGAATCCACTTGCACACAGGATGATGCCACATTTTCACATACAAAAACCAAGGTAAAGCGATGTGAGTATCACCTGCAAGCGCATCGTTGCAGCCGTTGACCATGTCATTGGCACCTCGCCGACTCCGGGGCGGTACCTGCAGCTCTGATCCGCTTGGGACTTTTCAATTGTCTCTCTCTCGATGGAGACTGCAACTTCCACCTCTTCTTCGCGCGCACTTCCGTCTGCGTCGTCGCTCCTCCAGCGATCTCCGTCTGCATCGACCGCCGACAGCCAGCGGCCACTGCCCCGACTTCTGCCGCTGCCTCCGAAGTCTCCCACAGTCGGAGCCAATGACCAGCGACTGCTGGTGTTCCTGCACCCGAACAGGTCGCCGCCAGCTTCTCTCCCAGTGGTTTCGCCCCGGTCCGTCACTGTGGCAGCGTCGGACAAGGACATTGCGGCCTGCGTAGGCGGCAAGCGACGGTCAAGAGACTTTGACAAGCGCAGAACGAGTTCTGCGAGCTCTGAGGAGGCGACAGGAGGGACGCCGAGGTGTTCAAAGCGCTGCAATGCTGGAGCCAAGGGCAGGAAACCGACGTACATCGTCCGGAAGGTATTGCTGAGAGTTGCGAGTTGATGGGGAAACAGAGGAGAGTTGACCGTGATGTTACTATTCATGAAGGAGGAGAAAGGGGAATTGGAGGAACAGATCCGGAAGCTGCAGGCTCAGATTCATTATCTAGAGCAGACTGCTTCGAAGAAACCAAACGGCTCAAGTCAGCATGGACCCAGACGCACGGACCACAAGTTATTTGAGCAGGAGATGCACAACCATCTCCTGCGTGAAGCTGTGCGCAACCAACACTTCCAGTTGTTTAGCGCACAGTCGGCGCTTTCAGAGCTGACGGTGAGGGCAAACTTTACACACAAAAGGACCTTGATGAATTTGAGCTCACTGGTTTGTGCTGTATTGATGGGAGCTAGTACTCGATACAGCAGCGGCAATGCCCTATCAACACATTCATCCGACTGGGGCGTGATCTCGAGCAGCGGCGTTCACTTCTAGGAAGTATGAAAGAGCAGAAAATACGTGACGCCAAGCAGCTCATGGACCGACGCACGCAATTTATGAAAGGGCCAGACGTGCACCGACGTGAGACTGCGCAATTTCACACAGAATGTGGTGCACTGTGCTCAGTTATCTTTGAAGTGACCCCTTTCGACGGATGTGCAGACGTGGACAACGCAGCTCGCGCATTCAAAGCATTGTGCGAGTACGCAAAGCGCCTGGGCACATCGATAATGCCGCATGCGGATGATGATTCCGGTGTGTTTCATAGCCGTCTTGAAGTGAAGATGGCCGAGATGCCAGCGGAGACCAACTTTGTGACTTTCTCAGACATGCAAATGCTGTCGCCGTGCGCAGGACCACGGAATACCAGCCACGAGAAACATAAGGAACCATTGGGGATACTTGTTCTTGACTCGGTGGATGAGGACGAGCTTCTCCCGTATCGACCACGCGAATTTTTGCGGGAGGATGTCAATGCAGTCATTATGGTGACAAAGGGCTCTCGACGCGTTCCCAATGACGATAAAGATGGAGAAGCGAGCGAGAAATGTGAACCGTGTCTTGTGATCAAACGTTGGATTTTGCTCACGCTGCATCCGAATGATCACGGTATCGCTATGGCGCGAACAATGGATTTTCTGCTTCAAACTTGCATCCGGATGGGCGAGGAAATGTTTGAGGCCACCCGCGAGGCCCTTGCCAATCCAGTTACTGCTGATAGTGCTTCCTCTCATGTCGATCGTAATACTCCACGACGGCTCCCAAAGACACGACCAGAACAAACGGTAACGGTACCGACGCATTGACAATGGCGAGCAGGTACAGCTAAGGTAGCTCAAGCCCGGTGTGGGGTACAGGAATACTCCAGTCAGAGTTTTATGAACGCTGCATCGATGTCTTGTCGTAGCTCGAATAGTAGAAGCAATTAGCATTGTAGTGTAATAGCAAACATGATCAATATCTCTGAGTGGCTGGTGGAGCAGCCATGACCGAAGGTAATGGAGGCAGCATAGCATCCGATCCAGACAGTGCCGAATGTGTCGGTAAATGTCTTGACGGTGTGCTTGATCGCCGAGAATTCAAGGTATAGTGGAGGTTGTTCAGCATAGCCTCGCCCACTTGTTCCATACCATTTCGAAGACGTTGAGTCGCTTCAAACGGTAACTGGATGTTGGACTTGCGGATACGTAGAAGAGACCATCGAGTCAGAATGACCACCCGCTCCATCTCCACTTGGCTTGGTCGCCCAAAAGTCTGCTGTTGCTGAGTCTTTACCTTAGGTCTCATACACGTGGAGACCAACATGAGCACTGTCACGTCCTGGCGGATGCGACGGCCAGGTATGTACGGATACAATTCATCCTCGTTGACAAAATCGCAGGCAAGCACACCCAATTCTTCTCCGTGTCCTAGTGCGCCAATGTCTTCTGCATCGTACGGAAGCTCCACCCCAAGAGTTGCAGGCCCGTCTCGCTCGTGGTACTCTGCAAACATGGCTGTGTTCGTCTCCATCTCGGCCAGATTGGCCACATTCGTCACAAGTCTTTGCTGGGAGACGGATGGATCCCAATGGTCATCGTTCTCTCTGATCGTGATGTCCCCCAGCAACTCGGACAAACTAATCTCCAAACTGTACGAGAAATTCAAAAGTTCATCAAACACTGTTTTCGGGTCTTGCACTCCGACAAAAGGCGTGATATCAAAGCCCATGTAGCAAAAATCTCCATGGACATTCTCGAACTTCTGGTTGTCGGCAAAAGCTCTGGACGGGTCCATAAATCGCCGTCTGGCCACCAGAAACTGCAGCGCGTCGTGCAGTTTCCGCCTCTTCATGGCCAGCAAAGTGGTGTGTCGTTCGACAGGGTCTTTGCCCAACTGAATGAACGTCTCAAAGGGACTATGCTGCTGCACTCTCATGAATTGGGAGATCATGGACTGCGTATTGGCGAACGCGAGTCTCTGCGTGTGGATCGCGTGTCTCATGGCGGCGTTCTCTTCTTCTCGTTGCAGCAACTTGTGCCGCATGTCCAGGGCCTCGTTCTGCTGCTTGTACTGCGCCATCTGCGCCTCCAGCCGCAGCAGCTCCTCGGACAGCACGCCCAGCTCTTCCTTGCGCATGTAATAGGTCCGTTTGCGCGGCTTTTTGGGCTTCTTCTCGCCGCTTCGGCCGCTTTGTGGTCTTCGCGCAGCCACTTTCGGCCGCGCGAGTGCCGATTTGTCGCTCTCGGCGTCGGTTTTGTCCGTCGGAGAGCAGGAAGAAGACGCCGACTGCATCAGCGACAGAAGCGCGCGGGCAGACGCGGGGAACTCGGCGCTGAGGCCTCCGCAGACGTCGGCAGCATTTTGGTCCACTCGGAATGGCGCTTAGGCGTAAACTGCGGACTGTCTTTGCGATTCTGAAGCTCTTCACTGGATTTTTGAAAAATAGACTTTTGTACTATGACTTGCTGGCCCGAATTAACTCTTTTCAGTGCTCTCTCATGGCTGCTGTCAATGCCGTTGTCACGACTGACGGCGGCATTTCAATGCACGAATCGGACTTTCGGGTGCGCAGACACCACCACCTGGTCAGCACAAAGAGCGGGGAGCCGTCCCGACGGTTGTGCCAAGCGACCATGGTGAGGATGGTCACGTCCTGCCACACACGCTCGTTCGGGCGATACGGATACGCCTCGTCCTCATCCACGGCGTCGGAGATGTAGAGACCGACTTCCGTTCGGCCACTGCCCGGAGGACCGGCTGGGGTGTACTCGGCAAAAGCCACATTGTTCGTGTCAACCTGCACTTGCCCCCCTACGGTTGTCACAAGTCGGTGCTGAGCAAAGGAACTGCTCTGCTGAAGGTCGTCCTTCTCGCGGATTGTGATGTCTCCCAGCACTTCTGACATGCTGATCTCAATGTTTACACGAAATACTCGAGCGCATCGATGAGGGTCTTCACGCTGCGAGCTTCAGGCAGAGGCACCTCTTCAAATCGCTCGGTGCACAAGTCACCGTTCGTCGCTTCGAACGTCTTCTGGTCGCAATAGTCGAAAGTGACGTCCATGACGCGCTGACGCTCCCGAATGAATTCGCTCCTGCTTCATTCTCAGAAGTTCCATCTGGCGCTTGACTGGGTCTCTCGGTAGATGCGTTTGGGTATCGAACGGACCGGCGTGCTTCTCCCGCTGCAGCATAAGTGTCGTTTGTCGACAATTTGTCAGCCACGTCCTGCATATTTAAAGGCGAAGTAAGACGAACGTACCAGAGCCTGCGACACCATCGACAGCGAGCTTGCGAACGACAGGCGCAGCAGCGGAGCACGTTCCGTAAATTCTGGTTGGCAGATTCGCACTGCTGCAAAGCTTCGCGCTGTTGCAGCACCTCTGCGTAGTCCTTCATTTGCGATTCCAAATGTGCTATTTCGCTTAGCAGCTTCTCAATCTCCGCCTGTAGTACGAAATCCATGGAGTCCGGTAAATACGTCATCCCTCATTCCTGGTAGACACCATACTGCGTGGAAGCACATGCAATCAAACCTTTCGCATGTCGTACGTGCGCAGCTATCTCGTCGGTTTGAGTTTTCGCTTTGAGCTATGCGAGTTACACTTGGTTGACTTTGGTCGCGTGGCAAAACTTAGCACTGGTGCAGCCTCGGTTTGAGGTAAATTGTCATCTCTGCGTTGCATCAGCGCCTTCTTCGTTGGTCGTGTCCTGCGTTGCGCTCTCCATAGGGCGATACTTTTGGTTGTGACAACCATGGCGACAAGCACAATCATCGGCAATCCTTGGACCCCCTCGCCAATACTCGCCGCCAGTGAAGACCGAAAGTGAGCACAATCATTGAAGTTGGGGCGAACGAGTGCTAGCGACAAGGATGATGACCTGGACAAGAGTCACCATCGGTATTCACCCTCCTTTAATGACCATTTCAAATAAACGAGTTTCCTACGCATCAGCACCTTCTTCAAAATTGTCGTTGACGAACCCTTACGATTCATCCCAAAGGTTAAGCGGAAATTGAGTCATCTCTGTCGCTGGTGAACAATCCACCGCTTGTTGAAGCATGTCCAAATTCTCAGCCGATGCGTTCATGAGCAGCAATGATTGTTCAGATTGAATCGGAACGCTAAAACTTGTGGAGGCACCACTCAGGATCTTCTCGAGGTCTGAGCAGTACACGGTGCCACCAGCAAGTATGCTCGTCGATAGCTCCATCGTTCTGTCAACAAGAGGATCAATCCATGGCGGGAAGATCGAGATGTCGGTATCCACGATATCGACAAATTGCAAGCTTGAGGAAAGCTGGGTTACGTTGTAGGGCAACTTCCGAACTTTAGTTCGACCCAGTGTCAGCATAATGACGCCTTCAATTTCAAAAGTTCCGGCGGAATCACCGTGATCGGGTTGCCTCCTAGGACGAGGTAGTACGGCTGTAATCGCATAAGCACAGGAGGCGCGGTCATCCGGCAAGTATTGCAGATTGGTTTCACAGAAATTAATCTCCACAACACTTTGGGGGAAGTCACGCGCCTGGAGACCGACAGAAGAATACCATCCGACAGATTGCTGCGGACGATGGAGATTTTATTCAATTGAGGGTGATGAACGTTGGTTACAGCCGCGCTCGCTCGCCAGTCGACAATTGTTGAGTTATACACCGCAATCTCACGCAAACGATTAAAGGCGCGAAGACTTTCAGGAATCTCCAAAGCTGAACAGTGAAGAAATTGAGCTTTGATGACGGTGCTCCTGTCGAATCGCTTCCATACGGTCTGCACCGCTTCGTACTTGGCGGATATTCCGAGACTAGAACAGTTAAAGTTCATCACGAAGCAAGAAGGCAGTGCCCCAGCCATAGGGAGCACTTTTGGATCGCACTCGACTAATGGTGTCTGGATCGATGCGTGCACATGCAGAACACGCACCACAGTTCCCCATACGGCAAATATTAGATGCGTTATGTGGAGTAATGCACGTTCCTTCCGCGAAAGCAGGGCAAGTTGCTTATATGAAATATGTTGTTCTGGTTGAGGGACGACTGTGTCAGGCTTCATGTCAGTAAAATGACTTGCTTGCGCTCCAACGCTAGCGAGGGCCCCATCGGAGCGAGATTGTACGACAAATTCTGAATAGTTAATGTATCGACTCGGTTTTCGTCTTTGGGACTGTAGCGTATCAAATCTTTCAGATTAGCGGTGCTGGATACAAGACCAATCATGAAAATGGCTCGAGTCGTGAGATCAAACCACGAAACCACGAGGACCATTCGAGCTTCGTTGAGCATTTGCGATAGCCACCCATCGTCTCCCAGTAGCACAGCGGTAACACTAGCCGCTCCAGCATGATATCCATTCAAGCCCATTATGAGGGGCACCCCAATTGCCGACATCAAGTCCAACGTGCAGTCACACACAACGGAAGCAAACCGACGCCTCGCTTCGTCATTCTTGAACCATCGCGAGTAGATGAATGCGGGTGACCAGCAGTTGAGCACCAGCAATATCACGTAAAAGCGGTTTAGCAGTGTTCGTGACAGATATTTGCTCATACGAAAGCCTCGCGAGAGGTCAATATGATGGGGAAATACTTGCCATTCACGCTAAAGACTCCGTTGCGACCGACAAGTTTCTGGTACAGCGTTGCAGTTTTCGACACCAATCTGTCGTCGCAAGCATTGATTGTTTGCTTTCCATGAGACCACACCGAGAACGCCAATCGCCGTTGGTGAAGCGAACTGAGAAGCATCCACAGAGCACAGAAGCCATGCAAAGCCGACAAAAGAGAGTACACGATAGTTATGGCCATAAAGTCTTGGCGGGGCATTCCGACGCCATTTGTTTCTAGGACGTAACTCAACACGTTGTTGTCGAATTCTTTTGGCGTAGATTGCACTGTACGCGCAGGTGGAGACGTGGATGAGGAGAACGACGAGCCACCAAAAAGCGAAAGCATAGAACGAGAGATTCACGTCCTCTGAAGATGGTCGTGCAGGTGGCGTAACCATGTTGCCCACGTTTGTCTAATGATAGTCATAAAAAAACGATGCTGCATTAAGCCCGCATGAACTCTTTAGCATCAAAAAACAATCTTACTGCTAGTTAGAGCAGCGCAGACGGATCCTCGTTGCCAAGATTGCAAAGTTTCCACGGTAACACTCAAACATTTTATCACTGTCACCAAGCTGTCACCACATCATTGGCACCCTCGTTGATATCGTAGCTACTGGAGAGAACACATCGACGGACATGCTATAGGATTGAATGCATCTGCGAACCCCTCACTCCAGCTGGACGAAGATCGGGCCACATGGCTGAGACGGTATGGTCCACAACTACTGACAACGCAGTTAATGCTCGGTCGTCATAGAGGCTTCACCTTCGGAGTGTTAGCACAGTGGTGAATGAAATTGACTATACTCTAGTCAGTCCGCTTTTCATCCTGTCTGTACTGGAGTGGTTTTGCTTGATTGCTGGGAGGTAAGCACAGCCCACTGTTCTTTACTTATATCGTGAAAGGTGGTGTGGCCTGCGGTATTGATCACTTGTAGGTGGACCGAGCGGCACGTTCTGCTGCAGTCAGCATAGCAGCACTGACAGCATCGAGGCCATCCCTGATGCGCTCCGCGACAAACTTTGGAACGTGAATATGGGATCGCCGTAGACGCATTGACCACCACCGCGAAAATACCACAAGAGGTTCACCATTTTCGCGTCGGTGCCTGGCCACCATAATAATCACCGTAACGTCCTGACGCACACGTTCATTCGGTCGATACGGGTACAATTCGTCCTCGTCGATGGTGTCGTTGATGGAGAAGCCTACTTCGTCCACACCGCTGTCAGGCGGCCCCACGGGCCAGTACTCTGCAAAGGCAGCAGTATTCGTGTCCATCTGCACGCTGTTGGCGATATTGCTGACGAAGCGATGCTGAGCCACGGGACTGTCGACTGTCCCCACCGGATCATCATTTTCGCGGACTGTGAGGTCGCCCATGACCTCCGACATTGTGATTTCCATGCCGGACACGAAAGTCTCCACTGCGTCGAAAACTGGTTTGACGCTCTGAGCTTCAGGGAGTGGCACGATCTCGAACCGCTCCGAGCAAATGTCGCCATTTACTGCCACGTACTTCTTCTGGTCCAAATAGTCCAAAGTCACGTCCAGATATCGCTGCAGCCCCATCATGAAATCATATGCAGATTTCAGTCGCTGCTTCCTCATATCCAACAGGGCGGCAGTTCGCTCCACTGGGTCTTTACTTAATCGAGTCGGCACATCAAAAGGCCCGGTGCTTTTCTCCCTCTGTGGGTAGATCAAATGCCACACAAAGACACAAAATGAGCACAAACTACCGAACGTATCCAAGCTGAGTGTCTTAGACGCCACTGCACCATGTGTTGGGAAATGATTGAACCGGCAGTGGCAAATGCAACACGTTGGGAGTGCAACGTGTCGCGCAGCAAGTCGTTGACACTTTGGCGTTTCTTGAGTGTCTCTTGTGGCCGCAACACTTCCGCTCTCTTGGCGAGTTGCTCCAGCTGCATCTCCAACTGCTTCCTTTCCTCTTCCAGTGCGTCTAACTCATTCTTTTAAAAATAATAGCAATTAAAACGTTAGCTTTCTCTACAACCGGATCGGTTAAGGTCAGCCGAAAGAGTCTCGAAGCGATACCTTCCGACGGTAGTACGTGGGGATTTTTTTGCTCTTGGGTTTGTCGTTTTTAGGGCTGAGGTTGCCATCCTCCTGCTTGGATAGAGGTTTCCGCCGCTTGTGGGGGTGCAGATCGGCGCTTTGAGCGCTCCGAGGCGTGTCTTGGGCGGCTCCAACGCTGTTGACAGTTGGAGTCTCCATGCCTCTCTTCAGGGGAATAATCGTCTCTCTTTGTGGGTCATAAGCAATCGAGTTCTGCAGGCGAAGTATAAGTTGATGCAGGTTTGAAGCAAGTGGACAACATGACTTGGAGATAGCGGGAGAGCGTGAGCAGCACGTTTACGAGTCCGCCCGGCTGTGTCTGTTGTAACCAGAGAGTGCTCACTTTCGAAAAAAGCAGTCAGCCGGTCCGAAACTCGTAAAGTCACGAATGGCACCGGATACGCTCGTGCAGACGCTGCCGCGGTTGCCACCGCCCCCTCTGCCTCTCACTCGGCCGCGTGCCCCCACTGTGCCTCCCCACAACCGCGTGCTGGAGAACAAACTGGCGACTGTGTCTACACGCGAAGAGGAAGAAGACGCTTTTGTCATTGGCACGCACAAACCTCAACGCAAGCCTGTTGTCTCCGCCACGGTACGAAGTGTCTACACTGTCGACTCCGCTATTAACAAAAAAGATGACTAACGTTCTTAAATGTTATTTTAAAAACAGCACGAGCTGCGTGCACTGCGCTCCGAAGCCGCGTGTCTGGAAGCTCAGCTGGCGGCTCTGTGCGTGAAATGGCAACAAACTTTGCCGGACGAAGCGGTGAGAGAAGGGGCCTGTGTGGCTGCCAAGAGCAAGTGGGTATCATCTCAGGCGGAGCTCCTCAATCGGTCTCTGAAGGACCAAGTACTGCAGCAGCAGCTTTACCTCGCTTCTCTGCAGCATTTGATGACTCAGAGCCCATTTCTCACCCCTGCCAGGAGCAAGGAGCTCTTTGAAGGAATGCACAGCTTCTCGGCGCTGCCGGAGGCTCTGTCCGTCGCCCAAAGACTCAGTCACTTGCAGGGTCAATGCGACTTGGGGGTGAGACTCGTGCCGGCACTCATGGGGCGATTCGCTCATCAACATTTGCACGAGGCCACGCCTACCAGTCCTTTCTCCCACACCAGCATCATGGCCGATGGCAACTACACTTACGTGTCCAACATTCTGCTCTGTCGGATCCCTCATCGCTCGCTGGATGCGGCCACTGCTGCTGCCTTGAGTTACTTCCAGAATTTATCGACAGAGCTCAGGAGACATTTGGGCGTGCAATGTGAGTTGGAGATGATGCACGACCTGGGAGATGCGAGAGGATATTCGCAGCTGAGGTATCGCAATGGATCGAGGTTTGCTGCAACCAGCAACACGACGCTGGCTGCCCAGTTTACGCGGAACTCGGCGATTGTCGTGGCGGACTTCGTGGATCATGACGACCGGTACCCCATCGATCGAACGTCTGAGGGCCGTGTTGGGTTGGACTCGTGTCTCTCGTACGTAACGCCATCATCGCTATATTGTTGGTTTGCTACTGTTGTCAGTTTGTTATCGTAGGAAGAATTGAGCACTGACAGTCGGCTTGGTGAACTGTACAGGCTACTCATGACTACGGAGGAGGATCCGATGACTGGTTGCGATGAAGTACTAGTGCAGCGCTTGAGTGTGAACCGATACAACCTAGCACCTACCTCTCCGCGACTGCACGATGAGATCCGGTCGACACTGCCCTGGTTTAATGGCGACCTTTTCATGGAGGTAGTTTGCCGTCATCTCGAGCAGAACGGATCCCCGAAAGCGCTGCAGTCTTGAGTCAACTTGTCAAAAATGTATATAGATCAACAAGCGAGATAAAGTTGAGAGTAGAGTGATGAACAAGCGAGTGCAATACGATGTACATTATCAAGAACACACAATAAATTACTCGTCTATGCCTACTGATTGTTTCGCGCTGCGGCCACCTTTGGTCTCTTGTTGTCTTCCTATGAACAATACTTCAGCTGGTTAACACAGCGACTACATTGAGCTAGTGGTTGGTGTCAACGGCTGATAGACCTCTTCTTCCTTCACCGGAGTCGTTTTCCTCTTCTTAGGGCTCCTATCGCCCATACCCCGGTTATCTTCATCCTTCTGTGGCATGTTGTCTTTGTTATCCGCGTTGAGAGGTTTTACGCTATCGCTTCCGGCGTCCGATCCGGCCGAGCTCATGTTCATATATGCGTCACTGAGCATTGCCATGTGGAAGTCGCCATTGAAGTATGATAGCAGCTTGTTCAGCTCTCGATGTAATACGGGTGAGTTGGGTGGCAGGTTGTACCGATGTGCTCGCAATCGCCGCAGCAGCACAATAGGTTCCTGCGTCTCAGGGTCCTTCACACGAGCCACTGTCACGATGCTGCAAATGTCGATACGGAGCGCCTTTGGTGAGGCCAGACGCACCATTGGAATGCCATCGCTGCCAATGTGCACTTTGTCTTTTCCCGACGGGCATCGTCCGAGCCTTCCTCGTCGTCCTCATCCACGAAATCGGTATAAATCACCGCCAGATCGTCACTCACGAGTCTGCCGCACCATGCTCGATTCGTGTGCGCACCACGCATTTCTCCGTCCTGCCGCTCTACTCGCGCGTAATAAGTAGACGGTCCCATCTCAATTTCGTGCTACAAAAGAAGCAAAGCAAAAAAATACACAAACCAGTGAGCTAAGAGCCGAAAGCGCAAACAACACACATCCCGGTAGTTACCGTCGGTACCTTGACTTCAAGCAGGACGCCAAGGCGGCGCTCGAGCTCGATCGAGGTATTCTTCAGGTTACCCACGAGGGTGTTGTAGATCCGAGGGATGCTCGCACCAGCGGGCACTTTGCACACGAACACGTTGGACACGATAGTTCCGCACGAGCTTTCGTCTCCTGGCTTCCCATCCCCAAGCGGCGATGCGATTGTAGTTGCCGATGTGCTTGTCCGTGAAAAAGGCAGCACTGGGGACGTCAACGGCACGAACTCCTTCGTGAAGGTCTCAACAAGTCCAGGAGCCAGGCGCAGACCCAGCTCAAAGCGCGTCTGAAGCTGCTGCTTGCGGCTCTCAGGGTCGGACCCCACTAAGTGAAGATAGCCGTGCATGCGCTCGAACAGTTCTTGGCATAGCGCAGAGCGTGACCACAGAGGCGCTTCCGTGATCTTTTGCTGCAGCGACGAGAAGTAGAGCTGCTGTTGCAGCAGCTCGTCCTTCAGTTGCATGTTCAGCTGCTCTACTCGACCGGTCACCGCCTTCTCCTTGGCCGCCGAACACGCCGCGAGCAACACGTCACGCTCTGGCAAAGCTGCTTTCCACTTGGCACACAGCGCCGAGAACTGCTCATCTAACCGTTGAGCTTCGCTGCGCAACTCTCGCACTTCATGCTGCAGAAAACAACAAACACAATGTCAGAATCGTCTACACACAGAATGCTTTCGCTGGTCGACCACCAGCTATCATCATTAATGATGACGAAGAAGAGAAAAAGCTCACCGCGGCTGGGATGGCAGGTTTGCGTGGAGCACCATTGGGGCCTCGGGTGTTCTTGTTTTTCCTCGTGGTTGTACTGGCCGTGGAGAGAGCCATGAACGTGTCACGCATCGATGCAGACTCTGCTTTTGGCCGACGCCCTGATGTCGCCATGACGGGCGGTACAAACAAATTAAAATGGGGGATAAGGGCCGGAAGCCGTTAGACGAGGACCTTGTTGATGTCCGGCGGTTGCAACGCGGGACTCGAAGGTGCTTTTACAGGTACACAGTACACAGGCGCCTTTCTTGGCCAACACGTTGGCTTTACTCGAACGAAAACGCGGATGTTCGTCACGGAGACGTTGAGAGTTCTGCTCTCTGCTCTCTCTCTCCGGTGCAATGCCACAGTACGACGGTCTCTGTTGGCGACGAAGAAGTAATCCAAACACGAGGACAATTCGGACAATTGCCAACGACAGCTGATTGAGAGACAGCGAATGGCGCACAGATATCGATCGGATACCGACACCCTACAGCCCAGCAGAGACCTCGGGCTCAGCTGAATCCGTCAATAACTCAGTAGATGCTTCGTCGAGTCGTCCAGCCAACAATTTCATCATGTAGCCTCCTGTCTTCGCGACGAGAAGAGACGGATGTAGAGGTGGAGACCTTGAAGCGCGCTTCCTGTTTCCAGAGAAGGAGCGGATCGCCCCGATGGTGAAGCCCAGCGAGCCAATCCTCGGGCGCAAACGCTCGGCAGCCGTCACCATAAATGATGTGTGGAGGGCTCGAGGACGGAAGATCATATACGGCAGCTCAGCAATCGCCATTCCTGTCACGCAGTTTGTTTATACGCGGGGCAACACGCGCCGAAGGCATCCTGTAGCAGGGTCTCTGCACGCAGGCACAAAGCGGTTGATGTCGGACGAGAGAAGCTGCTTCACTTCGGTCAAGACCCCCAAGTGACTGTAAATCGACACTCTCTCCCAGTGGCGAGCTCCGTGTTTGCTCATAAACATTTTGATCGCAATGAAATCAATGACGGCCACGTCGAGTCTCAACGTAGCAACGTGAAAGGACAGTGTGTAGATTGGTTGGGCATTACTGGCAGCCATGTAAATACCGATTGTAATCATGCCGACGGGCTGCTGCTCTGGGCATCAGAGATTACCTATGTACATGGGAGCGCGTGTCCTCCGGTTGTGGACGACAGCTGGTGTACACTATTCAACGCGCTGCCACCCCGCAAGCTGGCTGCCGACATGTTCACGCAACATCCTCCCTTCACGATTGTGAGAGGTAAGTCGAGCGATTTGTAGTTGCTGATAAAGACGGTTCGGCACGGCCACATGGCGCATTTGGAAACACCACCCGCGGATTGCGAGCGACGTGCAGATGACGAATGTCATCAGCACAGCCCCATCGTCGCTCGACGCGGTACCGTAATCGCACCCTCAAGGAAACAAGTTCAACTTCCTACGGTATTGTTGCGATTAATCTCCGCCATGGACGCTTTCCTCCATACACTTACTGTACCGGTAGGCAAATGATCAGCGGGAAAGCCTACGAGGCATCTCTGAGTGCCATCGCCGCATGCTGTCACGAATAGTGATCCGACTGCTCCGGGCAGCACCACCGGTGGTCCGCCGTCGCCGTCAACTGCGTTGGGTGCGCTGTCAAGACGCAAGCAGAAGCTTGCAGGATCTTCGTGGATAGTGTGCGCAAAGCAGCAATTGGAGGCAGCGCAAATGGATGGCGAAGCCCATTCCCCAAGAGACATTCCTGCAGATGATGGCGTGAATTACAACCCGTCCTGAGGATCGAAGCGAAGCGAATCGTAAGCGAATCTACACATCGCACGGTGGCCACACTGATATCTGCAGCAGGCGCCGTGTGTGTACGTGAATGTCTACCGTACAGGTAACAACGTACGGACCAACACCTGGCCAACGCCATTAAGTTTCTACATTGCTGAGGAACAAGTTGAGTCGTTGATGTAAAATGCTTCAAAGAACAAAAAGTCCATCGATACATGTATCGACGCTGCAACAGGAAAGACTTGGTTCACATCAGTCATCCTCAGGGATTCCCTGGCCAGTCCATGGAGTTGCGCGCCTATCGCACTCTGTATTATACACGATCTGAGCACGTCCATAATAAATGTTAAACAAAAGGCTCTCACGAAAGAACAGTTTACAGTATCTCCTAGTGTATAGTTAACTCAAGAGAGCAAGCACACAAGTTTTGCTTTGCACAAATACTCTTTTCATAAACTGTAACTATTGCTTACGATCGGGGACTCTGTTGGTGCTGTTCCTGGATGTATCTGCACACTGTGGCCGTGATAAGGTCTCCGTTTAGAATGGGTCGGATCATGGCCAAGTCCTCCTTGATCAACGGGTCATCGGGCATCATATTGTAGTGGTAAACCACCGCCCACCGCAGCGTCACCGACAAAGTGGCGCCAGTGATCGGGTCCTTCTTGGGCGTAATGGTTAGACCGCAGATTCCGTACTGCGACGGACCAGTGCCGGTCACGGGGTGCAACGGGTCGTCAGTTATGGCGTCAATGTGCACCATGCCGTGGGAAGGCGTGAGTTCTGAGCACACGACGTTGTTGACTATTGCTGGCAATCCTGCCCCGTTGAAAGTCGAGCGTCGGTAGATGACGGGGAGTCCGCGCTGTTGAGTCTCGTGCGCTTAGCGTTCACGCCAAAGTGGCGCTTCATGGACGTCGGGATGCCGTCAAAGTAGGACAAGACGGCGGCGTAGACCTCCTCCAGCGACGTGTGCGGGATCTCCGAGATGAAGACGCTCGAGATGAGCGTGCTATCCTTGCAGCCTGTGATCTCGATCTGCGACAGAGGCAGCTCCGTCTTGCCCGTATTCTCCTGTTGCGCCATCATCTTGTCGATCGCCATCTGCGAGAACCTCTTGACAATCGACGGCAACGTGGCCAAAGACCGCTCGTTGTGGGCAAGTAGTAGCTGCTCGCGCTCGTCCGCGTCACGTCCCAAGTGCGTGTCGAAGTGCAGCGACTCAAACATGGCCTGGCCACTGGAATGCAGTGGGGCACGAAGCACAGCCGCCTGCAGCGTGGCGAACAGCAATTGCTGCTGCAAGAGCATCTGCTGCAGCTCATTGTGCGCCGCTTCCGTGCGGATCGCGCCGTGTTTCTCCCGAGCCGAGCGCTGCGCAGTCGCGAGCGTGCGCTGGTCAGGGAGCTCGTGGGCCCATTTGGACTGGAGGTCGCGCAGTTCCTCCTCCATAGAAGCGACTTGCGCTCGCAAGAGCCGGATCTCGTGCGTGGCAGTGAGAGGAGCGCCATTGGCGGCGCGGAGTCTGGCGGAGGCGGGACTGGCGCCAGTAAAGGCTCGGATGAGCTCCTCGTTGGAGTCAGGGACGTGTGCAGTGCGTCGCCGCTTCTTATGGGGGCGGGCAGTCACGAGAGCGGCGTCAGGAGTGTCGGGGGAGCGGAAGGAGGAGCCCATTTCGGAAAGTTGCGTCATGCGGAGGACGTTGGTCGGGTGGAGGCTCATTGCGGCGGACTATTGTGGCTGTTTCGCTGGGTGTGTACGGACTGGGAGATTGCGAACTGATGGACGAATGCCAACTTGATTGTTGGCTTGAACATGAGAGGGGAGATGATCCGGTTCGAAGGTGGCTACCGCATGGTGTATACAATTCCCAAGAGGTCGACATATCAGAGCGATTACGAGCAAGCGGGCAGGGTCCCGTAAGCTCTCTTCTACAGTGCCAAGGCCACAACGACCTCACGAAGACCACGTGAGCGCGGCACTCGCACTGCCGGGCTCCATTCACAGCGAGCACTTCGAAGTGTATGTGTGTACCTACGCGACCACTTCACTGCCCAGTCAGTCGACGGATCTGCTGGAATTCACTTGAAACGCGGCTACCCATCGAAGAAGTCCGTGACGCTAATCTGGTGGTGATAGACTTCACTCCCAACATCACCGATCGCTTCAAAGGATGCTGCGCGCGTCGCATTAACTCCGCCACAATATTGACGACAAGCACGGCTTCTCCATGCTCGCTCCTGTGCTTTGAAGGCGAGACAAGGGGGCTTTTTCACAAGATAAATTTGCTTGACAAACAAACGTGCCAGCCGGGTTCCTTCTGCTTCAAGCCCGCTTGTTGCAGTTCCCGAGCCCTCCACGCATCTTCATTTCGCTATTCATGCGACGCCCAGCCAGCGGTTAGGCTGGCACTGCGAAGGACAACACGTGGCTCCCGGGTCTCAGCAAACATTTTGTGCGCGAGATACAGTTTTGCTGCAAATGGTGATGATGCTGATATTTGGCTAGTGGTCATAGAGTAAACAGATGCTACTGGTGCAATGCTGCAATGCAGATCTGCAGTCGGAGCTTGGTGTACGAGCAGGAACAGCTCCAAATAGGCAGGCATGCGCTCACGCTCCACCCTTGCCCTTCTTTCGGGTGGAGCTGCAGGGGAATAATCGGCGCCGCGTTGATGCAAGCCGTAGTGGACAGACTTACCGTCACAATTTCACGCGGCAATATGGATGCCGGCAGAGCAAGCGTGCGTGGCCGCTTGCTGCAGGACTGCATTCTTGTAGGCAAGTTTAATGCTCCGGTATGCGGCTTACTGCTACGGTACCGAACGACAAAAATTCGCTCGGTGAAGCCTCCAGGTGTCTACAGTAGGGGATCATTACACTGCTACAAATGGGCAGTAAAGGAACGTCTGCGTTACGACTGAGTCAGTTGCATTTGCACAGGCATCGTATCTTGTCATTTGATGTGTCGATATGCGTGCAGCAGGCAAATCCAAGTTGTTTGATTCACTTTTGAATCCTTTGAAACGCATGTGGAAAGTTCGCCGTCACGACGCAGTTCTCAAAGCGCGAAGATCTTCCCGCAGGTTAGCACGGGGTTGCTTGCTTCGTGTTGCGCCAACCGATGGTGTTGGTGAGACGGTCGTCGGCCGCGGGTCTGGCGTTAACACGCGCGAACTTCAACAACTCGCCATTACCACCAGTCGCATATTGCACCGTATCAATATGCTGCACCATCCATTCGCATGCTTGGCTACTGATGTGTTGATGGTACACTGGTGCGTGCTCTGGCAGCAAAGCTCTGGCCACGTGGTAAAATTGAAGCCTGGTTAGCCAGTTTGTAGCTCCACGCAGTCCTCTACAGGTCGTCGAAAAGACCTGCAGCGGTCGAGGCCGGTTTATCGTCGCGCTGCACGTCCTGCAAAATGTTATAAAGCAGTGCCAGTGACGCAGCGCCTTGTGGCGCGTCGCTCTTCCAGTTTCCATCGGTGTTGGCTTCTAGTTCACCAAAGAGTTCGAGCACGGCACCGTCCGGCATTTTCAGGAAGTGGCGGTGCAACTCGCGAGTGCCGTCGAGCTCCACGTTGTACACGGCCACATGCGTGTTGGTCTCACGGAAAAGCGGGTCCAACGGATCGGTAAGCGCGTACTCGTGAACAAACACCTTGCGCTGCGTACCGCGCGGTCCTTTCCAACGCGTGGCTTGAGCACAAATCGCCTCTAACTCTTGCAGCGAAACTTCAGCATCGTGGGGCAGGAAGAACGAGTCTTCGCGACCGTGAACTCGGCGATACACATCCAGCATCCGCCCATTCATGTGAATATAGAGGAGATAGATATAAAGCCCCAATAGCGACAAACACGTGAGTGCCATGTACAGGATGACGACAATGAACACGCCGACGAGACCGCTGCCCTCTTGCGCTTGGAAGCGCACGTAAAGCTTAAACCAGTCGCCAATGACGCAAGAGCAGCCAGAAGCAGTCAGAGATACCGCACACTCACTAAGTTGTGAGCAACCATAGTGATGCGATAGCACGTCAACGATAAGGACGAGGAACGGGTCCAGCACGGTCGCAATTCCGGCACAGACAACAAAATTTGAGCCAAACGCAGGCAAGTCACCGACAAAGCGCTGGCCTACGGCAGCCGCGCCTGAAAGGAAGGCGAACATCATCGTGTTACCGAGCACCCCTACCGCCAGCAAACCGAGCTCGGTGCGAGTCGCGACAGCTTGCCATGTATATTTGACAATGCACGTGGTCCATCGTGGCTGGAAGTCGTACACCGCCACACGGTTGCCACGCATAAAGAGCCACTGAGTGAGGTAGTGCACATACATCCGAATCCAACACGCAAAAAGCAGCATTGCCGTGAGCCGCCAAAACTCGAGTGTGTGCCAGTTTGAGAAACCCAGATCCATCAGCAGTTCGTGTTGTAGGTAGTGCAGTTTGCGCTGCGCGTGAAATCGTTGATGTCGTGCAGTTTCCATGGAGACAGCGGCGTTCACCGAGTATGTGTAGTTTTCCACATCGATGTGGCGATTCTTATCGTCAGGCGTACCCTCCTCCTCCTCGTCCTGTTGCTCCTCGATCTCGTCAATGCAGTTAATATGTCTCGAGGTGCTTAAACCATCAGAGCTGAGCTGATGGCTACTTAGTTGGCTTTTCAACAACGGGTCGCCATCCTCGTGCAGCTCAGCCATACGAACCTGACCTCGATCATGCTGCATTGCTACAACATCACCAGACTATCCATGACACAAAATACATACGAACAAGCATGAGATAACCTACAGGAGAAGATAAAGCAATCCATCGGCATTACGTACGCAAACGCGAGAGCTTTTAGAGGCCGAGCTGAAACTCATGAGCCATCGCTTCCAGCGCCAACGCAACGGTGACAGAAATCGCATAGATTGCCTGGGCTTCATCTTCTTGCTGCGGGTAGCAATAGCATCCTCTGCATTCTGCAGCAATGGTGAAGCTGATGAAAACGGCTTTACTACGGCCCCACCGATTTTTCCGCTTGGTTTCAAGTGTATAACCTCTCCATTTTCTGCCTCAGTATCGTGCAAACCTTCATGCTTCCCCTTGCTAAATTGGCGTACGGGAAATTGCGGGCGGTGTCGGATCGTCTGAGTGTCGCTGACTGTTGACATTTTGCGCATGTACCGTTGGTGGTTGTTCTCAACTTCTGGCACCATGAGTTTCACAAGTCCACTACGCTCATCGATTTCAGCATCAAACAATTCGTCGTCACCACTATGACGACCTCGAAGTCCTCGGTGCAACATGACAGAAGTAGGTTTAGGAAGATGGTGCACTTGGAAGTAAAAATTGCAGAGCCACGAGGACAAATCTTGCTGGTACATTCGCTCCATGTCTCGAAACTTGTCCATCGTGGTGTCCATTTCTCCACGTAACAGGGGCACCTTGAATTTGCCTTGCACAACCTGAAATTCTGGCGTGGAAAGTGGCAGTGCTCCCCAGGCTACAACATGGTCGGTCTGTATCGCTACAGTTTGATTAAGCAATTGACCGCCTCGCCTTCGTCTCCTTTTAGGATTAAAACTCGCGTTGCTACCTGCATAGGCGGCGGCTGTCGCTTGAGACAGCATGAAAAGCTCAAACACTAGCGTATTTCCCGGACGCAGTGCAACTTCCGGTGGGCACACCACAAACATATCTTGATTCACAGCTACCTCCGTATTGTAGAAACGCCCACGATGGTGGAACGGCCGTGTGAAATTTGGACGCCCGACGTGAGTCAAAGCGGAGTTGGTGTCGTTGGCTGCCGATTCTCGTGGAGCCACTTCTGGGTCCCAGTTTGTCCAATGCAGAGCGTGTCCACCAAGGCGATCGTATAGCGTCACTACTATGACATATTGGCCGCTAGGTAACTTGTCTTTCAAAGCACACATCATTTTGGCTCGAATGCGAATCGTCAACGGAATTCGAGACCACTCTACTCGATAACGCTTACGACTCTGCGGGACTCGCGAGGGTGTTAACGTCCCATATACTTGTTCCACCCGGGCCTCTTGTTTTTCAGCGCATCTTTCAAGTGAGCTTCTGCTTTCTGAAACACGTGTCCGATTCGTCGGGCCCGTAGTTGCATGGCCTCAGCAGCCTGGCGATCTCTCATCACCAGCTCTGCATGTCGTCGCTTGGCTTCCTGTAGCAATCGCTCGCGAGCCAATGTCTCCTGCTTCGCCAAATGAAGTTCCCGCTGGCGATACAAACTGCTTTCGAGCTCTGCTTGACGTAGTCTCGCCTCCTCCACCTGCTGCTCGCGCTGCTGAACCTCCTCAATTGGCACTGCGCCCACCACCACTTCGGCATCGGGGATGGTGACCTCAAACTCGTCCAAGTACTGCGGGATTTCGCGGTTCTGGAGTTGACTGGAGAGTACGTCGATGAGGGAGAGCGCCTCGTTGTCGCGAGGCGAGCGCAGAGCGTCGAGACCATCGACTCCGTCCACGTCGTCCCACAACGAGTCAAAGTCGCCAAGTGGCGGCACTGGACGCTTCTCCCCTCATCGAACTCGATATCGTCATGCTCTGCATTGGTGTCTGCATCGGACTCTGCTGCTGTGTCGCTGTTGTTCTCCCCGTTGAGCCGGGCGCTACCTGGCTGCATGAGGTGTGTGCAAGTGCGAATTGACTCGGTCGGTCGTGATCATGCGCAGCACTTCCCAGTGCGATGACGCAGAGCCCACGATAGCCAAAGCCCACTTGAACGTCTCGCTAGCTGTGAACAGATGCCGTTTCTGACTGCAAGCCCGAAATACAGTCTGTAATGGCAATGTAGCCATCTAACTGTAGTAGCCATCTGCTCGAACTGTAGCCATTTACTGTGCGTGAACCTTGATTGGCTAAAATGAAAACCACTCTCATCGCGATATAAGCGTGACGGCACCCTTATATACGGGTGTAGAGCGTGGAACACAACCCAATCAATCTTATAAAGCCCTCCAGTCGTCGTCGACGCCCTCCGTTCATGGCGCGGGCCCCTAGGGACATCAAGTGCGTCAAGTGCGGGTGCCTCAAGTTCGATCCGGAGCACGACGAGTGCGCGACGTGTCGCTCCCAGAGACTGACGTTCCGCCCCACGGCGCGTCGAATGGCGAGCTCCAACGGCAGCCACGGAGCGTCGTCGTCCAATGGAGCGAGCGGCAGACGGCGAAAGGACGGAGAGAGGAGGCAGCTGCAATCGACTGGGAAGAAGCGACGGATAGAGGAGACAGCAAGGAATGACAACAGCAACAACAGCAACAGCAGCAAAGAGAAACCTCCTCCACGACCAGCGAGCAAGAAACAGCAGCCAGTTGTGATTGATTTATTGTCGTCCAGTGACGAAGAAGAGACTCAAGAGAAAGAGAAGATAGAAGCTCCTAGTGGACAGAAGAAGATTGTGGTGGAGAGGAGAGAGCAACACCAACAGCAACACAAGGAAGAGAAGCAGGAATTACTGCAGAGTCGAGTTTTCCCACATGTAAACTTTGTGGAGAGCGACTTCCCGTCCATGGAAGAAGCAGCTTTTATGAGGAAACTCGCAGCAGAACCAGGCAAAAGTCCAGCGAAGGCTCCGGTGCATCAGCCGACTGCACAGACAAAGACAACACCACCAAGACCTGCACCAGAGCCCTCTCCTCCGCCTACAGCTGCTCCGGTCTCGAAGGAGACACCGAAGACACCAACCCAACCTGTGGAAAACTCGCAGACTCCTGCGGAACGATCAGCACCACCTCCTGCTCAAGAGAAGCGACCACCCACTGTCCAAGCTGCACGGCCACCAATTACTCAAGCTGCACACGCATCTTCTGTTTCAAAGGAAGCGAAGGCGCCACCAAAGGAAACGGCACAAACTGAGCAGGCGGCACCTAATGATGTCGAGGTGAACCCCACAGAGCCTGCTCAGTCACGAGTTTTCGAATCGATCAGTTTTGACGAGGTAGATTTTGTCACGGTGTACGACGGATTGGCAATTGCTAGACGAAGTCACCCACCAACTTCGAAGACAACAACTCCTGTAGGATCTACGGCCACACCAACGCTGACTTCATCAGTCGCAACACCCGTGGATGCAGCTAATATAAATGAGACGGCAGCAAACTCAGCGTCATCAAAGCGGAGATCTGTGGTATCTGAGAAGGATGCATCGGTAACCCCAGCCACAGCAACGTTACGACCTGGAGCTTCAACGGCGCGGGTAGCAACATCAGCAGCATCACCAGCATCAACAGGCCCAAAAATGCCATCTGCAAACCCACACTCTGCAACTTCAACGGTGCGAGCAGCAGCATCTTCCGGAGCGCCAACAGGTTCAAAAGTGTCGACATCTTCTAAACCGCTGGTGTCACCACCAACTGTGGCAGCGACGTCTGCAACGGCTTCGTCATCTACGTCGTCGACGATACCAATACTTGCATCTCGACAAGCAGTTACTGGATCGGTATTAACTGTATCTACGCCCTCCTCATCAGCTACAGCACCAACACAAGTTGCTACGCTAGACACAGCTGCAACTTCAAGTGGATTTACGTCGGCAGTATCCACAGTGGCGAGCTCCACAGTGAACTCAACAAGTGCTTCGACAATTCTTTCGGTCGCTGCTACAACATCAGCGCCTAGTAGGTCTGATGGACCCTCTTCTTCTGTGACTCACCGTGAGCACACTGTCCAGGTAACAGGCGCTACCTATACCTTGCTGCCTAAGAAGAAATATCCTGAAGGAGAACCAAACAAGCAGCTGCAACATAGTACACCTGCGTCTTCTAGCGCAACCGTTGCTACTGGCGCTTCTGTGCCAACGCCTGTAGTTAGCACCGCTGTAGTGCCTGCTCCAGCGCAGGTTGAAGTCGTAGACGAATTTGTGGTGGAACGCCCTGTACTCGGTCACTGCGGTCCTGAGTTTTTAGCTTACATGCGTGAATGCTGTGGAGATGACGACGGTGATAACGATGACTCCGAGGACGTTACGCTTCTTGATGTTATCGACTTGACAAACGTGAGCGATTCAGAAGAAAGTGATGCGGAGTCACCGCAGACGACCCCACGTGTAACTACACCCGGTACAGCACACTTACATAATCTGTCTGCGAATGGTGTATTAGTTTCGGGAGTCGTTGATCCTTCTGGGTCAGGGACTTGGTATGTCCCGACACTTAATGCCCAGCGCAAACGCCGCTTAGAGAAGGTGGAATGTGCCTTGTGCGAGGAGAGCGGGACAGTGCGCTCATTAGTACGCTGTCCTACCTGCACGAAATATTATCACAAAAAGTGTGCGCGAGAGAACGGAGACGAAAATGTTTGTTGGAATTGCGAGCTTGGCTCAATGATTGATGACAGTGAATTGGACCAAGAGCATGCAAAACATGACAGTGGATATTTGGGGTATTTACGACAGTTGAGAGACCAACCG
The DNA here is from genome assembly GCA_011947355.1 of Phytophthora boehmeriae. Lineage (NCBI taxonomy): Eukaryota > Oomycota > Peronosporomycetes > Peronosporales > Peronosporaceae > Phytophthora > Phytophthora boehmeriae. Next base: position 396,696 of record JAAVTJ010000241.1, on the reverse strand, counting down.
CAATCTCGATCCTTTGGAAATGATGAGGATGTGATAAAGGAAGAAAGAGGTGTTGTAGGAGATGGAGATTCTGAGATGATAATTCCTACAGGCCAAGAGAGTCAACGGTGGAAATCATTTATCGGAGAAGTCACAGCAGATGTCGATGCATCTTTCCACGAGACGACAAATCGTATCACCGCAGAACTACGCAGTGAAGAGTTACGGAGCATATACTCGCGAGGTTTTGTGACGCGAGAGGAGTTTGACGCCCAGATGTCTGAGGTAGAGAAGTTCTACATCGACGAGGAAGCGCGCTTGCAGCGCTCGGCTGAGGAGAAGAAGGCACAGGCGGCTGCAGCTAATGCTGCCGCCAATAGTGTGCAGTCTACTAATGCGAATCCTGATGGTAGCGTTGGTGTAGCCAACCCGCCGGGTGTTGCGTCTGCACCAATTTCTACAGGACCAACATCAAGTTCTGCTGGAGACGGTATTGTCCAGCCTGTTGCCACGACGTCATTGAGCTCTAACGGGAAAATGACGCAGGCAACTGTTGCTGGAGCTGTTGCTGTCGCTACCAACGCGCGTCCTGTGACTGCCGCGGTTGCCTCGAAGCACGGCGCAATGGCTGTGACCAGTGTGGCGCCTCCACTTAGAACTGCGGCCTCCATAGAGATTCCCGCAGCATCCCCCGCTCCTCCGGTCCCGACTGCACCACCGCCCCTACAGTGCAGCCTTAGTTCGTGTGTCCAAGCGTAGACCCCACCAGAAGATCGTTTGCAATATAAAGTGTTTTTGCACCTGCAACTTCAACATGTAACCTGTAAAAGTAACCCGGTTACTTTTCCGTACTTAATATTGTCTCCACAGTAATTGTTGTAATCGTCGGTTTGGCGCCAAACGCTAAAGCACGAGCCAGAGCCACTTGGGTACCAGGTGCCGGCGCTCTTCGCTCTTCGATTCCTCATTAGACACGCCGCCAAGACGCCCACGGTCTGTCCAACATGGTAGAGGTGCGTCTTGTCTCTCTAACCATCCCTCTCTAGCCCCTCAAGGCGCCCAGATAGCTGCAATATCGTTGTTTCCGCATGATATCATGATCTTCCCCTTATACTTACTTCTTGTATGTATTGTCCACACAGAAGAAGAGCTCGAAGCAAGCGACGCTGTCCTCGTTCTTCTCTCCTCAGAAACCTGCAGACAGAGCAGCGGAAATCGAGGCAGAAGCCGCTGAAGTGGAGGCCAAGAGCAGTGCCAAGCGGCCGAGAGCAGACAGTAAAGAAGAGAAGAAACAGGACGAAGAGGAGGCTCCAAAGCCTCAGAACAAGAAGAAAACAAGTAAAGCCAGGGTCAAAGGAAAGAGCAAAGCCCCCACCAAGCCCAGAACTAAAGCCAAGGCAAAAAGGAAGAAGAAAGAAGAAGAAAGTGAGGAAGAGGAGGAAAAAGAAGTGCCACGCTTCATCTCTCCCCATGCTATGCTCCCTGGAGACGATGAAGACGATTTTGATGACGATGAAGATGTGTTCAATACGCCAGAAGCCAAGAGAGCGAGGGAAGAGTTGGAGGTGGACCAGTCTGTTGCTCTAGCTGCTCAGGCAGCAGGGGAGATCGAGGTTAAAGTGGTGGATATCACTGAATCCACGACGTCTACTGAAGTTGTTGTTGATCTGACGGATGTGAAGACTGGTGAAGAGACCAAACCGTCTGTAAATAGAGCTGCGAAGAAGACAAGGGGAAAGAAAGCTGCCACGGTACTAGCGAAAGCAGCAGCAAAGACGCCGACAAAGCGCCAACAGAAGATGAAAGAGAAGGCTGCTACAGCGGAAGAAAAACCAGCACCAGTTGAGCCTCTAGACCCAGCCACGCAAGTACTCGTCGACACGTACAAGCTAAAAACAGACGAGCTGACGCGGCAGTACATGGAACTGTTGCAGTCAAAGGATGAAAATGATGTGATCATGCAAGACATTTTTGGTGTTGCGCTAGATTGCGACTTGGACGTTATTGTGGATCACAACAAGACACGTAAAGCACTGGTTGACACGTGGCAAAAAATGCAGGAACAGTGTCAAACTGCTTCTAACAGCACAGAGACAGCTACTGTCTCGACAACGTCTGAGTTTCCCTATGAAGTGAAGTGCTTGATTGTGAAGGGTATTCAAGGACGAACGGCAAGTTTGTCGGTCCTGTCAAATGACCTTTTGACCTCATTCAAGAAAGAAGTGGATTCAGAAGACGTTGACATGGAGTCGAATCTGAATTCAAAGCGCCCTGACAGTCGTGATATTGCAGACAGCTCGGCAGCTTTGGTGGTGGAAATGGAAATTAAAATGCTGGCCCAGCGAACTCCTCACGGTGTTCGTCATGCAAAGGCTGATGTATTCGAGGATACAAGTGCTGACGCGCTGTGGATATGGGAGGTCGGTAATCTTGACAAGTATTTTGGAGAGGAGGCACAAAAACCGTGAAGCGCATGCGTAAACACCGCAGGCGACTTGGCCAGCAGTTGAAAACGTTGGCACGGGTGCTGCACCTCTTGCACCAGAAACCGGTGGATAAAGCGAAATTGAGTGCTGAGGAAGCTAAGGTGGGAAAGTTCGGGTTAGTAGTGGATGACGAGCTGCAAAAAGCGAAGGAGCGGAAACATAAAGAACAGGAAAAACAGGAAAAGCAGCATGCCGCCGAGGAAAAAAGCGGCATGACCAAGAGGCCAAAAACGAAGAAAAGCGCAAACGGGAACATGAAGCCGAAGAGGAGAAATCCAAACGGCGAAAAGTATGGGGTTCGTTTCTTCAGCCTAGTAATAACAGTGGAACTGACACAACGACGACAAATGACGCCAGTACCAGTGAGTCTGCTATTGATGTGACGGATGACCAAAAATCAGAGAACGCAATGGCTCGAATTGATGCTGCAATTGGCTTCTTGGATAACGATACTACGTTATCTAATCCTGCGATGGAAATTTCTCAGCACTCTATCTTCTCTTCTTTAAAGATAAAGCAGAGTGGAACAAAAAAACAAACAAACAAATTTCCTGCAGGTGGGTGGAGTGCTCGGCGTTACCGCGACCCGAAACTGGGTGTGATGAAGTTATTGCAGTTCCATGAGAACACCCGACCTGCGTATTGCGGCACATTCAGCAAGCGAAGCCGAATTTTCCACGGTGGTCGCCGGCCATGGGCTCAGTACGCAAAGTTTGATTACACTGTGGACAGTGATGATGAATGGGAGGAGGAAGAACCTGGTGAGAGTCTATCGGATGCTGATAGCGATGGAGATGAATCAGACGAGGATAACTTGGATTACGGGGACCAGTGGTTAGCCTACGAAGATGAAGTGGACTATATGGATAATGCACTAGAAGAAGACGACCCAATGGAACAAAGGGAAGGGCCATCGTCTCCAACAAAGCACAAGCTGCCATCACAGTTACAGAAGAAGCGGGTGAAGGTAAAAGGTATGAAACCAGCAAAGCTGGAACCCCAGATTGCTGGTCCTTACTGGTGTACAAGTAGCGATGCATGTGAAGATGATCATTTCCCTGGTCGCACTGGGGAGTTGTTGTGCGAACCAGCCTTTGAATCAACTTTGATGCGTAAAGCTCGAGAATATGAGGAAGAGCAGAAACGGCTTCAGGCTGCCAAAGAGGAGCAGCAAAAGCAAAAGGAGGAACAACAAAAACTGAAAGAACAGCAACAGCAGCTTCAAGAACAGCAAGCGCAAGAACAAAAGAAAGCTACGGCTGCGGTTGCTAAGGCGTCAATAGAAAAACCACGCCGCAGAAAGCCGCGTTGCAGAAGTCGCAGAAACCTGCGGCAAAGCCATCGATCGCCACGCCAAACACTGTACAAGTCAAGTCCACACCTACGAAGCAGACTGCTCCTGTGTCGACGACGCCATCTCCAGCAAAACCGGTAAAACCCACGAAACCTATAGATGCTTGGTTCAAGAAGGTCCCGTCACCTGCACCGAAAACGTCACAGACAGAACCTCAGCAGCAGGACGAGCAGGAGAAGGCTGGCAAGGCTGATGTCGAAGTCATTACGGTGGATTAGTTTCAAATATGATGACTCATAGTAACAAATCTTTGACGGAAATATGACATCTCGTACGCAACGATGCGTTCAGGGATATCGCACTGAACGGGGCAATGACATCTGTAACAATCAAATTTGGCGTGTGAATAGACGCAAAGGCAGTCTACAACTGCAGTCGGGTGGGTAATCTCCACATCGCGATCGTGATTGCCACGTAGCAGAAATATCTACGATGGACGAAAAGAAATCGGCTGTGATTGACACCAGTGATCTCCGCAACGAACACTGATGTCAATTACAGCCGATTTCTTTCACCAGAAAGTGGTAGTGCACCCAAACCGATCAAGACAGCAACGGTCAAAGTATGTAGCTGCAACGGTCAAAGTCTGCAGCTAACAGATGAAGCGATCATTTCGGTGGTTCATCCACACAAAATGGCTATCTGGTAAGATGAAATCTTCGTTGACAAACTCAAATCCGGTACAGATCAGCCGTGAGGTCAATGAGACTGGCGACCTTTTCGAGCGCGTTTCTTTGTGCAAAAATACATAGTTTTTTCCAATCAAAAAATAGAGGCCGGTGCTCTTTCTACCCAATCAGCGCGTTTCTGGCGCACCATTTTGTGGGGCGCAGAGCGCTTCGATACTGAGGGGCCCTTTAGTTCCGCTTTCGCCTTCCAGTCGTTACTCTCAAGATGAGCCTCGTGACGCGCGTGTTCGCCCCCTCCGCCGCCCGGCCGCCGTGGCTGCGCGCAGCTTCTCCGCCGTCGGCGGCATCCCCGACGACGAGACGCACGTCGTGGGCCGCGAGCGCGACGAGTACGAGGCCGCCAAGATCGGCGTGACGCAGTTCAACCGCGACCCGCTCGAGTCGGACGAGACGCAGGGCAACTCGAAGGACGACCCGATCCTGGTGCCGTCTTTCAACGACGTGCGCACGGTCGGCGTCTCGCACAACGACGCGTCGTACCTGTACTGGTTCAACCTCAAGAAGGGCAAGGTGCACTACCTGCCGGAGATCGAAAAGTACTTTATGCTGTACAACCCGGAGGAGCTCGCGCAGCTCGTGAAGGAAGTGGAGGCCAAGCAGCAGTAAACAACAAGACTCACGCAACAGTCCAAGTCGATCGCTGTCTCTTAAACTCACGAGCTGTACAAGTTTCTTACTCTTTGAGAAAGCCAAAGCACTTGTGATGACCCAAATGAAAAACCCACAGAAAAAAATGAAAACTATTTTGCCTCGTTCGTTGACGACTTCCGTCAGTCGGTCAGTCGTTGCTTGCGTTTGGATGGCAAGGAGGGCAGTTTGTCTGTGGTGACGGTTCCTGTACAGCGACACGCAGCAGCGTCTACGTCCGCAGAGAGAGAGAGGAGGAGAGCAACCCTCGCAATGGCAGGCCCCAAGTGTTGGGGGCCCTGCTGATCGTCTATATTCCCTCCTACATGCAGTCCAAAACTAACTTCCTACTACGACCCGACAGTCCGTCGGGGACGTGGGTGAGACTATCACCCCCATGCGATGTTTCCCCTAGAGCGCGCGCCACGTTGCGGCAGCGATACTGCTCTAGCGGAGATCATCCCAGGATACGAGCTACTACGGTGCAAGCTGCTGCTGCTGTTCCAGCTGCTGAAAGGGCTGGAAAACCGCTTGGGCTGCTACTCCCTGCGGGTCAAGCTGCGCACTCGTCGATGCAAGCCCTCTTGCGTCGCCACAGGGCGCAAGGCTAGTGGTGGCAGAGCTGCAGACTGTGCGTTGTCTCCGCGAGGATCCACATCTGGCTGCGTATTCGGGCTGCTGTTCAAGATCATCGCCATGGCTTCTCCGTGCTTCGTAGGTGGTTGGGACAGCTCCTCCGAGTTCCAGGACGCATTGCTGATGCAGTCGTCACTCGCCGGAGTCATCGCAGCGGTGCTCGTAGCCACACTCGCTGTGGGGCTCAACATGGCCGTGCTTGTTTGGCTGGCCACTGGATGTGAGCCAAATTGCTGCTGCGGCTGAACCTGCGGCTGCTGCTGATCCTTCATCACTCCGTCAGCATCAAACGGAAAACGCCCAGCAAATTTTAATAAATATTTCTGGGCGTGAGTGCGTGTCTGCACTGCACTGCGCGTCATGACCACCTGCGCCACGCGTCTCCAGTCCTTCCCATACAAGCGGATGCCCTCCAGGAATGCGGCATGCTCTTCACTGGTCCAGCGCCCCCTTGGAAGGACCATTGGCGGTGGGGGTACTCGATGAAGTCGCAGCAGGAGTCCCCACCGCCAGATTCTCCATCTTGACAGTTGGTGTCACCGGGTAGTCACCACTAGGAGTATTGTTACCGGTGCGCGGAGACAGTTTGGGGGCCGACGGTACAGGATCCATGCCCTGGCCGTTAAAGTCGCACCGCATTGAGGACGGCGGCATTGCCTTCGAACGCACGGTGCTGTCCTTATTAGGATCGGCGATAACGGACTCACGCTTCATCTTGAGGTTCACTATCTGGTCGCGATACTTCTCACGTTCGCTGCCGTGTGCACTAAGCATTGCAGCCTCCATGGATGCGATGCTCTTTGACAGCGATCGGATCTGGCGGTGAGGCCAGCGCTTGATACCATTCCGACGGCAGATTTTCTTCATTAGAGTAATGCAGATTCCAAAGTCCTTCGCAACGTCGATAATTGGGCGATCAAAATGTGCGCGCAACTCATCGATGGAGATATGCTTGGTAACCAAACTCTTGACGCGGTTACTCTCATTCCGAAAGCGATGACTAAATCCAGCATCGTCCGTGAAGTCCAACTTACTGCCTTTGGGGCCGTCAAAGTTGATTTGCTGCACGCGATGCACCTTACCAACATGACTCTCCTTAGCGTGACGGCGACGAGACGAAGAAGAATCATCTTCATCGTCCGAGAATTCACCCATATCTTCGTCCGAGTCTCCTCCTGCATCTCTGGCTGCTTTGCCAGAGAACTTGCCCTTGCACAGACTCGTAAGGATCATTGCCGTCTCCTCTGCTACGTCGCTGCCATCCACCTTCGATTCTTCTCCTGGCTGTGCACCGCAAGCACCGCTGGTCTTTTCCAGTGGCACAATGTGCTCACTGGTGACCGTGCGGCCCTCGGCGTCGCATGCCATTCCCATGTTGCTGCCCCCAGCTTGGCTCACTTGATCTTCAAGTGCAGTGAGTACGAAGAAGAAGAGGAAGAGACCTCGTCAGTCTGCGGTAGCAATGACACATTTGCAATGTCAGTGGATACGTTCGTCTACAGATTTGGTGTGGCAGTTGTGTGTACCACGCATCGCACCCTTCCCCGTTATTAATACACCATGAGGGGAATCGTGAAGGGGCACAGTCACGAGCTATAAATAGCATGGAAAGCTATTTTATAGCGGCGGAGGCTTATACTCAGATTGGACCATACCTGATTATGATCTGGGTCTTGGGTTTCGCTTGCTACGCTGCAGTTGCTGCTTGTGTGCCGCTTCGTGTCTTTCCGAAGCGCGCGCTTTACGACTCTCTGTGTGTGGCCTTTGGAGACCATCCAGTGATCGAGACAATTCGAATCGTCAATGCGCAAGGGAGGGGAAGGAAGTAACGCATAAGTAAACAATACTGACTTGACTTCACTATTGGTGTGGTTACCAATGCTGCAAATGGCCAATCACGTTATCGCTACTTTAGGGCTACTTTTTAATAATCAGAAATCCTCTGAGCGCTCTGATTACAGCAACGAATGTAGCACAACGTTGGCCCTACTGCAGCTATTGACGCGCGGTCTTGCAGCCACTGAACTTGCCTACTGTTGCCTTCGAGCACCTCATGAGGACTCGCTCACCTGATCCAGTGTGCACCAATTCCCTCTTTACGCAAGTTGTGGAATCAGATGCTGACAATTAAGGGCTAGGGATACAAAACGATCTTTGAATTGAGCTCATCATTCTTCATTTTGCTCACTCGTGTCGACACTGGAGACGGCTATGCGTCTACTGACCATCATCTGTCTACTGGCAGTGCATCGTTGCATTGAACGAGTCCGGGCTTGGGATCAGCAGCCCGATGGCTACGAAGTCATCGACGGACCGGAAGGCCCCAACACTGTTGACGCCTGGAGACAAGACTGGACTGCCTGGAAAAGATGGAGCTCATCACCAACCGCTACAACCCCAACGACACCTGCAACATCTACAACATCAAGACCGCCCAGTGGACACAGCAGAACTTCGTGCAGGTGTTTCTCATGATGAACGACCGAGCCATCTACGACCGCGACACGCAGCAGTACACGGTGGACAAGTACGTGGACGACATGCAGGAACGGGTCGGTGACATCGACAGTATCCTGCTTTGGCCGGCGTACCCGAACATCGGCATCGACAACCGAAACCAGTGGGATCTGGTGCGAGACTTGCCGGGTGGAGTTGACGGCGTCAAGGGGTTGATCGCCGACTTCCATCGCCGAAACATCCGAGTGATCATTCCGTACAACCCGTGGGACATCAACACCCGCGACGAGGCTGGACTGGAGGACGTGGTACGCATGTACTCTGCCGATATTACCACGCTGAGTCAAATGGTACCGGAGCTAGGAGCTGATGGTTTCAATGGCGACACCATGTACGGTGTCCCCAAGGCTTTCTACAATTGCAGCAACCCGCTGGTGGCATCTCCAGAAGGTGGCGTGCCGACTGCATTTTTGAGTCACAACCCCATGAGCTGGGGATATTTCTTCGGCTACGGACACTTCCCGCCGGTAGCTCGAGCCAAGTTCCTTGAGCCCAGACACATGGTGCAGATCTGTGCGCGCTGGTCACTCGATAAGATTGCGGAGCTGCAAACGGCCTTCTTCAATGGTGCTGGCTACGTGGTGTGGGAGAATGTCTGGGGGATCTGGAACGCTATGACCGAGCGCGAGAGTGAGATGGCGAAGAGGATGTTCTCCATCCTGCGCGAGTTCGCGTACGCCACCACGAGCGAGAAGTGGACTCCGTATTACGCTTTACAATCTGGTGGTGTGTTTTCGAGCGCGTTTCCAGTCGAAGAGAGTGGAGAATGGCTGTACACGATCGTCAACACAGTAACAGATAATAAGACGCTCGAACTTCCGCTGACAGCCGAGCAGACAGGTGATGGCGTCCACGTGTACGACGTCTACCATGGACTGGAACTTAAAACGACCGTTAGCACGAATGGCACCAGTGCCCCTGTTGTGCGAGTACCTCTCGAGCCCCGTGGATTTGGCGCTATTCTCATTACGAAGAGCGAACCCAATGAAAGCATCACTCGATTCCTGAGCAAGATGCAAGCCATGACAGTGAAGCCGCTATCCGATTTCTCCACAACTAGGAATTTGCTTCAGCAGCAGCTAGTAGGTAACGAGAGTGTAGACCCCACGTTGAGAGGAAGTATTCATAACAGTACCGATGCAGACGCTACACCCAAGGATGATATGGTCTTCGTGTCTGGTGCAGAAAACTGGTGGTTCAACGTCAGTGGTGTGCAAATCGAGCCCGTGTCTGCTTGGACGCCTAATTCGGAGAGCTATGGAACTGGAGTGCAGTTCCCATGGGAACACCGTCCATGGAATAACCACTCCACACGGTTGTTCGTTCAGGACTTCTGGATGGACAAGCACCCCGTGACCAACGCTCAGTATGCGACCTTCCTCAAGGAAAGTGGTTATCTACCCAAGTCACTTGACCGCTTCTTGCTGCACTGGGAGAACCGTGTGACCACCACCGGGACAGTACTTGATTTGGAATCGTGGACTATTCCTGCGGGCCTGGAGCAAAGCCCTGTCGTGCATGTTGCCCGCGAGGACGCCGAGGCCTTTGCCGCGTTTTACGGTAAGCGCCTGCCGCACGATTGGGAATGGCAGTACGTTGTCTCAAACGGTGACCACTATGACACCTTCCCGTGGGGTCCCGACATGGACAGCACCCGCTTACCGGACATCTTCAGAGGTAAGGAACCATTGCCTCCATTGGACCCTGTCGGATCGCACCAGAGCTCTCGTTCGACCAGATTTCTCGCGGAAGACCTTGTGGGTTATGTGTGGCAAATGACGGACCAATTCTGCGATATTCACACGTGCGGACTTCTTCTACGTGGAGGCAGCAGCTACCGTCCAGTCGCAGCGACGCATAGCGACCCGAACTGGTACTTCCCGCAGGCTCTGAGTGCGCAGCAGCACAACCGATTTCTCATGATCAGCGAGGGCTACGACCGCTCTGCCATGGTGGGCTTCCGTTGTGTCAAGAGTGCGACCCAATAAAAGCACTGTCGGTCTCAATTTGTTTGAGAAAGGCTTTCATAAGGTGTTTTAACGAAGTCGGTTATAATCGCCCATGCCGTGTACGTACTCTGTTTTGACTTGAGCTCTGATTTCGTGATAACGTCCTAGCTTCCATGTTAGACCTGAACTGTAAAGGCCGCTTCTTTCGGTGTTTGTGGGAACAAAATTTTAGCACGTTGACACTCAAGACCAGCTCCTGTAGTGTTGAAAAGGTCACGCCACTACTCCCATCACCTCTAGTTTTTGAATCCCCTTGCAATGCCACGAACCATCCATCACTCTCAGGTTGCCACGTCACGGGAACAAACTGCACTAGATTATCATCACACACGTATGCGATGACGAGGCATCGCATGCGCGTCTCACTAAAGCGTAGCAAGAACGTCCCTGGTGGAGCGCGCTCTAGCATGCTTATACAAGCGCCTTTGGACAAAAAGCCGTGAAGAAGACGCGGCTGTGTGTGCGGCCAAAGTGTTGAGTGCGCGATACAGTCCACTAGAGGTCGAAACCACGCCCAGAATGCAGCAAACATGCGGAGAGTGACAGCACCGCCACGTTGCGCTGGTGCAACACTGCCATGACCCCAAATGAGTGAGCTCTTGCTTAAAAAGTCGATCGTGCGTGATGACAAGGGGCGCTTCGCAGCCTCACCCTTGAGCTTGGCTGCGAAGAAACGACTAACCTGTGGTGCTATCCAATCCAACGGAATATCGCGTAGCTCCTGGAGTTGACGAACCACCACAGCAGGGTAGTTATCTTCAAGCCCATTGTCACAGTTCAGCTTATCGGGTAGGTGTGCATTTATCACCACGGCTCGTGCCCATACCAAACTGCCACCTTCACTCTGGATGATTGGCCTTACGTGGTTTGCCACTTTCAGCAGACATAGCTGCTGAATTGAGGTAGTTGGGGCCGTAACCGATCCGGTCAAACTTGGCTCGCTCCGAGATGATATCAGTGGATGTGGGTGAGTGTGAATGCCGTTGCCTACTGACCAATCAACATCGCCACCAGACCCTAGGTGATCTCCATGTAGTGCCAACGATGATTTGGCGGTGAAAACATCGGACTGCGACGCTACGGGTTTCATCCGACGTAAAGTTATTTCATGAGAACTTACACCTTGAGCTTCATCATGATATTCCACGCCTTCCTGGACACAGGATGGGACCGCATGGTGACGATGCTGGTGGAGTTGCGGGCGACAAATATCAAACGGACTTTGTTGTGCCAAAGCGAGCACCTCTTGAGCGTGTCGCTGATGCTGGTTATCCACACTGCAACCAGAAGTCGTAATGGCACCTACCTTGCTCATACAAAGCCCCGTATTAACCGACGGAATGATGTAGTTGAGAAATTCGTGCTGGTCTAACTCCATATCCTTTTTCTCCAAGAACTGTGAAACCTGCTTTCCAACAATATTTATTGGTTATCAATCTTTTTCCGCCAAGAACAAAAAAAGGAACGTACTGCGCAAATTGTTCGGGGATGTCCTCGAAGGCTTTTGATAATTGAGTGCTCACCGAACGCTTCGAGGTCCGTACTATCACCCATCTCATGAGCTTTGATCTTCCGCGGAGCGCGCAACGTAAACAAAAGTGCTGCATCAGCTGGTGGAAGAGGACCTACAGCAATAATTTTCTCGCCAACGCCGTCCATGGCACCAAACTTACCGTCTCCGGTGAGTAGCAGCGCTAACGAGCTTACACGACGCAGAAGCATCGAGACTATTGCTCGGAAGCGCGAATTCTGTCGTTGAGGTCGATTACAACCATCCAGAATTAACAGAAAGGTGCTGCCATCACCGGAGTTCTCGCTTGCACAGCGTTGTCGCGCCCGGTCTGCAAGTTCTTCAAGCGACGCGGCTTGAAGACCCAAACACTTCGCAAACTTGTTTACAAGTGCCGCCAAATCAGGCTCAGGGTGATGACTACATGCACCGCTGCGGGTGTCTTCGTCCTCGTTTCCTGTATTTAGCCGCAGATAAAAGATATGGCTAAATATTCGCCGCTCTGTGGCGTACTGTGCGCACTGCAACGCCACCTCGCTCTTGCCTATGCCACGTTCGCCAGTAATACTCACCAACCGTGCCCCTCCACCAGCGCCTTGTAGGCTTGATGCACCTCCAAGGAACGACCCACAAAGACTTCAGCTCCAGCATCGCATTCATTTACCGTCATCTTCCCGTCTCGCCGTCCGCCCATATCCGTCTCAACACAAGCACCAATAGTGACGTCGCGGAACGGGGCGTCATTGTGATCTCCGTCACCCAACAACTTGAACTCCGACCTCCCTTCCGTAATACTACCTCCCTCTGCATTGCTGGTCACAGCAATATCTGCTTGCACTCTCCCGATCTGAAAACTTTTCCTACTGAGTGCCCTGCGAACAACGCCGTGTAGAAAGCTTTGGCAAACTCCATGGCCTTGCGATCCAGCACCTTCTCTTCTTTGGACACCACGACGACGTGGGGCACTCCTGCACTCACAAAAGCTTGTGCCACACTCTCCGAGTGACAGGCACTGACAAACACCAATTGCAGCGGAACTTTGGGCTTCTCGTGCACGGGAGGGGGCGATAAAGAGACCCATCCTCTCTCCACTCTGTGACTCCTCACTGCCAGGCCTGAAATGGCGTCGTCGCTGCTGTTTTCACTGCTGCTCAAGTCACTGCTGCTCTCACTTAAGTCCGAGTCTTCTTCTGCTTGCTTTGGGCGGCGTTTGCGGCGTCTTCTGCGTCTTGAGCAGCGGCTCTCGGCGCCTCCAGCCAGCAGCAGGTCCTGGAGCTCCTGCTGCGACACAAACTGCGCCTCGCCCTTGCGCGTCTCGAAGATCACTTGGCCTGGCACTCCGTGGCCTGAGAAGTGCAGGCGCGGCAGCCGAAGGACAAAACTTTGCGGAAGGCGTGGAGATCCGCCACCTCCGAGTGCCACGCGAGTCTCCGCCCGCTCTCTCGAAGCGTCTGCAGCAGCAGCCGACGCTCCAACTTGACGTCAATGAGCTCCACGGCTTCCAACCCGTTGGCGGAGCTGTTGAGACCTGCGTGGGGGCTGAGACTGCGCCAATTGGCGCCTGAACGACGGCGGACCACGAGCGGAGACGAGTGCAGGTGGGCGAAGATGGGAGGCGACATTTAGACTGGGACTGAGTATGGATCGAAGACTTTGGGGCTCTTTGGGCCAAAGTCGTTCCAAAAGCTGTCCTCGACTTTTGGTTTCACTCTGTATACTGAAATCAAGTGAATGTTGGCAGCATTGTTTTGCCAGTCGCTACTGGCCTTGTGTCACACACTCAGTGTAACTGTCGCAGTGTAGGCAGACCGCAATCATGTACCCACAACACCTTCATCCGAAGGCAGCGCCAACGCTCTGGAATCGCTCGTGACTCCATCAAGACCACGATGTGGTCCCGACCTTGTCGACAAGCGATACGACGCTCTATGCGCGACTGCGAGCGGCGCGAGCGAACGGCGATGTCAATCGTCAATTCTGCACTCTACCCACAGTAATAGAAGTCCAATGTCCGCCTGCGCTTGCACCGATCACTTGATGTTTGTATGTCATTCGTCTTCGGCCCCTTTTGACGCTGAACTCGCACAGAATGCACACTTGAAAATCAAGAGGCCAAAGTGCTCGAGGTGGACAGCAAGGATCCTTCATTCGTTCATTCTTTGGTCGCAGCAAGACGGCGATGGCGTCCACCAAGATCACCATGCGGAGAGGATCCACGTCCTTCGGCCGCTCTCGACGCCTCGTCAGCAGCGCCAGCAACTCGAACGCCGTGGACATGGAGAACTACCAGGGCACAATCTACTTCGCGGACATCCAAGTGGACGGCTCGAGCTTCGTGGTGCAGGTGGACACTGGGTCCTCCGATCTCTGGCTCTCGTGCTACTACGTGAGCGGCTCCACGTGCCAAAGCTCGTGTCCGTCAGGCGCCAGCACCATCTCGTACGGCTCCGGCGACGTCTGCGTGGAAGGAACGTCGGGAGATATCAAGTTCGGCAACGTGGCGGTGGCCAACTACGTCGTGGGCGTCGCTCAGGGCAGCAACGTGAACCCGAGCAACTCCAATTCTCTACTGGCAGGAGACGCCGAGGGGCTTTTCGGCTTGGCCTACAGCTCTCTCGCGACGTTGCCAACCCCTGGCGGTCAGTTCATCGACTACGTCAAGAGTTTCTCCATGTACTTAACTCAAGAAGACAATTCCGACGGGAGCTTCCTGCTGCTGAATGGCGTGGACGACGCGCTGATCTCATCCAATGGATGGACGTCCTACACGATCAATTTGAAGTCGTCAACCCCACACACTGGACGATCGGGATGACGGCGATGCAGATTGGAAACTCCACGGCAGTGTTCCGTGCTCCACTGCGAGCAGTGGCAGTTGTGACAGTATTGTGGACTCTGGCACGTCCCTCTTGGCGATGCCCAGCTCGATCTATTCGTCGTTCGTGGACACATACCTGTCGGCGTGCCAGGAGTATTCGTCTGGCTCCGGGATTTACATGTGCTCCAGTGATGTGGAGCTACCTCGATTGGCGCTGACGTTCGGAGATGTTACTTTTTACTTGGAGAAGGACGACTACGTGATCAACTTGGGAGCAAACATGGTCATTGTCGAGGTCCAAGCAACGTCCAGCAGCAGTGGTGCCTACGCCAACACGTGGATCATAGGCGAAACTTTCCTCAAGATATTCTACACAAGCTACAACGTGAACGAGTCGGTAACCTTCTACTGCGTTGAAAACAGCACGTGCACACCCGGCTCCCAAGCAGTGTCGTTGCCGGCGTCCTCTGATTCCTCCGGTGACAATACTGGCGGAAATGGCTTGGGCGGTGACAGTGGAGGCACATCAGGCACTTCATCCGACGACGACGACAACAGCCACCTCACAACGATTCTGGCAATAGCGCTGGGTGTATTGGCGTTCTTCTTTATCATTGCTGTCGTGACATGGTTATTCCGTTGCATTTGCAGACGCAAACGAGCCTCTCGGCATGAGCAGTCACTACAGCCCGTCTTGGTGGTGCCAGGCGGCTACTACCAACCGCAACCAGCAGTCCAGCCGTCACAAGGATATTATGCGCAGCATTAGTTGAATCAGCGCGCAAGTTTTGAAACTATAAAATATCTCCAGACTTTATGAACAGAGGGACCTCGCAAAAGCGTTTGCGGCGCCATGGTGGTTATCTATACAATGTCATTTCATACAAGCTCCGAAGAAGCTCTGATTTCTTACCCAATGTCTCAGAGCTTAATCGCTAATCTTCAGCACTTCGGAGAGGCAAATGTCCAAAAGGTAGGCTGTGAGTCCCCAAATAACGTGCGGGCCGCCTGTGAAGACAGGTGTGGCGTTGCTGTGGCGCACCCAGTTATCTTGGTTCATCAAGTCGCGTACTGGCACAGTGAAGAGCGACTCCACCTCCTGTTCGTTGATGGCCACGGTCTGGTCGCTCATTTCGCCAATAAAGCCTACGACAGGAGTGACGGCAATGCCTGTGATAGAGGTGACACTGGACCAGTCACAGCGCAGCACGCCAAGCACGTCCACTTTCTCAGGGGCCAGCCCCACTTCTTCGTTCATTTCACGCAGACAGGTGCCTTCGATGCAAGAGTCGTTTTCATCCACCATGCCTCCAGGGAAGCAGACCTCGCCTTTGTGTTTGCCCACAGTGAGCGAGCGCAGCGTGAACAGCACGGATGGCTCACCCTCGAACGTGCAGAGCGGGATGACCACAGCTGCCCGATGGGAGTATGCCTTGGTGATCTGGCGAGGCAGCCGACTGAGCCGCTTGCGGATACGCTCGAGATGGCGCTGCCCGAAGGCATTCTGCAGTGGCGTTTGTCTCTGAGTGTTCATGTCATGCTGAGCGAAATCTATACCACAATAAAGGGAGAAGCAACGTCAGCTTTGTCTTTAAGCGGTGAAGTACCAGAACACGCGTACCGTGATAGGGTTTCAGCACCGCCTCGAGCTCACTGAGCTTGCCTTCGCTCAGCAGTTCTGCGCAGAGCCACAGCGTGTACTCTCTGTCCTGGTAGGCAGCAGCAAGCGCCGGTGCTGTGAAGTTGTTCACTAGGAAACTGGTGTCCATCCGGGGCTTCTCGAATTCGCGTGAGAACGTGTTGGTGTCTGCTGCTTCCTGTCCTTGTTGCTGTGTCGTTGGCGTCCACCTCTCCGAGTCTTCTCCAGTCTCCGTCGCTGTGCCGCCCTCAGCTCCGTGGTGGCTGCTGCTGTGGTAGTACAAGCAGTGGTTGTGGTGGCCGTTGGAGCCGGCCTTTGAGGCTTTGTCGTTGTCCTTCTCGTGGAGGCGAGGGACGCTGGCGAAGGCGCGACGCAGCGCCACAGAGCGACGTCTCAGTCGAGAGAGCGCGGTTCCCGTCGGCACGGCGCGTGCCGATGGCCCCAGCAGTGTGCACGTTACGCGTTGCATGGTCGTCTCGTTCAGGCAATTAGACAAGTGGCCGGCCACCAAGCAGATATCAGCGACACTGGTGCGTGCGCTTGTGTTGCGCGTGGCGTGTGTTGCGCGTGGCGAGTGGGAGGCAGGTCGTGACGCAGGCGACGCGTCCGCAAAATCATAGTATTTTAAAATCAGTAAATATTTTTTTAATAAAAGCACAGAAACGTTTCTAAATATCGATTTCTATTCAGTCGGTCCATTCCATTCGCTGCGGTACCTCTCCCTCGGGGCAGTACGTGTCCTCCTTCTCTCCATGCAACAAGCTCCAGCGCCGTCTACCGACGACAGTGACGCCGCTGGGGGCCACAAAGCCAAGATCTTGGCGCTACTGGGCCGCGCCCGCGTCAACCGCGGCTTGAATCCCGAAGGAAGTATCGCTGCTGTTGATCCGGACGAAGTGATGCGTTCTGATCATCATCCGGACGCTACGGGCGAGACTACCGAGACACTCACTGCACCAGACGATAGAGGAGATGAAGAGACCCTGGAGACCAAGTTATCGCTCTCTCACAACCTCCAGAATGGCGACACCAGAGCTCCACAGGACGAGGAGTGTCACGTCAAGGAAGAAGACCAGGACTCTTTTCTACCTGCTTCGGCTGGGAGCGTCCACGGCTCCCAAGACATTTTGATGCCTGTTATCGCTCCTTCTACCAACGCAGAGTCGTTGAATCACCGCAGCAATCAATATATCAAAGCGTCAACTGGCGCTCAAAGTGCAGGAGAAACTGTAGGGCCACAAGGGACAATTGGGCCGCAGTCTACGACCAGAGAGCTCACACACATGGCACCTACCTCTTCTAATGAACCTACACACTCTCGTGTTGCTGTCCTGAACTCGTCATGGAAACACCGCACTACCGATTTGACTCACATCAGACAAGAAGTGCCACAACTGCAGCAACTGAGAGCTCTGCAAGTACCGAGAACCCACCAGCAACCCCAGCACGAACATGAAGACAAGAAAGTATCCGTGAAACGTGAAATGCCACTCCGATCCCAACCAAAACAACCCCGAAAGAACTCACCCTCCACTACAAGTGACACATTCATGAAAAGGCTGGCACTTCTCACCCCTGACGACTACGAGGAGGTGGAATTGCACAGCGATTTTATGCACGCGTTGCATGTTTTAATACCATCTAACGCAACAGGTGCGCTGCTGGAGCGCCGTGGTCAACCTATCCAAAATATCAGCCAGCAAGCAGAATGCACGCTCTCCATACGTGAGCCGGAGGCCTCACCCTTCAAGGACGATCGTGTGCTGCGTATCTACGGAAAAGCAAAATGCATTTGCTTGGCTCAGCAACTTGTTATAGCACACATCCGCGCATTTCGGGCGGAGAAGCGTGACCCTAACTATATGGATTTATCGGTGGAGGCACCACCAGTAGCGTTGCCTGCCACATCTATCACAAAGGCAATGAGTGTAGCGGTCTCCTCCGGGAAGAAGCAAGCCGAGCTAGAGATTACAAGTCCATTTACTTGGATGGTTCAGCGCGAAGACGTGGGCAAGATGATGGGGAAACAAGGCTGCATCCTTGCCGCTATCCGACAAGACACAGGAACAACGATTCATATAGAGGAGAATGTGGTTCCGGGGACTACGGAACGCAGAGTCATTTTGGCTGGCTCTATAGATGGCATTACTGCAGCGATGGAAGCAATCAAAAGTAAGGCTGGAGGCCGCCCTGAGGTGGCACCTAGTGTCGCAAATGGACGGCTTGGGCAATACTTTGCAATCCCATACCATGCTGCGGGAATGCTAATCGGACCTCATGGCTCAACAATAAAGAACATCACGGAGCGCTCTGGCGCGCGCTTGCAGATCCCAAACGCAGAAGATCTACCCTCGGTAGTGTGAACCGCATCCTTCATATGCAAGGTACCCCAAAGCAGGCCGAGCATGCGCGGCGAATCGTTGGCGGAAAACTGCGTGACTACCTCGCCTCTCCTAAGTGCCCTAGAGCGGCGTCTCCTAGTTCAACAGGTTGCAAGGGCGACAAAGTCACTGTTAAAGTCCTGCTACCTTCAAGGATTTCTGGATTCATGCTAGACCAACGTGGGAAACTAATCCACGAGATTTCGGAGAAGTCTGGCGCTTACACTCACTTTTTGGCTTCCCATGATGAAGAAAACCGCATCTGCGTGTTTAGTGGCGATTTGAGTTGTGTACTACGCGCACAGCGCCTAGTCTTACAGATAATTGCAGGAGATGCAATCTCGTCGAAACGATTAGCCCCTTCCCGTAAACGAAAGCGTGTGCGGCGTGACGACGAAGAAGAGCAGTATGAAGAGATGGAGGACGAAGATGAAGGGGAGTACATGAGGGACGACGTGCCCTATTATGAGGATGAAAATCAAGATGAGTACTATGATAACGAGTACGCAATCGCCCCCAGACTCATGCAGCGCCGACAAAAGCTCGTACGTCGGCAACCCCTTAGTCGTTCTCGCCACGATTTTGATGTTGAGGACGACGTGTACGAATATAATGATGGCATGGACGAGCGCGTATACGAAAAGCGCCGGCGTCAACCATTACGCCAGCGGCCCGTGGCTGCGCGCCCACGCGAGTATTTTGAAGACGACTACGATCTTGATAGATATGATCACGAGGAAAGCATTCAATACGAAGTTCCTGAACCTCGTGTGCCAAAGAGGCCAACAGTTGTGCAACGACTGCCTCATGGTCGCCGTCGGGCTGACTACGATGATGAGTACGGCTACGAGTACGACTACGAAGACGATGATGACGCTGAGTACGAGCAACTGTTACTGCCTAGAAAAAATCATTAGGCGGCGGCCTGTTAATGCCAGCAGCGATGATCGTCGGCCAGCCCCTTTACGTCCGGGTCGTAAGGTCCAAATGGTAGCACACGCGCCAAATCTTCACGACGGGCGTGCGAGGGGAAGGCCAGGTGATCAAACACGCACGAATAGCAACGTCAGGGCTCGCATCAATGCCAGTCGCAACGGAGGCATAATTCCACGCCAAAATGCCGCACGTGGCGCAGGCCATGTTCGTCCAAGCAGCGCTCGTTCTCGTAGCAACGGTACCACCAATAAACGACGCCGACAGTAACCCACAGTCGTTATCAGGTGTTGCAGCAAACGAAACGGGAGCAGCACAAGAGCGACTGGAATGATAGCGCTCAATCTGCAACACACAATAAGACATTTTTGTGGTGTACTATATTACCGTCGGACGAGCAGACCGGCAGCAGTGGCAGCAGTGGCGCACGCAATAAATGATAGCCCCAGAACGAGCGGGGACTGAGGTGGCGGCTCCACGGCAGTTTTCTTAATGTCCTCAATTGGCAGTTCGCGGACTCGGGTTTGTTCCAGCTCACTGGCGCTACTGAAGATTGAACGGCGCGTGGGCCTCGCGTATACATGTACATCAGATGTGTCGACTTCAGTTGCCCCTCCGATGACGCAGTGGTCGTGATGTGAGAGTGTGACTACGGTTGGTGATGGCGTTGAAACGTCCTCCTGCACGTGTTCTGTGTCTTCATCAGCTATCCTGCTGCAAACCGATGGCACTGACGACTGTGTCGGCGCAGTTACACGTGAATCCTTGCCAACTTTTGTTGTGGATATTTTGGCCGTGTTTGCATTATCGACCCAAGTCAGTTCGAGCGGCATTTTCCGCCGCTTCTTCACGTCAATAGGCATGAGGCCATTAGGGGGAAATGGTGGTAGCATCGGTCTCCATTGATATCTCCAGGGGAGGGAGTTGGAAAGCTGGTGAAGTCGCTTTGGCATCACGAACGCTGTAGCTGCTACCGGTCGTGGTGACCTCGTTCTGCTCCTCTCGGCTGGCGAGAGCCAATACCTCTGCAGCTGTTGTCGCTGGCGAACTGCTCGTGCACATGGTCTTACGTCTTCTTCCTCTCAGTTGATTTCGGTCTGGACTTGCGCCAGAAGTACTTTGACGACGGAGGATCCTGTTCTCCAAACGCAATGCAGTAACCTCGCGCGTGGCGTCCTGCAGCAACTGGTCCATGTCCCTGTCTACCTTTTCCTGTGGCGCCGCCTCCGTCTCGCTATCATCCTTCGCAGTGCCGCCATTTTGTCCGTTTACGTGCTGCTGTCGAAGTAGTGCATTCTCCAACTGCTTCTCCAGCTGCTGTAAAGTTTCTGAAACACGTATTGTCTCGGCCTGCGCACTTGCCGCCCGATTTTCCGCAACTTGAATTTGTGTCGCTGTGCGCGCTTTACTGTTTTCCAACTTGGTAATGTGTTCTTCACGTGCTGACAGGCGTGTACAAATCTCTTCGTTTTCAGCTTCAAGACGACGCACAGTACGGCGCAGAGTGTCTCGCGCTGCTCGTGCAGTCTCAACTTCCTCAGTAAGGTTATCCAGTTGCGTCGCCACGAAGTCCAGCTCGTGCTGTACACGTGCAGTCTTTAGCCGTTCGTCTTCACTGCGTAACTGCAATCGTGTGACTTCTTCACTAAGCTCGCGGGTTCGCTGCTGGTCTCGTTCGTTAGCTAGTTCCAACTCCAAGCATCGACGTCGGAACTCATCTGCCCGCTGCTCGAGCTGTACAACTTCCGTCTCCCGCGAAGCACAAAGCTCACACGAATCACCGCCGTCGTTAAAACTCCTGTGGAGACTGTCACGCATGGATCCACGCCTGCTCGACTGGCGACTAGACATTTGGTCACCTGAAGCCTCCCACGAGCCGAAAGGCACATAACGCTGCAATTGGTTTTCCAGAGCTGCATTTTGGTCCCGAAGACGCCGCGCATCTCTTTCACATTGCTCCGTCGTCGCCTGAGCAGCTTCGAGCTCGTCCTGCAGAGTGTCGATCTCTTCACGCGCTCCTCGGAGTTGCTCCAACAGTGTGTTGCCGGCGCTGGCTGCCAATTGCAGGTTGTCCTGCTCTGCTGCCAGTTCCAGCAGCGTCCGCGCCAGTTTCTCTTCCAGCAGTTGCTCTCTCTTGGCCGCAGCGTCTTCTTCCCGATTGTTGCTCTGGCGTTTGGAGTCTCGACGGTCGTCTCTCTGCTCTTCTTGATGGACAGCAGGGCAGTCAACGCGACTGTCGTCCACTAGCAGGTCGACAATGAGCTGCCGCACGTGATCCAACAGCTCCTCGCCCTGCTCGACGTCGCTCGAGACTTGCTCTTCGCCGCTCTTCCGTGGCGCCATGGGCGTCCACTGGTTGGGGCTTTTGCACGCCATTTGGGCGAGATCTCGAGCGCCAAAGTCCTTCTAAGCGTCGAACGCAGCGCCTGCAATGGAACGTCTCAATGTGGCATGTGTAACGTCTAGCGGAGCTCTTCGATTTAGAGAGGGACGTATCGAGTTTCAAAGGCATTTGTACCCCGTTCCGCAAAGATTGCTGTATATGGGCATGTTGGATGGAAGCACAGTCTCGCTATCTTTTACTGGCAGCGCATCATCTGCTCTCCATCTCGTCGCCTTATCGTCAGGTCGTCTTTGGCTGAAGTTGCAGTGTCTGTAGACGGATGGCTCATCTCAGTGAGTCAGCTGTTCCTCTTTACTGTTGGGCCTTTTAACCCTCTCACTGCACTGCGCTGTAGGTGAACGCCATGGAAATGCCTCGCGCCGTCGCGACGAGTTGCTGCGTGAGCGTGCACAGGTGACGGCCTTGCGCGCTGGCTACCCGGAAGTCTCTCTTCGCCCTCGTCAAAGCCTCGCGACTTGTACCCCCAATACTACGGTGGTCGTTGTCAGTGACAAGGCGGCCACAAGGACTGCTGCTGCTGCTGCTGGAAGTCGTGAAGAGTCCTCACACTCCAATCGCAGGCGACGTACACCGGAAGAGATGGCTGAATTCGTAGGTCTTCGCCTTTTGTCTGACCGCTTAAGAGTCTAGCAAACTGATCCTTGTGCTTGGTAGAGCCGCCAATGTGAAGAGCGAGTAGCGCGCACACGGGAAAAAGAAAGTCTTGCACGTCGAGCAGTGCTGGCTGATGAACAAGAGCGTCGGACTCGTAGCCAGCAAGCAGGCGAAGCAGCACCGGCCCTAGCAGCAGAGAGGTTACGTGAGAGACGAGAGCAGAAGCGTCGAGCAGCCGAGGCGGACTTAGAAGCGCTCGTGGATCAGCAAGAATCGTCGCTCGAGGCAATGAACATCGCGCGTATGCTGTCGCCGCGATTTCAGGACAGAGTTCAGTTCGTTCCATCCGTGGTGCAGTACTCTGCTGAGGATGAACGCGTTAAGCACCTGCTCGCCAATTCGCGTGTAGGGTCCTACTACCAATGAATGCTCTACGCCTAGGGTGTCAATCTATCACACAGCAATTTTACGAAGCAAAGTTGGCTCCATGATAGACAATTTCCGCTTAGAAGGGGCCACGAAGGCTGCTTTTCGCTTTCACTAAAGCATTGCCGTACTTGGTGTGCATTGAATGGCGACGGTGCTTGTCCGTGGCAGGTTCGCGAGGTTCGATCTTGCGCGGATAGAAATCCAACTCCGTTTGAGAGGAGAAACGACTCGCCATATACAGCTTGTACTGTTCATTGTCTGCGGCGGTCGACATGGCACCTTCATTTTCGGGACTCTGCCGGCCTTGTTCCTCCCACTTTTGCGCAAGTACGTGGATCTTACTTGACGCAGGCACCTTGCGATGACGATCAAGCTGTTGCTGGTATTTTCGCGAAAGCTTTTGAGTGGCGTGAAGCAGCTGAACTTGCAATTGACTCTCCTGCTGCCGCAAAGCTATTCGCTCTTGCTCAGCAATACTCAGCTCGCACCTAGGTGGCACCTTGTTTGATACCTCGGGTTTCTCGTCTCGCCTGATATCGCAGCTAGAGTTTAACACTATATCCAAAGCGTCTTGTTCGCTTTGCGAAGTCGCTTTCAAGGTGCGGACTTGTCGGGCGATCGCACGAGAGAGCTCCGGGGCGGGAACGGAAGTTATCAGGCTATCCTCTTCATCAAGGTCAGTGGTGCGAACGAGTCTTCCTGCAATTAGGCGGCGCTCGGCCACCGTGCCGTGCAACAAATTCTTCTTGTTTGCGCCTTGTTCACCAAGAGGTGGGGGTCTGGTGATAAGCCTAGAGTATTCATGTCATGCACTCGCAACCTAGTAGCCTGTAGTTCACAAATATTCACAACGTTAGATGCAATTGCTACCACAACCGAATGGTGTCAATGTAGCATACCTGTTGCGCTTCTGCCGTATTGGCCTGAGAAAGTTTTGCCATTTCCTGCCGGACTTTGGTCGACACATCTCGGTTTAGTTCCGCAGATGCTAGTAGATCCAGCGTCGACAATCCTGTCGGCCGCACATCTTTCGATCCACCTCGACTCATGTCGAGGCCTTGGCGCGACTAACTTACCTGGGCTCCAAAAACAACCAGGCAGGACAGTGAAGCAGAGGATAAGACACAAACGCTCACCAAGTCCTTGCAGGAGTCTATATAAAGTGGTGCTTGCAGTCCTCAAAGATCAGATTACCATGAGCGAACCAGACCGTGATGGTATTCGGTCGTCAAATTGGCCTCGAATTGTTTGAAATCCAAGTAGACCCCAGCAGGCGAAATTCAACGCCAACTTGGTGTGCCATTTTCCAATTCGCAACGCTCAGCACAAACCGACTTCGCACAGACACTACAACCGCCGAAAACATCATGATCCGACCGGTGTCGGAACACCAACTTCAGCGCGCGCAGAAAATACCTGCAAGATCACCTGGAAAGCCCATGAACAACATGCTTTTGTCTCCTTCGTCACCGCTGAAAAACCCATCGTCAACGTCTCCCAAGTCACCACTTAAGAAAGCCTTCATCTCAGGGACAGTATCAACCATTGCATCGAGTGTTCCAGAAGATGAACCTGTGCCACTTTCTCCACGCCATGGCCCGTTGAAAGCGAAGCTGCGAGCCTCAGTGTTGCAAGCAGTCTTGCGTTTGCTGGACCAGAACGCAAACTCTCTGGCTGGAGCTCACGAAGTTCTCCAGGCAGCAGCAGCGCTGCCCCTGGCTGAACCAGGCGTCCAGCGCGCGTGCTTGCAAGCTCTTCGCGAACTCGGATCGCCAATCGTTCAGGGATCAAATACGTCCTCGATGCCACCGTCCTTCGTCTGCGATTCCGGCTCTACCTCAAACTCGAAATGGAACGCCGCAGATACAACGTTCCCGACGTCACGTCCGCGAAAGCAAATGGCGATGACTGCGCAGAAGGAAAAGAGCAGTGGTCGTGCCAAGGGACTTGCCGTGGGTTCGTTGCACCACTGCAAGGAATTCTTGCTGGCTTGTGCGAACGAGATCCACGATCTGGAGGACGAACACTCGGCGCGTTTCGACTACGCTGAAGACACTGCGTCGTCTTCAAAGAGCATCTACGAGCCCACGAAGCCAGAGATTCGCTCGAACTGGAATCGCTGTGGTACAAACTTCGACTATGCGTCGACGGTGCCCGATTCCTTCGCTTTCTCCGTTGAAAGTGACTATTGCGACGACGAGGGAGACGATGATACTCGTGCTGACCAGGGTTCTCAGCTCTCGGAAGTTCTTCACAGCGCTGAATACTTGGGTGACGATGAAGTGGAGAACTCAAGTCACCGAATTCGAGACCGCGCGATCTGCCGGCAAGTGCTGCACTCCTTGCACACGTACGTCCAATCTCGGCGCCAGAGTCGACCCGGGCGTTTGAGCGCGCCGAATCTCGCCGTCAAGTTTCGAATTTTCGAGGCTCTGAAGTTTCAAGCCAGCTTTAATCGCAAGCGACTCGCTTTTCAACGACTCAAGACGGGAGTTCGATCTCGCCACCAACAGCGTTCGGACACGGCAAAGTCTGCAACTTTCGCTGAGTCGCAGAGGCCGATCCGGCTGTATGATGTGGTGCTCCAAACGTTTGTATTCCGCCACGCGGACGTGCTGGTTCTTCTATTAGCGCTTGCTTTCCTAGCCAATCTGCCAGCGAAGTACATCATGTAACAGAGCGCATGCACAAGACCGCAGCATACATGCATTACCTGAAGCCGCCAGCACTTACGATTAATTCATAGGATACCAATTCGAGCACAGCAACAGTAGAGTAGATGTGACATCGGAGGTCTCAACATAAATTACAATGGGCGGCGTTTTATCCCTCAGGTTGACGGCGCATTTTAGCAGACCGAGATTCCTTTGCCTCGCCTGCTGTGAATCCCCAGACTGCCGTGACGCACACGCAGCCAAGTAGGCGCGCTCACTCTTCCCTTCACTCAACTTCTAAACTCACTCAGCCAATTGTCTCTACAGATTGCCCGATGACCGAAGGAGACCTCCGCTCCGACCGGCCAGGAATGTGCCGCTGGGCACCACAAAGTCGGTAAAACGTCCAAAGCCGGCGCCCTGGGCAGCCAGCGCCACATGCAGACACCGCAACCAATCCTTCATCTCATTCTCAGTGTACGCGCTGAACAATACGCGGCGGTTCTTGTTTCGGATCGCAAAGCGCCACATCGTGGCCTGAGAACCGTCGAAGATGGAGTCGCGGGGCATGATCTCGATGCCTTTGGCGTTACACTTGGAGAGATCAATTTCTCCCCTTTGCGGCCGTGCTCCTCTCGGAAGAACGTCATCTTGGTGCTCGTCAACACCACAAAGCGGACCTTCCAGCCACCTGCACGCAGACCGAAGCCCTGCTTGAACAGCAGCCCCGACTTGATCACTCCGCCACGCGGCACTTGGGCAGCGCCCACCATCACACTCTCGCGGGACAAGGTAAAGCCGTCCTCATCCACAATCAACGTGCGCGGGAGTCGCGACGGGTCGCAGATGATGGTGTCGATGTCGTTGTCGTCGTCCTCGCTCTCCATGCGCTCGAGCAGCGGGATGGGGCCGGAAGCGGGCATGGCCATGACCGCCAGCAAGGACCCGGCGCGGTTCAGTCTGCTGCTGCTGTTGCTCTCCTTCTCCTCGTCCTCCTCGACGGTTGAAACCGCCCGGTGGTCGCGATTGAACTGCGCGGCCGGCGACGGAAAACCGGCGTCCGAGCTGCTTTCGCTGGCCTGGTACCAGTCGTCGGAGCTCGTGTCCGACGCTCTGGATGCGCCGCCGACGGGGAGCGGCCTCCGTCGTCGCTTCCCCGTGCGATCGCGTGCAGCAGCTGCTGCTTGTACACGGCGTTCTGGTGCTGCTGCTGCGAGACACGCAGCATCCGCGACGGCCTGAAGGCCAATAAACTGGGGCGGGGCATGTGCTCCTCGATCTGCGGGTCCATCATCGCCGGCATCTCGGCGTCGTAGCTGTCGTAGTAGGAGTCCTCTTTCCAGCTGGGCAGAGCGGGGGCTCCAGTACCGCGCGCGAAGCGGCGGTGGTCGGCGTCGATGGATGCCTCGGTGCCATGCTCGGTTAGTGCTGCACTGGTGAGAGTCGCCTGTACACTGGTCCGAACTCACGGTACTGCCGCTGACAGATGGGCGAAAGTCGTTCAATCAGTTGGTCTCTGAACTGAACTCTATAGTGAATTATACTGGAATTTGTATGCGAAGTGGTTTTGGAGGGAGCGGGTTCGGTGGCAACTATCTCAGGGGGCAGAGACACAGTCGTGGTGGAACAGCCAACAGCTTGACTGCGGGAGACCGCTTGTCAGTCGTGAAGGCACCACCACTGCATTGCATGCAACGAGTGCTTATGACCCTAGTGCGTGACCCAATGGAAAGTGAGTGGTCGTGAACAGACACTGCCGTTCTCGGATGGCTTCCTCGCTTCCACTTGTCTGCTTCCGTCCATTTCGCGGGGGAGGATCAGGGGTAAAAGAAAATCTATTTTACCTGCGGAGACACTTGCGATATCCATGGCAAAAGCAGCCGATCGAAATTTCCATCGCAATTGCCAAATCAAGTCCTGTGGCCTGCAGTCGTCGAAAACGGTGTTCTCGCTGGGAGGGAGAGCCGACGTTGGCGACTCCGTTGAGAGGACGTTATCGAGTGTTCGGCGACAGCACTGCTTGGAAAACCTCGCTTGGATCGGCAGCGGGAGGATTTTGTCTCGTCGCGACTATAGAGTGCGTGTGTGCCTCGGGTTTGCTTGGCGCCGCCAGTCCGCGCTTCGAGTTTCGTGTTGCCGTTTTTTTCGTCTACGACGTGACGTGTTGATGACAAGCTGCCCCGTCACGTGCAACCTTTTCTTTTCAACCAATAGAAAGATTGAGACTAATGCCCAATCAGACGAAGGTTCGGCCTTAGCGGGTATTGTCGCCATCTAATGGAGGTGAGCTTCAAGAAGAAGAGCAAGCGGGCGTCCGCAGGCAGGAAGCGATCTCGACGGCCTTTAGGCGACGAAGAGAAAAGCGATGCAGTGAAGAAGGAGGCAGAGACGCCGGAAGAAGACGAGGCCGAGCGCATCCAGCGCTCCATCGAGGAAGTGCGAGAGGACCAGCGCCTTCGGACGCAACTGCTGCGAGAGGAACTGGCAGCTCAGAAAGAGGAAGCTTCGAAGCAGCAAAAGAAGCAGAAGAACCCGCAGCCGTCGGCGGAGACGCAGCAGTACGGACTCCACGACCCAAAGAAGGACGGAGCTGCCAACAAGAAGCTGCTGACGCTGCTGGACGGACAGTTTACAGGAACAAGCGCCACAGCCGAGAAGGACCAGCACGAGGAGCTCATGAACCAATTTATCGAGGAGAGACTGCAGAAGAAGAGACGCACCGAAGAGCCAGAGAGCAATCACAACAGTGGAGCTACGACTAAAAGCGCAGAAGACGCGCTTTTGAGCTGCCAGCTTATTTGAACCCGGACGTGCCGAAGAGCAACGCTGCCCATGACGATGGTGGAAGTGGCGGTATGCTTATGGGCAGTGCGGGGATTGCAGAGGTGGAACTGCCGTCATCGTATGCGGAGAGGACGGAGAAAGCGACGCTACGAGCTCTCGAGGCCAGTCGTGCAGGTGCGAGTAAACATAATGCCATCGGTGGACTTGCCAGCTCGGCTTTGCCAGCAAACTTTAGCACTGACTTCAATCGCCATCGCAGCGATTACGTGACCGAGCTCAAGAATCTGAACAAAGGTAAGCTTAGGGGAGATTGCCAGATTGTGTGCGAGTGCTAATCAGCGAAATGTGTGGCTGAATGTTGTGGTGGACGGTAGACGAACAACGTGAGCGCGGCTTCCACAAAGGTGCGTCCGTCTGGATGTTGCCAGAAGAGTGCTGCTTCGACTGTATCTGACCCTTGATGTTGTGCTGATGTTGATGCAGTCGGCAAGAACCAGGCCAGCGATGATCGCGCTGTCTCGCGCTTCCGCAAATTCGAGAGCCGCAAGTTGCGACGATAGAGCGACAAAAGCTAATGCATCAATACAGCTTTAACCTGTAGCCATTTAACTGTATTTTAGATTTGGACCTAGATCTATAAGTTCTGATCTATGTTCCGACGCTATCTGACTCTCATACCGAAGAGCTACGTGGCATCCGGATCCGCAGTAGTCAACGGATCGTCATGAGCTGGTTGTGGGGCAACGAGACCACCGAGCAGGCGCAGTTCGTGGTGAGTGCTCTGCAGGGCGAACTGGATGAGCGCGAGACCAAAATTAAGGCGCTGGAGGCGGCGCTGCGTCGCGAGCAGCAGGACATGACGACGCTCCTGCAGGACGAAGTGAAGGAGTTGGAGGCGCGACGTCAAGCGATCGCCAAAGAGTTGGCAAGTGTCGACGCCTTAATTAAAGAGAAGCAGCGACTGATTCAACGCAGTAAGAACGAGGCCAGTAAGAAGAAGAAAAAAGTAAAAGAGCAAAGAAGCGGTGGCAGAAGCTGCGGAGGACAAGCCAGAGGTGGAGACGGAGCCCAAAACAACTCCAACTGTGGCTGCTGCTGTTGTGGCTTCACCCAAAGCCAAGAAGAAACAGCAGAAGAAGAAGAAGGCGGAGAGGTGACAACGACCGGAGAAGAATGGAGTGCCGTGAGGTTTTAGACTGACTGGTTGTGCTGTTTTTGCAGTGCTGCTAATGGGGCGGCAAAGACTGACGATGCAAAGGTGTTGCCTATGGACAAGAACCTGAAGATGGTCGCCAAGGAAGAACCGAATGTCGCCTTCATCATCCAGCGCAGCAATGTGCGTGTCCTTGTCCACTATGTTTGTTCATGATGGTGCAATCCAGCTTATGTGCCTCTTGCTGTTGCTACAGAACTCGAATACGGTCGTGTATGCTGGACGCAAATCGGATGATGGATCGACACTAGACCC
Source organism: Phytophthora boehmeriae (assembly GCA_011947355.1). NCBI lineage: Eukaryota > Oomycota > Peronosporomycetes > Peronosporales > Peronosporaceae > Phytophthora > Phytophthora boehmeriae. Next base: position 366,785 of record JAAVTJ010000241.1, on the reverse strand, counting down.
AGCGAACCCGATCCAGGTGTACTGGATCATGTACGAAAAGGAAGGCAATCCGCGGGAGGACCTCAATATGATTGAGCGCAACACAGCGTATGGAGTGACATCTCGCCCCACAGATGTGCCTGGGGAGCACTTCGCCACGATAGCTTCTCTGCGTGACCGCGACTGTATTCTTCGGCTGGATGCTCACGGGAACGTGATGGCGTTAACCACCATCAACGGCAAGAAGGGAATGCTGCTGCGACGTGTGTTCGTGCAGATGACCACGAGCTGGGGTATCCCCACAGTGGACTACGTGGACATCTTTGGCGTGGACCCGGTTACGCACGAGGAAGTGTATGAGAAGAAGAAGAACAAGTAACTAGTAACTAGGCTTGGCGAGAGAGCCAATCGACGTATGCGTGGAAATGCAGTGCTTTTCTTACGTCTCATGTTCTAAGCAAGCCATTGAAGCTAGATGGCGCGGCGCATCATGACGATAGCGGCAGCGCCCAGAGTCGTGCCCAGCACACCTCGTAGCGCGTCTTCGGGCACTTCCTTCGTGACATATTTTGACGTGACGTAGACGCCGACAGCCAGCGAGCCACCGATGCGGGCAGCAGTGGGCAGGTGAATGGATTTGGCACGAAGATTGAAGATAGTGGAGGAGGCAGCAGTGGGGACCACAGACAGCAGTGAAGTACCGATAATGGTCTCCTGTGGCATGTCACTCGCAGCCGTCAGGTACGACGTGATGAGGATACCTCCACCAAGTCCACACAGTCCGGAGATGAACCCTGCAGCAGCACCTGCGAACACGTACTTGGCGTTAACAAGCAGGAATCCCTGCAGGTCATTTTCACACGGTCCGTGTATTCCTTTGACACGGTTGCAGACGTCGCAGCCACCAACATATGCTCATCCCCTGAATCCTTAGCCGCCAATTTGGCCGCCGCAAGGTCTTTCAGTTGCGGTACGAAGAACTGCAGATCCAAAGGGTCTTGGCCATCACTCCATTTTGGCATGTGTGGACTATTCTTTAGAAAGATCAATGGGGAGCACAACAGCATCGCAGTCCCGACAACGAGCGACAATTTTTGCTCGTCAGCTGATGTGCTGTCCGGACGCCATACTTCGTAGCAATGATCGCTGGGATCGTAGTCGTCAGCGCCAACGGCACGTTGCAAGCTCCCGAGTTGAAATAGTTCCAAGCGCCAACGGAAGCCGCGATCGCTACGGCTCCAAGTGACGTGCCATTGATCGCCTGTTGAGATAGCGATGTGAACTTCGCCATAGACTGCACCGAACAACAGCGACAACACTCAGTTAGATGGCTGTAAGTAGTCACACAAGTGGGGGCTAAAAACCCACCGGGATGAGGATGATACCGCCGCCAACCCCGTGAGCGCCGAGATGACACCTGCAAGGCCACCTAATCCGTGCAAAGCATTGACAATGCAAATAGAAAGAGAAAGAGAGCGTTCAGAACCCAGGAGAAGCGCTAGAACAGCAAAACTGAAGAGGATTTTGATTGGCGTGACGCACCTGTTGCAACGCCCACTCCCAGAGGGATAGAGGCGCTCCTTGTGGTGCGATCTTTAGGCGTCGAGCAGAGCACGCGGCGGCTCGGGAAGCTGCTGTGACGGAGCGCAGCGGCGCTGGAGCGGCGGAGCGTGCTCGCAAGCATCTTGCTGGGAGGACGGCGGAAGTGGAAGTGAGAGGGTACAAGTACTGTGAACATGGACAAGTATAAAATATTGGAGACTGCAAATAGAATGTCACAGGTAAAGATATGTTTGAAAACATGTCCCATCTGTCGACGATGAATCATACTCTATGACTCATAGCATAGCTGCTGGACATTGCAAATGCTGCCATCGAGACAACTGCGGCGACTGCTCTCGACGCAGAAGAAGACGCCCCCGCCACTAGCGCGCGCAAACAAAGTCGATGGGCAACAAGCAGACGCAAATGGCGCAGAGATCGATGCTAACAACGCCGACGACAATCCAATGAGTCACTTTGCCGCCTTCACCAGTATGGCCGACTACGTCGACGTCACTCTCATCCAGTACAACAACAACGACACCTTGACTACTACCGCAACCGACAAGGACAAAAAGCCGTAGATGCCAGCCACTTCAAATTCGTGTTTGCTGCACAAGATACGTGTTTGCTGAAACAAAATATAAAATCTTTTTTCCCCTATGCCCATTCCAAAACCAGTGATGAAGCTCTGCCTAGATGAGCATAACCATCGGGTCTTCGCCGTCGCGAATGTACATGACCTTGTTTTGCTCTTCCAGCTCCAACAAGACCTTCTCTAACTCAGCACGTGCTACCACGTTATGGCCGGGCCGACCTCTGTTGATCCGCGACAGAATATCAGTCAACTTCAGACTGTCATTCTCGTCGTCCATGTCGGCATCGCTTCCCATTTCTGAGAGGACAACCAAGACATCGTCCGCCAGACTATCAGCACTGGAGCAGCACAATAAAACAAAACACAGATTAGCACACTTGCACAGCATTGAAAAGGCCATCATAGTGTAAGACGTACCTCCATGATGATCGATCTCGTTTCCTTGAAGATTTTTCGGCTGCTGCAGGCTTCTTGGGTGTAATAGGCGACTCATCAAGATCCAGTTCTGCCATGGCCTTCACGTTGGGAATTGGAGCCTCTGGTCCATCAGCAGACTGTCCAGGTGCGCCTGAGTGAGGCTCCGACGCGTCGTGATATAATGCAAAGCTCATGAGGGACATTGCCTTCTCGGCGTCCACCGCATCGATCGACTTACTCAGCCGCGCCTTCGCATGGGCGGAAGCCAGACGAATCAACGTTTCCAGGCTACGCGCAGTCACAGGCAACGTACGTGCGTTTTGTTGTGAGCGCAACTCTGCGTATCCCTCGGAGATCAGGTCAATCGCGTTGTCAGTGAGCACAGGCTGGTATCGTGTCTTGGCGTAATAAATGTACTTCTTGAGAAAATCTAGTTTCAGGATGCCGTTACCGCTTCCTGCGTGCGAGGACGACTCATATCCACCGTGTAGCAGGGGGTCAAACTTCTGGAAAATGGACTTGGCATCATCTGGCCGGTCAGCACTGGTTTGACTCAGTAGCGCCATGTGGTCTGTTGAGCTGACCTCGAAGGAAAGGGGTACTCCTTCCTGGCCCGGACGGGTATACCGATGCATCCGCAAAACATGGTCCGAGATATTACGGTCGGCTCCACGGTCCAAGCGGTCCAGCACTACGAAGAGTAGATCGAAACGCGATAGCAAAGAATCAGGAAGGCCAATGTTCTCCTGCGGCTTCTTGTTTTTGTTGTACTGGCCATACACGGGGTTGGCTGCTGCCAGCACGCTGCAACGTGCGTTTAGAGTGGCGTGGATACCGGCTTTCGCAATGGTCACTGTCTGTTGTTCCATGACTTCGTGAATAGCCACACGATCCGCCTCACTATCATGCATTGCCAAGTTAGTCATTGTCGGGTATGCAGCCAAGACGTACAAGCATACCTCATCTTATCAAACTCATCGATGCACACGATGCCTCTGTCAGCCAACACCATAGCGCCAGCTTCCAGTCGTCGCTCTTTTGTGTCAGGATCGATAGTCACGGCAGCCGTCAAACCAACACCGGAGGAGCCACGACCTGTTGTGTTGACTGCCAAGGGCGCAATTGTGCGCACGAAACGCAGCAGCTGCGACTTTGCGGTCGATGGATCACCGACCATCAAGACCTATGAGATAGGAAACAAAGAGGTTAAATCCAAGCAACAATTTTCATGCGTAAGCAGCACAAGCTTACATTGACGTCACCACGGAGATGCGTCCCGTTCTCCAGATTTTTTCCACACCTCCAAGTAACTGAAGCAGCAGTGCCTGTTTGATTTCAGCGTGGCCATAGATGGACGGCGCAATAGATCGAGACAGCATCTCGAATCCGTCTTCGCGGTTTGCAAATGCGCGAACGTTTGCCAAATCACCCGCCGACATGTGAATGCCGTTCACCTCCTTGCCCATAAGTTGAACGTTGTTAGCAATCAGGACTGTCCTGAATACAGCCGAGTTCGACATCGTGCTGTTTCCTCCTAGAGGTCGGTAAATTCCCACTACCCGCACACGATCTCCGGGCTTGCATTTGTCCACAATATCGTTCTCCACAATCACCTCGCAAGACCGGGGAAGTTGTCCCAACGGAGCCGTCTCGGGGTCTCCTGCATGCTGATCATTTGGTAGTCCTTGTACTGGGACAAACCAAACTCCGTCTCCAACAAGTTGCCGTTCTCGTCCTTGGTCGGGTACACACTGGACGTAGGGGCTCCTGTGATGGACGTGTTGTCTCTGTACTCCCTGGACAGAATCGCGTTCGTCTCCTTGCAATAATGCACTGAGCGAACGACTTTGGGCCTCACTGCCGAACATTTCGTCACAATGCCATGGACGCAGACCATCTGCGTTAAGTACGAGGCCAAAAGTCCTCTCGGGTTGACGTTGTGGTGGCCGAAATCGCCTTCAAAGCCCACGTGGAACTGCATCTCCTTGGTGTTCTCCGCCTCCTTGCTGCCGTACAAGCTGTCCGCATTGAACACTTGCTCCTTGATGGCGTCCTCGAAGGGCGGGACGTACTCGGCGGGGCTCCGTAGCAACCTGCTGACGATATTCTCCTGAGCGCCAACTGCCGGGTCAGTGAACGAGCTGTCGTACTCCCGCAGGTCGTTCAGGTCCACCACCAGGCGCGAGCTCTTGTGGTGCATCATCGTGCGGATTTTTTCCGTGTAGTTTCCATAGCCGTCCTGTCAAATCAAACAAGTTATGAAGGCATAAAGGTAAGATAAGTAATTGTGCTAATTAAAATCGTTCCAGAGCGAGTTAGAGCGCGGGAGTCGCACCTCGTTCGCCAGGAAGTGCTGGAAGTACTGCTTGTGGCGACGGAAGGCCTCGTCCAGTGCGTCCTGCTGCAGTTCCATCGCGTTATTGTGCAGGATTAAATTCACCAGAAGCTCCTGCTCTGCCGTTCCCCGCGCGATGAAAAAGCTGGCGGGAATCAAAATTTAGAAAGCAAGTGATTTTTTATGAAAAACAAAGTGACCTAAGCTGAGTATGTGATATCGAAATTTGCAGATTTTCAAAAGACAGAATTCAAATTTGAGTTTCCCGCGAAGACGAAGAGAGTACTGGTCAGATCTGAGTAAGTTGATCGGCGTATACTAATGAATTTAATCGAGAGTATACGTGCTGCTAATGTGTGACGTGTGATGAACAGATGATGGCTACATCTACATGAGCGAACAGACTTCGGACGCCACGTTCAAGACGTGCTTCTTCACAAGGAGATAGTTGTGCGGCCGTTCGTCTTCTAGCGTCTTCTTCCGACGTTGCAAGTCGGTGATCTCCTCGCGCAGCTTGAGTCGCTCCTCGTCTCCGAGTCGCGCCATCCGCTCAAGTTCGCTGTTGATGTCCACGAGCTCCGTCACCTCGGCGCGGTGCCGCTTCACCGTCCCACAGATCCACAACACCAACTTCGTATTACTGCGCAATGACTCGGGAATATCTATCAATCCGTCGTTGCCCTCACACCCCACCTCTTGCAGCGCTGGGCAATCACACAAAGTATGCGGCAGCTCCGTGAGCTTGTTGTAGCGAGCGTTGAGCACACGCAAGTGCTGCAGCCGTCCAAGCTCTAGTGGCAAACTCATGAGGTCGTTGTACGCCACATCAAGGCACTCCAATCGCTCACAGTACTGCAACTCGCTAGGGAGCTGTTCGAGACGATTGCGATGCAAGTCCAGCTTGCGTAAGTTCACCAGCCGTGAAATCTGCACTGGAACTGCTGCAATTCTGTTGTTTGCTAGAATCAGTTCACGGAGCAGGTCCAGATTACCGACAGCCTCGGGGATATGCACGAGTTGATTTCTGGAGACGTTGAGCGTCAGGAGGGAGTGCGCATAAGTCCAGACAACTTCGTCCAGCGTCACCCAGTGCTTGTCTTGGAGGTCTAGAACCCCATTCTCGTCCGGTATTAGTGACGCATCAACTAGCTCCTCCATTTCACGAGTTCAAAAATTGCTAGAAGGCATGAGTGTCAACAATAGAGCGTGGTGATGGCTGCGTACACGCGCCTAAATATACAAATCCCGCCGTGGTGGAGTCGAAAAATGCGCATGAACACGACAACTATGGCCCATAGCCTATGGGTACTGGTGTGCTGGGGTGTCGAGCGCATGCGACAGTCATTGGACCTCTGTTATTGGACAGGGCCACGGTCCGACGCACCGCTGAATATCGTTCACTTCCCGAACGCCGTGCTACTCGCACATGGCAACTGCGATGCAGGGCCCGTCGAGTCACGATGAACACCAACAGCTTGCACCCCACCATAACCCCGAGAAGAAGCGCAAGATCAACCACAACGATCGAAAGGTTTGCCCCTGGAGATTTTGCCGAAATCTTTGGCGTTGTTTCGATAACGGAATGTTGTCGGTCTTCCAGGACATACTAAACGACAAGATCCGTCTCCTTGAGTCTGGGGTAGCAGTGCTGAAAACAAGAGGATTGTCTCCTACCTTGATGCTGCAGAAGGACTCGGTTTTGCTTCCGGCAGTGGAGGAGCATGCCGGACTGCTGTACGCCATTCAGGTGCAGCAACTCCGGGTTGCCAAGATGCAATCGGCGCTGTCTCAGTGCCAGGTACTGTGTTGATTGCTGGCGTGCAGTTGACCTTGTGCCCCATTCATCTAACACTGACGTACGACCTGTGACGCGCTGCGTGTGTTTGTTGCAGCCCGAGCAGCGATACTACCCGCTCTACAGCCACATTCGACTGACCAGAGATTGGAACGAGCGGCGCGCCACTCTCCTCGCGATGCGGAAGCAGAAACTGTTGAGAGCGGTGGAATTCCTCATGACGCCACCTCGCGTCTCTGATCCAAACGAGACTCGATTTTCCGAGAACAAGTTTGAGACTGCAGAGGGAGACCTGTGCTGTGTTCGCTTTGAAACAGTGCAGCTTGCAGGTGTCGAGTCGCTCCAGCAAGTCTTTGACGCATTGTCGTTCTACACGACCAACATGGAGATCATTTCGTCCGAACAGCTTGGCCACATCACACTACGGGACGACTACGACACTGTCGAAGACAAGGCATTTCACTCTCGATTCCTGACAACAAACCTAAGTGGAGTCACCGTCGAGTACAACATCATTTCCTTCCGTCAGATGATGCATAACGGATACGAAGGTAAACCATGTGGTGTTATCATTGTCGACAACGTGGATGAAGACGATCTTTTCCCTACATCCCGAGTGAGCGAGTTCGAAGAGATGCATCTGGTGCAATTGTGTTGACTGCGAGCAGAAGATGCTCAACGTGCCCCAATCCGCCTTCTGAGTTAAGTGATGCAGAGGATAATTCGGATGACGAGCTGATTGTCACGATGCGTCGGGCTGCCTTCTTGAAATTGCACCGCCCGCATTTTCAGATCTCCGCGCTGCAGCTACAAGAGTTGCAGGACAATGCGATGAAGTGGGCTGACGTGATGCTAAAGTCCGTACGAGGTATGGTGTACTCACCGCGATGACGTACATCATGCACCTCGTACACTTTAATCTGACGAATGGAACACAAAGTACCTGTCACCTGCTGAATACGTACGTCAACTGCGATCATCGGAGCAGCAGGAACAGCTTTTATGGGGCGTGTAGGACATGCTTCGCATTCGAAAAGGCGTATCGGTCACGTCACAATAATGCGGTGCACGAACTTGACATTTTGCGAGCCGGTCGTCCCTGGAACAATCACACGAAGTGGAAATCCATGCTCTCTCGGAATCGGTGCTCCATTCATTTCATACGCGAGTAGTACACCCGCCTGACTATCCAGCACCGTTGCTGCCGGTAAGGAGGAACGAAACGCTTTTCCGTGTTTGTCTGTGTCCAGAGCTTCAAAGCGCACTTCTGTCGCAGTTGTGATTCCAGAACTAGCTAGGACATCCACGAGCAGCACACCTGTCCATTTCGCAGGGACCCGAGAAGACCCCGACTTTGCATTCGAGTTAGATACCCGCGGCGTAGTACAGCGGATCGTCGTCGTCACATGCTGCTGCTTGAATTTTACCTGGAGGTCCGCCAGCGACAGCGACTTCTCCTCTCCGTCCTCCAATCCGTTAATCCCGAGGATCTTGAGCTGGAAGTCGTTAGGATCAACTTCTGGGGCAGGTGACGGTCTGTCCTTTTGAAGAAATAATCTCGATGCACCGACGTGTGGACGCTTGAGCCGTTGAGGTCGTCACCGCTTCCACTCTAGACTCCTTGACTCCTTCCAGCACGTCAACGTCCTGTTGTCTCAGGTTCCCGATCCTCAATGTTTCTAGAGTCTCCAGTGCACCAGCACTTGCGTGGGGCTCCGATTGCAGCCAGAAGAGCTCAATGGACTTGCCTGCTGCCTGCAACACCTTGGCGCCTCCTGGATGCTGCTCAGCAAAGTCCGTCACGTCGTACACGCCATGTTTGTAGACCACCCAGACCGGTTTCGAACCGCCTGCGTGCTCCTGAACTTGTTGCCATGAAAAAGTCGGTAGATCCGAGTCGACCTCCCCAGTCTTCACTGTCTGCACAGTGTCGACGTCATCGCGTTCATCGATTTTGTAAACTTCTACTTACCTAGTAGTAATACCTACTAATGTTGAGAAGAATTTATTATTATGTAAAAGCACTTCTGACACAGAACTACAGAGTATCCTGTCCTAACCGATATGTCCCGTTGGCTTGACCAGTATCAGATATAGCAATATTATCAGTTAGAGGAGGACAGACCGAGATCTAGACTTCCGATAAGAACGCGCCTATAATTAGTATAGTTGAGGGTGCTGGAGGAGCGCATTTGAAGACTCGCCATGGGAAGGAAAACGAAGCACGTCGGCAACCTAACACTAGAACACAAGAAGAAGATATGCTCATGGAAGCGTGACTTTCCAAGTTTAGCTCAAAAACAACTCGCTGACAAGGCACAGCGAGAGCTGTTGCTGGTTAAACAGCCTGCGCAAGGCGCTATTTCTGCGATACTTAAAGACAGTGATCATTTCCTGAGCGTTCGAGATGAAGACCTCAACACCAAACGGTCGAGGCCACTCAACTTCCCGGAACTAGATGAGGCTCTGGCTAATTGGGTATTACACTGCCAAGCACGCCGCATCATGCTGGATGGCAATATGGTCAAAGCAAAGGATTGCGTCTGCAGGAAAAGCTTCAGATTGCTCCGGAAGAGCGAATTGTATTCTCAAATGGGTGGTTGCAATCCTTCCAGCGACGACATAGATTCAAAAGCTTTCGTGTGCATGGTGAGAGCGGAGGGGTAGACACGGCATCTCTACCTGATCAAATAAATCGTCTCCGTGAAATCATCAAGTCATATTCGATTTCCGATGTGTACAATTTTGATGAAACTGGCCTATTCTACAAACTGTGCCCAGACAAGACAATAGCCGTTCGTCAAATTGAAGGCGTGAAGAAGAGCAAGACACGTTTTACTGTTGCGCTTGCTTGTAATGCTGATGGCTCGGATATGAGAGAATCATTTTTATTGGTCACGCGTACAAGCCGCGGTGTTTTAAGAAAAAACTGGCGAGCAGCTCGGGTTCTTGTATCATAACAACAAGAAAGCTTGGATGACAGCAGTGCTTTTTGTGAGTGGCTTTGAAATTTCGACACCGATATGACTAATCTCAAGCGGAAGGTTTTGTTACTGATCGATAATGCGTCTTCACATATCACAGAAGGCCTGGATCTAAGCAGCGTTCGTGTGGATCCTCTTTCACCAAATACGACCTCCAAGTTACAACCATTGGATGCAGGAATCATTGCCGCACTGAAGCGGCGCTATCGGCATCGCCAACTTCAACATGCACTAGACAAGGAAGAGGACGGTGGTAATGCTGTCGATATTTATGCCATTGATCAGCTACTAGCGATGAAGTGGGTGAAATCTTGCTGGAGGGAAATCACGGGAGAGCTTGTATTGAATTGTTTTCGGCACACACAACTGATTCTTGGACGGTCGTCTTCGCGCCGATCGCGCATGGAAGAGGACGAGCTACTTAATGGGGAGATTGTGTCGTGCATGGCGCGGTTGCGAGTTCGCGATCCAATGGGCATTGACGAGTTCATCTGCAACCCTGCTGAAGAAAGCATAGAAATGGAGCCATTGTCAGTACAAAATCTCCTTGACGAATCAAACGCTGTACTGTACCTAGAGACGGCGCCAGGTGAACCACTCCTAGATGAACCTGTAGACTATTGGGAGGCTGATTTGATAGAAGATAGCACCGAGGAAAAGGTAAACGCCGTGCGCAGTGTCATCTTCATGCTGTCGGACCATCCTGATATCGAATTGGCGATCATGAAAGACCTTCGCAAGCTACAAAGCCGAATCCGTGAGGAACTTCGACTGGAGAAGGAAGAATCGATGAAACAGACATCCATCACAACGTTTTTTTATGCCTAGTGCTCAGTAGGGGGGTAAGAAAGCGATCTGGGAGCAATGTACGACCTTACTTCAGTGTCTGTATGGTATCAAATTTTGGTCATCCATGTATCAAGTATAGTGTTTGACAAGAATATCAATCGGTTGTATACAATTGACTGGGAACCAAGTCGGTGGATCCTGTCTCCATCAGATATAGAAGGATATCAGCGATGACAGGGAATAGTTAGAACAGGATACTCTGTAATAGTTCCTGACATTATGATTGCCAGCAGTGAACGAACTCTTATTCGCATTGGTCTAAGCGTTCTCAACACCAAGTCCAGGTTTGTGAAAAGTGGTACCGCAGCCTTCTACTACAAATAGATCATTTGCCAGCAAGCATGGATCTACAATCGTGAAATCTGATAAAAAGTATCGAGCTGAAGCCTTTTGCAACCCGTTTCAAAAATGAACGAGATACCATACTTTGTTGTATGAGCGAAAAGTAAAGATTACTACCATTTTCAACAAACAAAAATGGTCGTAATCTTGCTGCTCTCTAGAACTGCCAAAGGCTATGCGTATCACTTCCAGAACCACCCTCTACTGACAAGAACCGCAACTCGATGAGTCGTTTTTTTCAAGTTGCCGTCGCAATTTCGTTCCTTCTCGCAGTCATTCAAGCCGACACGATCGACTTTGATGTGGTTAAGCCGTTTCCAGAGACCAAGCCCACGACCACTGAGAACGAAATTGGTTTGCAGTTCAAGCCTCAACTCTACGTCAACTCCGGTTGCCATCCATACCCAGCTGTCGATGGCGACGGTAACATCAGCGGTGGGTCCCCAATCAAGTTTTCCTCAAAACTGTGCAAGGGTTCTCAGTACGGCTCACAAGTGTATGGGCGGTCAGTGATGTACAAGGACGTTTGGGCTATCATGTACGCTTGGTACTTCCCAAAAGATTTTCTCAGCCGTCACTCCTGGGTGAATGTCATCGTCTGGCTTGACAGCCCCTCCAAGAATGCGACGATATCAGCTCTGTCGACTTCTGGTTCACTTGGTCGCTACCGCAAATACTCACCTCCCGAGCCATACATGGTCGACGGGACCAGCGTCAAAATTCTCTACAAGAAACAAAAGTTTGTGACGTACAAGACTGCCACTTCGGGGCGCGGGCAGTTCAAGACTTGGTAATGTGGAGTGACTTGACAGACCAGGCGCGTGAGGCGCTCGAGACTGCCGATTTCGGTAGTTCTGAGGTGCCTATGATCGACGACGAATTCCTAGATAATCTTCAGAAGGCCTATCCTTTTAGGTCGTATAGCTGTAGCCGCTCGATAAACGATTCCTATGTATCGGAAATGGGGAATTTTGGTTACAAAAGATCGTCGAGCAAAGTGTTTTGGGCGCAGTATACAAGTAGTGGTGACATGAGGATTCCCGATACTACATATCATCGACTGTTGTGATTTCGCATTGATAAACAGACTAGGCCGGATCAACCTGTCAACACAAAGGTGCATTCTAGTATTGTTTGACTCATAGTTAGCCATCGCAGCGATTGATAGCAACCTTTGTTTCGCCATCGCAGCCCGTAGAATGAAAACGTCTCGAAAAAAGCTGTGCTGTCCCTTTCACAAGTGAAGTGTATTCACTTCTTTTGACAGCTACTCATTCTGACGCTGTACTTCACTAACATCACAATCTGCAGCGTTTAAGCGTTGACAAGTTAAGCAAAGGTAAAATGCCCAACTTGCTTTATTTGGTTGAACCCCTCGTTGCACCTGTAAAGCAATGTTTCCTCAAATTAAGAATACTTCATCTTCATAAAAAAGATGTCAACGATGCCCATCGAGACGCGCAAAAAAAAGCGAGCCGGTTGTATTGACATTGGGGTGCACACCCATCTACCGACCTGGAGCAAGTCCATATATTCCTCTAGACCCACGTGACCTTTTCCTGCATAGGTTTGCGAGCACCCTTAGGGAGATTCGCTCCTTCCTTTGGGCATCCAACGTAGAAAAGTCCCAGACACTTATCGTCCTCGCCCAATTTCAAGTGGTCCTTCATGGGCTGCGACAGAATGGGGGACCCGAGCTCCAGTACGCGCCCACGCCATAGGCTGTGGCCGTCAAGTGCATATTCTGCACAGCACAGGCGACGGAGCACATCTCCTCCCACTCAGGGATCTTGCCGCTCTTCTGGCGCTTCATGCAGATGGCGATGGCGTAGGACGACGCCGTGCAGTTAAAGACGATCTTCTCGTACTTCTTCTGCAGGAACTTGTCCTCCGGCACCATGCTTTTGTACACATTGGCCAGCAATTGGCCCAGCTCCAGTCGCTTCTCGGGGGCTTCGAAGATCACGAACCGCCAGGGCTCAGTGCGGCCGTGCGTGGGCGCCCAGTTGGCGCTCTCCAGCATCTTCTCCAGCACCTGACGGGGCACCGACTGGTCGGGGTCGTAGTCCAAAGGGAAGATGGAGCGGCGCTCGGCGATGAGCTCCTCAGCGGTCCACAGTCGGTCGCCATTGCTGTTGCGCACAGACGTTTTCGTGGTGGTTTTCACTGTCTTCTTGCTGCCCTGAGCAGCTTCAGCCAGCTGCTTCTGCAGCGTGAAGGCGTATACAGCCAAGGCCACGCTTGTGACGGTGGACACGACGGTGAGAGCGGTGGAAGTCTCCGGAGACAGCATCGCTGATACAAATAGGAGACGTCTGTCACTTGAGGGGATGAAATGTGAAATGATGTCTGTCAGCGAGGGTACGTAACCAGTCGGGACGTTTCGTGTACGACGGAATGACGGTAATTGGTGGTGGACGCGTATTCGCTGAAGTGACTACTGCCACCGATGATTACTCTGATTGGCTAGAAGCAGCACGCACTGTATGCGGTGAGTTCAATTTGTGCCAATAAGTCGGGATCAGTAGTGGCACACTTTCTGGAATCACATGATTGGTCAAAAACAATTCGTTCCGGTGTTGGAGTTTCCTCTCACTCCACCATTGGCTAATACCTCTTCGTAGCCGCTGGATATGCTGGCGGCTTCCACCAAGACAACGCTGCGCCTGGCACGCAGCTCCCGCACACATCAACTCCACTCTTCCACGCGTCTATTGGCCCCTCTCCAGCTCTCTAATTCCCACTGGAACCGCCGCAAAAGCTATTCCGAGTGGAAACTCCGAGCTCTGGGCGCTTCTGCTGCTTCTTTCGTAGTTTTCCAGTCCTTATGCGAGTCTCCAAGTGATGCAAAAGACGATAATAAGCCAATGGCTGCAGGGGAAGTACGGCCGGACCTTCCGACCTTCTCCTTTGACGAAGTTCAGACCCATACTGGAGCCAAGAAGGACGGCACGTGGGTCGTCTACAAGCACGGAGTGTACGACATCACCAAGTTCATCGCTTCTCACCCAGGAGGGACCAAGATTTTACTAGCTGCAGGTCGGTCAATTGAGCCTTTTTGGCAACTTTATGCAGCTCACAACCATGCAGATGTGCACAAAATCCTGGAGAAACTGAGGATCGGCAACTTAAGAGAAGAAGACGTGGAGATGCTGGAAGCGCTGCGGAAAGAGAGGTATGGCGACGGGCCCTACAGTGGAGACCCTACAAGACATCCAGCTCTGAAAGTGAACTCCAGCACGCCGTTTAATGCGGAGCCGCCGGCTGAATTATTGATGCAGTCGTTCATCACCCCCAATGACTTATTTTTCGTACGAAATCATCTGCCGGTTCCAGAGGTGGACGTGAAGGATTTCACACTAAAGATTTTAGGTTTGGGGATAGACAAGGAACAGCGGGTGGAGTTTTCGTTGGATGATCTAAAGAGTAAATTCAAGCATCACACTGTCACCACAACGGTGCAGTGTGCAGGCAACCGACGTGCTGAAATGTCAGGTGTAAAGCAGGTGAATGGACTGAGTTGGGACACCACAGCCTTATCCACAGCCAACTGGACAGGAGTTTTGTTGTCAGATGTCCTTGCCAGTATTGGAGTCACGGATGAAGATCCACGACACGACCGATGTGACTGTACGGTGGGAGAAAATATGGACGGCTGCAGCGACTGCAACTCAGTCATTCAGCACGTGCAGTTTGAGGGACTCGATGTCGACACAGAAGGCAACTCGTACGGTGCTTCTATCCCGGTTTCAACTGCTCTGGATCCTCGAAAAGATGTGCTGCTCGCGTTCGAGATGAATGGCGAGACCATCCCTCGTGATCACGGCTACCCACTGCGTGTCATCGTTCCCGGTACGGTGGGCGCGCGCAACGTTAAGTTCTTGCACCGCATCATACTGTCGAGCTCGGAAAGCCCGAGTTTCTGGCAGCAGCGCGATTACAAAGGGTTCCCACCCAATGTAGACTACTCTCGCGATGACTACTGGAAGTTTGCTGGCGATTCCATTCAGGAGCTACCAGTTCAGTCTGCCATTACAGAGCCTAAGAACGGAACAACACATTTCGTGGACGATCCGTCAGACAGCTCGATCGTGACTGTAAAGGGATACGCTTGGAGTGGCGGTGGCCGCAACATTATTCGCGTTGACATATCCGTAGACGGTGGTAAGACGTGGACACCTGCGGAATTGCATGAATCTGGAAAGCGACAACGATACAATCGTGCCTGGGCTTGGACGCCATGGGAGCTTGATGTTGAGGTTCCGCCAGGCACCAAGAAGTTGGATATCATGTGCAAGGCCGTAGACGCGTCCTATAACGTGCAACCTGACACTATCGCTCCGATCTGGAATATGCGTGGTGTCCTGAATAATGCTTGGCATCGCGTTCACGTCACAGTGGAGGAATCTGAAGACGATGATGATGACGACGATAACGAAGAAGAAGAAGAAGGTTAGGCAAAGGTCTTATCACGCGTGTCAAGGCGAAAAACTATTAGATGAGCGATGTGACTTTGATCACGAAATATCTTCGAACCTGTGTTACATGTGCACGATATTTGTCGCTGGTTCAAGTTGGTCAAAGGTGATGTAATCAAGGCATCTCACGAAGAATAATACTGGCATGCTTGTCAATGCGAAGAGTACACGATGCCTCGCACTGATTGTGTATGAGGTCACAACTGACGTGCTCAGGAAGTGGGAATTTAGGGTGGCGTAGTGGCAGTAATCGATTTGGTTCAACATCGATGCAAGACAAGCGTAGTGACACCATTCTCCCTGCGCGGTCAATCTTGCGTTCTTCTCCGTCTTCTGCGGACTCAAATCTTGGGTCAAGAATGGGACAGTTAAGCTCTTGATTATCTCCATGTTATGCTAGCATCGTCTACAGCAGATGCGCCGCTAAAGTTTTGGCTGCCAAGTTTAATGTTCACATTGCTCATGGAGAGAGTCTGTCCAACGCAGCATGTAGCACTACAGCCTACTTTTATTTAGGAGACAAGTACGACGCATTCTGCGCGCCACCGCGACATTATTCCGTCCTGAGGTCCCTTTCGTAGCTCATGCAGCCAACCTATCACGGACAAACGTCACTCTGCTTCTGACAGAACAACTCCAGCCTAGGCGAGACCACAAGGACGCATGGCCTTCAACTTCTTGGTCGTTGTCACGCCACCCCATGCACTAACTTTGAGGCTGAAGTTGAAAGGCTATCGCAAAGGCGTTAATGCTTCGGGTACAATATTCCCCGCATGGTCTTCGCCATTATTTCGTTCCACTGTATCATTCCGTCGTAGATCTCATCAAGAGCAAGCTCAGAGACTGGGAACGCGGGTCGGTGAACTTTCAAGAAGATAGCCCGCCGCATCGTTACAGTCAATTCACCACTCGGTCTTCTGCTTGAAGTCAGCACCACCGCACTCGATACGTCTCTGCGGACGCGCTCTTGTGAGAGGTACGGGTAGAGCTCGTCTTCGTCGACTGTATCAGCCACCATGATAGCGCACGGCTCTCCGTCATACCCGTCGCCATCCGTGCCGAAGATGTGTCGAAACGAGACCATGTTGCCTTCTGTTGTGATACCGCGATCGTCTGTAGTTAATATGCGCGTGTTGTGTGCCTTGCTCTCAATGGAGTCGTAGTCGTCACGAAGCATGATATGGCCCAACTGTTCCGTGATGATGAACTCCATGTTGGCCTTGTAGAATGACAAGGCATCAATAACTTGTTCGAGCGAGTCAACTCGTGGGAATTGAACTGTTTCGTAGCGAACACAGCACAGATCGCCGCCTGCAGTTTCGAATTTGTTCTCTGAAAAATGTGGCTTAAACGGATCGGTGAGACGTTCTGGCGCCAAGAGGAACTCCAGGCCATTGCGTAGTTTCTCCTGCCGCATCGCTACGAGTGTAGCACGTCGCTCGCTTTGATCTGTGCCCAGCCTGATGTGGGTGTAGAGAGGGAAGAACTGCTGGTCAACCTGTATTCCTCATCACATAGGGCAAACGGAGTGAGATGACTGTTATAGAATGGAGGTATGAGTTGTGGAGGGTTGGCTGCGTACCAGACACCGGGACAGAGCCGACTGCATTTTTGCGACGTGAAGCTGCTGTGTGTTCATATTGTACTCAAGAGCAGCGTGTTCCACAACTACTGGACGCAGCACCGAGTCCTTTTGCAGCATGAGCTGAGGCGGCAATCCTCTGGTCTTCATCACCGCCACGCCAGACTCCAAGAACTGGATCTCCGTCTCCAGCATTCTCTACAGCACACAGATCAAAGGCAACGCACGTTAAACAGCAGCAACTCGACGCCTGTTGGTGCAGTCAGACGAGGGCAATACCTTCCGTTCGGCGTGGGTGACTTTGCGCTTCTTCTCGCCCTTCTGAGGACTCAGGTCTGTCTGCGACCGATGGAAGTCTTCCAGACTCACTGGGTCTGCATTCGGATGGCCTTCAGTCGTTAGCATCTTCCGGCGTTTTGGCTACTGAAGTGTAGCTTGACCTCCATAACTTCACAGCAAACATTCCTGCTCCACTTTATTAGAAGACTGCGATGTGGAGCCATCGAGGAGAATTCATGCGCTTAACCTCGAGAGGCTTCTCTGCATTACAGAGGCGGGGGCAGCATCGTCTTCGAGTGTTAAGCGCTCGCGGTGGATTGCTCTAGGCGGCGGAGCTTTCGCCGATTCTGCCGTCGCCCTCTCTCTGTCTACAACCAAAGTATGTTTTGTATGGTGGAGCGTCGTATGCGGTTTGTGTAAGAACAACAGCTACTGTAGCTACAAAGAGAAAGTATATATCATACTCAACCAATCATTTAAGTCGTGTACGGGTGGACTTCCTACAAGTTCGTTTCTTCTGCACGGAGTTTATGCCACAGCCAATTTGAATAAGCAAATCGCGCTCAGATTAGTACCTACTACCGGTAGTATTTATCGGTTCTTTCGTGTTTCGCCGGAGATTGCCCTTCGGTTTCCCCAGCATCTGTAGTACCTTAGCATGACCGAAACCACCAGGCTCAGAGCGTCATCCTTTATCATGTTGTCCCACATGACTAAGCCTAGAAAAGTCGTGTTGTTGCATTTACAGCCATTCACGCTTTTTTACTAAAAACTGACGGTGGTTCCAGTCGGAACTGCTTCTATCACATGAATCTGAAAAGACCGATAGAGCCGATCGTCGCGTGTCCGGAGGGGCTACAAGCAATACTACAGTATTGCTTTACGTGGCATTCAACGTTTAAAGTTTATGGTTACCTATTAACAGGCAAGAATGGTCGCAATTTCAAAACAAATTCGTGCCACAGGCGCAATTTGTTTCGATTGCACTTAAAAGTGCAATCGAAAGGTGTGTATGTACCTGCGAAACGAGCAGTCAACGCTATCGGTGCTGCAGCTCACACACGTACGCACATGGGACCGTAGCAACAAGTAGCTCAAGCTTGTACCGGTATCATCACACGTCTTTTGTCTAAACAAATCCACGCTGAGCTAAGATATTCACTGTAAAATGCGAATGCAATTCTTCCTAATCAGCACACCGGCACGCAGGCTTGTTCAACCAGTTTCTTATTTCTGCCGTGCACTGTGTCGCCGTCTGGTGCCAGCATTACGAAGCTACCCGCACTCCTCACTGCAGTTAGCGGTACTCAAAGTTTTACTTCACTTACTCACAGATAAATACAGTCATAGTTACAACAACAAAAGAAATTATGACCAAGCGTCTTTCTTCTTAGGGAGTCCTTGGCTCGATGTCGATGCAGGTCGCTTTGATGTTAACGTTTGGGGCGAACAGAGGCCATACAAACTACAGCCTGTAGTCTACAGGTAAACACGCGGTACAGTATCTATACCGTGTAGTCCATGAAACAGCACGAAAGCGTCCGTATGACTTTCTCTGCTGGTTCTGCTACGCGAGTCGCAAGGCGCGACAGATCTGATCCAGAGATGGCCATGGGCGACGGACTGACTGTATCTCACAGTACCAACCTGGAAGGACTGGTCGAGTACACGCATAACGCCGTTTTGCCGCCACCAAGCACACACTGTGTGCTTGGTGGCGGTGACCAGGATCCCATAAAAATAATACTCCTAAAAATACATTCAACTCTTTTAATTTAATAATTAATTTAGATGCACCCAATTCACTTTTGAATATTCACAAATTTTCTCAAAATTGGCCAAGTCAGTCCTCGCCTCCCAGCCAGCCACACTCAAGGCGTTCAGCGCCATTCAATCCTGTGTGCGTCTCAAACATCAGTCTCAGCCGCCCAGACTCAAAATCACCGCTGTCTACAGACCTCTACCACCTCAAGCACTTGACCATGGCCCTTTCCAACAAGCAGATTTGCGCCGTCCTCTTTACCAAGAAGCCCGCCGGTGCTTACGCCTGCTCAACGTGTGGAAAGCTGTACAAGAAAGGCAACGGCTACTCTAACCTACTCAACCACCTAACGCGCGATCATCCTGACTACGAACGCGATGCACGCGACGCAGCTCGAGCACAGAACGCGCTTGGGCTGCAGCTCGTAGACCAGCGTACCCGTGATATCCATCGCTGGTGTTAGTGGATTATCAACGAGAGGCTCCCATTTTCATTTGCTGAGCGCCAGCTGGTTCGCCAGAATACGACCCTCTCGCCGATTTCTGGCGATACTCTATCGCTCTACGTTGATAAGATTTCCGCGGTTGTCGAAGAACGTGTGACCCGAGCGCTTCCAGGCTCGTTCGGTCTTGTCCTGGATGGATGGTCGAACTGTGGCCGCCATTATGTTGCGATCTTTGCAGTATTTGATTCTGATAGTACCAGAATTACTGGTACCACTGGCGATACCAGTATCAACTCGACTGAGTATTTTGACGACCTAAACTGCTTATCTCGGAAGTTCCTGTTGCTAGCGTTTTGCCCCGTGGAATCTGAGGAGGATCTCAGCGCTCAAAGTCACTATGACTTAATCGCGGACACGCTGTCCCGATACGGCCAGTCTTGGGAAGCGGTGAAGTTCATGGTCGGCGATAACTGCTCGGTGAATCAAAGTATTGGGCGTCGAGAAGGAGCTATACCGTTCGTCGGCTGTGCTAGCCACCGCTTCAATCTGGCGGTTCAAGATTTTCTAGACGCTGATGCTCACCTTTTGGACAAGATCCAAGCGCTAACGGCTAAGCTACGGACGATCAAGGGTCGTGCAGTGTTACGCAGGGTTACTTCGCTGTCTCCTCTACTCCGGAATGACACCAGATGGTCGAGTACTTATGCCATGGTGAAGCGTTACGTACGCATCGAGCCAGCCATCAGCCAGTTGGGGCATGGTGTTCTCGTTAAGTTTGACATTCAGCCGCTACTACTACGCCGCGCTGAGCATGAGCGCGCAAGGGCGCTTCTGGAAGACCTCGCTGCATTCGAGGGTGTCACCAAGGAGCTACAGAAGTCTTCCCTAACGCTATCGGCTGTTCGCCGTTTGTTTGACCAGGTAGTCAAGGAATACCCTGGTATGAAGGCACGTTTGGCGCCTAATGCTACTATTGTTAACTATCCAAGTTTAGAGTCTGGACTGGTCAAGCTTCAGCGCGAAGAGTCGCTTTCTGCTGCCGAAAAGGCAGGCTGCTCTAAGTTTAAACTGCGTGCGGAGAAGGCGAGCCCAATGGTCGCAGAGGAGTCTTCATTGGTCAAAGCCGCATTCAAGAGACGTAAAACAGCAAAGCGAGTGACGTACGAGGACGTCTCGTACGTCCCTCCGACCTCAAACGAGTACGAGAGATTCTTTTCTTCAGTGAAATTGGTATACACTGACATGCGCAAGAGGATTGCATCACAAAAACTGGAGAAGGTAATGTGCTTGCACTACAATAGAGACCTATGGGATGTTCATGTCGTCGACCAGGTGCGCTCAAACATGGGTTAACATAATTTGGAATAATGCAATTATGAATTTTTGCACTGACTGACCAGTATTAATATCAGAATTGCATTCGTGGGATCCCTGCCGGTGACACAATGCCTGCGTCATTTACTCGTGGTCACGGCATTCTGCGCATCTTGAAGTCGATCCTCTGGCTTCCACCATATGCCACCGGGAATCACGCTGAACGCGAAACGCGGCGTAATATTTCCTCGGCACCAGCTCGAACCCTGCTGCCCATCGACCGGCTATCGGTATCAGCTTGGTACAAGCTATCCGAAAGTGTCTTGTGAGACCATCGCGCAGTGTGCACGGTGTTACAGCCACGTCGTTCTTTGTCCACACCCCATCCTAAAATCTGAGTAACGATGATGCAGACCTGCTGTTGACGGGCTCCTCAGACCAAGGTTCGGTCGAGCTTCTCCTTGCCTGTGCAGGCTGGCGGGATAAATTCCCTATCACTTTCGTTCGTGCTTCGTCCTGGACAGGGGTCTTCTTGACACCTTCCGATACGATGTTCACGATCCGATCTCTCGCAACTTCGGCCTTGACGTGTGCCTTGCTGTCTACTCAAACCAGTGCAGACTACACAGTCAAGACCGCTGCTGCCACGACCCTCCTGGACTCTTGGGAAGGATGGGGCACCTCGCTTTGTTGGTGGGCCAACATCTTCGGTGAGCGCACGGACATTGCCGACGCACTGTTCACGCTAAACGAGACTGTAACGGTTGAAGGTGCAGCAGCGGGTATTCCAGGTCTCGGCTTCAACATTGCACGCTACAACATCGGTGGTTCGAGCAGCAATGTCGTGGATGACAGTGGCACCGAAGTCGCAATGAAGACGTCGGAGAACATGCCTGCCTTCAAATTCATGGAGAGTTTCTGGCTGGACTGGATGAGCAAGGACCCTGCCTCTACAAGTTGGAACTGGTCTGCCGACGCCAAGCAGCGCGCCATGCTGGCCTTGTCCATCGAGCGCGGAGCCGACGTGCTGGAGGCGTTTTCAAATGCACCACCTTGGTGGATGACGAATAATAGAGCTACTGCCGGTGGAGACAAGGGTGGGGACGACAATCTTCAGGAATGGAATCACGACGAGTTCGCATTGTATCTGGCCACCGTGGTGAGCCACGCGAAAACGGAGTGGGGCGTCGACTTTGACTACCTTGAGCCATTCAACGAGCCCATGAGCACTTGGTGGGAGTTTCCTGGCAAGCAGGAAGGGTGCCATTTCAAGGTCGAGACTCAGAGCACTATTCTATCGCTGTTGCGCTCTCAACTCGACACACTTAAGCTGGAAAGCGTGGCCCTCGCGACTTCCGATGAAAACTCAGCCACGTTGGCGTTGGAGACACTCACCACGATGTCGTCCAACGCCGACTTAATGGGGATCGTCAGCAAGGTGAACACGCACGGCTACGATGGTCTTGAGGCCTATCGTGGCAAAGACCGTGGTCCATTGAAGGAGCTGGTGAACAAACTGAAAAAGAAGTTGTGGGACTCTGAGTACGGCGAGGCCGATGCCACGGGAATCACCATGGCTGAGTCTATCGGTTTGGACATCAATGAGATGGGAGTATCGGCTTTCGTGTACTGGCAGGCGCTGGACAGTGGAGCATGGGGCCTGCTTCAGGCCAACCCAGGAGATAGCTGGATCGGTGATCCTAACCCCAAGTATTACGTGATGGCTCAATATTCGCGCCACATCCGTCCAGGCATGAAAATCCTGTCGACGGACGACCCGAAAACTGTCATGGCCTACGACGCAGCGAAGAAAGTGTTGGTGCTGGTGACGGCGAACACGGGGGACGCAGCGACAATTACTTTTGACCTGGCAAGCTTTGGAGCGGTAGCTGGACCGATCTCCGGCTGGACGACGGAGACTAGTGGCAAGGGAGCGCTGTACAAATCCGGTCCTGTTGATTTGTCTGGCACTTCGTTCTCTGCTGCCTTCCCTGCGGGGTCGGTCATGACATTCCAGATCGAGGGCGTGTCCATCTAACCGAGCACTTTGCCGTTGATCTTGTATGGGGTGCTTAGCATATATGGCGCATATATATGCTGTTGACACCATTTAATCCGTCTTGAACATATATAATACCACGTCCAGCAGATATCGCAGAGAGGGCAAACGTGGGGGTACTGAGACATAGGTATTGTCGAGACACACTTTAAGACCTTTGATTCGCTAAAATATATTTTGGCTAATCAGATCGCGTAGATTTTGACTGGCAATTCAGCAGCGACATCATGGCGAGTGCTCGAGGCGCTGGAACTGGTGCGATGAAGATGCATTTGCGCAGTCGGAAGCGCGATTTTGCGTCCTCTGCTGCTATCACCAGCAGCTCTCCAAGTGCCAAAAGCCCCAAAGATCGCGTTGTAAAGTCCAAATTGACGTCTTCAGTAGGTCCGATAGTGATCGCACCCTCCAGCCCTACACTGACGGCATTGAAAAAGCAAGCTTTGAAAGGTCAAAACGACGCCAAGGTCCTGTTGAAATACCCGAATTTGGTGTCGGCGAAGCTCATTCGACGGTACAAACGCTTTCTGGCTGATGTGGTGCTGCTGAATGGAGCTGACAAGGCTGAAAAGCCATTGGATGGGAACTCGGACGACGCTGAGACAGAAGACGTTCAAGAGAAGGAGGACGTGGTGACCATTTACGTGCCAAACACAGGACCGATGGTGGGGCTTTTGGACGAGCCGTACGCTCGCGTGCAGCTGTCCAAGAGTGACGGTCCGAAGCGGAAATACGCCTACACGCTTGAGATGATCCAGATCCATGTACGAAACCATGCAGAAGCAGATTTTAAATGATGAGTTTAGACTTAAACCTGCTGTGTGTTATGGATTGTTTAGAATGGCGAGCGGCATGTATGGGTTGGTGTGCATTCCTCGTCTGCGAATCGCATGGTGGAGCGGGCGCTCATGTCAAGGTGGATCCCTGAGCTTGGGGAATACGACGTGGTGCGACGGGAGGTCAAATTCGCCAAGAACAGCCGCGTAGACTTTGTGCTTACGACAAACGCAGATGATGGTAGCGTCACGCATGAAAAGTATGTCGAAGTGAAGAGCGTGACACTGGCATTGGAAAACGCTGACGACACCTCGCAGCGGTGCGCCGTTTTCCCTGATACGGTATCCACTAGAGCGCAGAAGCACGTCATTGAGTTGACTGAGTTGTTGGCAACTAAGACGTCCACTACGGCCCAAGAAAGCAAGGATGGAGATGACAGCACAACTTCGTCCAAGGTTAGTGGGGCAATTATCTTTTGGTGCAGCGTGATGATTGCCACGAGTTCGCCCCGTCTATCCAGCACGACAAGAAGTTCGCAGAGCTTTGCTCACTCGCTGCCAAGAGCGGCATCCAGCTTCTAGCGTATGAATGCGCTTTGGAGCCTGACGAGACCAACAATTGCGGAGCTGTACGCCTTTAGGCCCCTACCGCAGCGAAAGCGTTTTATCTTCGAGAAGTAGACTTGGAAGCACCCAACCTCAGAATCTCCGCCGTGAAATAATGCAATAACCATAGAATGTATCAATTTCGTTCCTGGTTCATGTCGTGGCATCGATCGCTGTAGTTTGACTTTTTGCATTCTCCGACTAATTGTACACGGTTGCAAGCCGTTGGAAACCAACTGAGCGAACCACCGTATGAAATTACGTCGCGTATACCATATTCCGCACAGTTTTGACCATTATGTCAGACCACTGCATCATGCTGTCTTGAAAGTCTTGAAGCTCGAGTTCAGACATCGGGAATTCTGGGCGATATATCTTCCAGAAGGTAGCACGACGCATCGTAACAACGAGTTCACCTTCATTACCGCAATCAGCCCCATAGATGACATCTCTCGACCTCGGATGTCTCCTACTTGCGGTTAATACAATCGCGCCAGACGCATCCCTCCGTGCCCGTTGGTCCGAGACGTAGGGGTGCAGTTTGTCCTCATCAATAGAGTCGACAGCAACGACAGCGCAAGTCTGTCCATCATAGCTGTCATCATTCTCATCGAGCATACGTCGATACGTGACGACATTGCCTTCCGTGGTGATACCAGAAGAGCTTGTTGAGATAAATCGTGTGTTAATGGCCCTGCCGTCAGCTGTATCATAGTCGTCGCGCAGCGTAATCTGGCCCAGCTTTTCGGAAATGACGATCTCCATATTGGTCAGGAAAAACCACAACGCGTTGAAGACCTGTTGGAGGGAATCAACGCCTGGAAACTGAACTGACTCGTAGCGAACGCAGCACAAGTGACCTCCAGCAGTCTCATACTTGTTCTCCGAGAACTGGGCTTTGTCGTGGTCACTGGAACTAGCTTGAGACATCACAAAATCTAACGCAACGCGCAATTTCTTCTCTCGTATTTCCAGGAGGGTGGCACGTCGTTGACTCCAATCCTTGCTCAGACAGATGCGACTGTACAGCGGGTAGTATTGTTGATCGGTCTGTGCCATTATAGTGTTGCCGCAAATGAGATATCTACACTCCAACTGATCTAGTAGAATAGCTTACCAGACATCGTGATAGTGCAGACTGCATCTTAGCGACTCGTAGTTGTTGCGACAGTATGGCGTGTAAGAGCCCAGCCTGCTCCTCTACTGCAGGAAATAAAACTTGATCCTGCTGAAGTACTGACGGAGTAAGCAGACCTCGGGTCGAAAGCACCGCCACGCCAGACTCTAGGAGGCGGATCTCGTCGCTCAGCATGATCTGAGAATTGCATATAGAAGTAAGAAATCTTTGATTTCACTTCTAAGAACAAAATATTATGACGCCAAGGTGACGTACTTTTCGGTCATGGTGGTTGAGCTTTCGCTTCTTCTCAGACTTCTGGGGCAAGCCATTATCGTGGTGCTTTCTTCGGGGGCTTGCCTGATCCACATGCTCCCCATGGGCGCGCTGGTCGCCATTCGTGTGCATCGTGGCGGTCTTGCGGTGGCGTCAAATGGCGTTCAAAATGCATGGTTTCGTTCAATGGGGAGCAAATGTGACTTTCATAGAAAGGGCAGAGAGCTGCCTCGACAATTATGCCGGCCGGCGCATTCATCAAAATTATTTAGACCCGAACTCAGCTTCCCACTTTTCAAACCGGAGCAGTTGATCGCGCCCTACAGACTTTGAAACATTGGCCAGTGCTTCTGCGAAGTCTCCCTATGCATATTAGGGCGACACACGTCGTAAGTCAACCAAGAATCAGAATCAACAAAACATGCAGCAATGTGCTGAAGAAGTACCTTCGTGACTACTAGCCGTTGTGTATCGAGCTCACGAGGGTCCACGCCCGCTTCCATCTTTCGTCGCATGCGGAGAAGCAACTCTGGAGTGTATACCCGTTTCACAGGCATGCGTTTGGCTAGAACAGACAAGCAACGTGTGCACAGCTTCAGTCCTCACACTACTGCCAAAGTCAGTTTTTCCAGCGTTGCAGCGCTCACCTGTTTCGCAGACATTAGTGATGTCGTCTCCGCTATAGCCCTGCAGATCATCCCGGACATTGTTAATATCTGAACACAAGCTGTCTTGACATCAAGTACCTCTGTTTCTTCAACCAGGTCGACGAGGCTCACATCTGGCCCCATGGCAATTTGAGTCAGGTTCAGCTCGAAGAGAGCTCGCCGAGCTTCAGCTTCAGGTAATGGGATATACACTCGTTTTGTCAACCGCCGTCGCATTGCTTCATCCAATTCCCATGGGAGATTCGTCGCGGCTAAAAGCATCACACGACTCCCTTCGTGCTCTCCGGACGAAACACCATTGATTTGAACCAGAAGCTCCGTCTTCACCCTGGGAGAGAAAACACAAAACCACCAGTCGTTAGACTTTAGTCGACCTCCTTTGCTACCTGTGTATACAAACCTTCGACTCGCTTCGTGTTCTGTTGCAGCCCCTCTGGCCGACGCAATAGCATCGATCTCATCCATAAATATTATAGAAGGCTCGTAATAGCGAGCCATGTCGAACAAGATCCGAACCATTTTCTCGGAATCACCACGAAATTTTGAAGATAATGTTGAAGCAGACACATTAAAAATGTAGTCCCGCACTCGTACGCGACAGCCTAGAACGGGAAAGTAGACGTTTATGTAAGATAGTGCAAAAGCATTTATCCCTATTCCTTCTGTACCTTTGCAAGCAGCGTTTTTCCTGTTCCTGGGGGTCCGAACATGAGTACACCACTACATGGTTTCAGAAGACCATCCTAAGAAATCACAAAAAACGAAGCCCATGGTTAAACGAAATCAATCATCCCCTTTAACAAATCGCACATCATACCGTAAAGAGATGTGGGGCGATCTGAGGTAGCATCACTGTTTCCTGTAGAAGATGTTTTGTGTGTTCAAGACCGGCAATACTCTCAAACGTGACCTTTTCGCTATGATCCACAATATCTCGCTCGATAGCTTCAATGAGCTCTTGATCTACCCAATCATTTTCCCTGGCCAAGTCGGAATATTTCACTTTTCCTGCAATTGTCTCCTGGCTCGCTCCATTGGTGTTTGAGCTAGCAGTACTTTGAACGCTCTCACGTCGCTTCGATGACCGTGCATTTGACGTAGTCTTGCGTTGCTTCAACTCTGTTTTAGTCATGTGTGGAGCTCCACCTCTTTTTGTAGAATTCCGCATTCGATTCTCTGCTGGCCGGAAAATAAATAAAAAGTTGCCACCGTTAGTCGTACCAACGCTGCTTGTAGAAAATAAACGAACCAATACTTGTCGAACCTGTTCTTGTAGTTTCATTCATAGCACGATGCACAGATCCTATGCCATTCGTACGAAATCGTTGGAACGGCCGTGCACTTAGCAGAGTCAAATAACAAACACCGCCACGCTTCGATTAATCTCGTCAATTGTCACATAAGCAGCACAGAGTAAGTCATACGTTGATACAAGGGAGACACCACGCTGCTCTCCTCGTTGACTCCATGACGGAGTTCTCCTGTCTCTCGATCCTTGGCCACTTCGAGCGCTCTGCTTCCTGGGGCGTCGAGCAATCTGTGACTGCTCCCACTGACGTCAAAGCGAAAACGTAACTATACGTACAGAGCCCAATACTGACTAATCACGTACTCGTTCGGTGGCAGCAGCATTTGACGCCAAAGCTCGTTTCTCTTCCTGCTGCCGGCGTTTCCTCTCCTTCAACGCTTCGCTCCGTCTCTGCTTCAGTTGCAAGTGACTCGCAGCCACCGCCAACTGCTTCAGCGTGCTTTTGTACTCCAAGAGTGAGGAGTATTCTCGCTTGAGGTCTTGTAAAAGCTGGCAGAAATCGGTCATTTTTTTAGTTCCTCAGTCATTAAAAAAGCCACACACCTCTCGTCCTTCTGTAGCTCCTTTAAGCTGCGTCTCAAGCTGCGCCCGCACAGCACGGAACGCCTCGATTCCTCGGTCGTAGTCGCCCACCAGACAGAGCTCTCGCGCTCGCAGCAGCGCGTGCTGAGACGCGGCGAAGCTCTCCGCATTCGGCATGTTTCCCTTTGGCGCCATGTCTTGACAAAGGACCATCACTCCTCATTCAAATGTGATTGGTTCATATTTTCATCCAATCCTTGACGAATAAGGTTTTATACTTGCCAGATGAAGCCGAGGTTTTTAGATTGATGCTGTCCGCCCGACACGTAGCGGGTAGGAACCTGTCAGTAACTCGCTCACCCACTCGCAGGCAAGACGTCAACGCGCTTGGCGCATCCATTCCTCAGACACAAGTAAAAGAACTACAGTAGACGATGCTGACGGATCTGCAGCTCGTGGCCATCGCTGTGACGGGCGTGACGTTCGTTCTGCTGATCATGGCGGCGCGAGTACTGATGCCCAAGAAGACGGACGAGATCGACGAGTCTCTGCAGGCGATGATCAACGGCTTCGACTTTGCGCTGCCGGAAGAGGTGGAGCAGTACCGCAAGGGTAAGGCCGAGCACCCCACAGACACGGACAAGTGCTTCCAGCTGCTCTTCCGTCGTGCAGTCGCCGACATTCCACTGATCCGCAAGATTCAGTCGGAGAGCTCCGGCATTCAGAGGCTGAAGAAGAACGACATTCTGAAGGACGGGTCCTATCTCAGCTACAAACTGGCGGAGGAAATGATCAACGAGGAGATTAACGAAGTGCGTCGGGAAGCAGAGGAGCTCAAACCTGGTACGCTGCGGTCTGGCTGTGCTTGTTGTGTTCTAGCGGTTCATGACGTTTACTGTGCACTGCTGTGTTGGGTTTATAGGTGAGGGCTGGCCAGACAAGATTTTCCCTCAGGCGGTGCAGTTTATGAACCAGGTGGCTGAACAGCAAATGGCAGCACAACGCAAGGCGGCAGAGGCACAGATGAAGGCCATGCAGGCAGCACAAGCCAAGGCCATGGCACAAGCGGAAGCGGCGGAGGCTGCCGTCAAGAACATTGAAGCCCAGGTAGCGGCGACTGAGGGGGAAGAGAATCTGCGGAAGAGGAAGTAGAGGGTATTGTAACTTACAACCTCTGCATCTCGACTCTCGTTGCACGGATAAATGCACTCGCTGCTCGCCATTTTGTGTGATAGAAATTGTTGTTTGATCATAATGGTGTCTTTACTGTTGAGCAGACCTGTGCTTGCATATGATATTCTACCATAGTGTTGAGAGTGTTGTGCTTGGCAAAGAAGCACATGCATCTTCAGGTATACTACGCTGGTGGCGGTGGATACACGATTCAAAACGTCGGTGGGGGCTATAGTTCGTTAATACTACTGTAGTAAAAGGAAAGTGGGCTGCCAGATGTGACTGACGCCCTATACAACATGGTTCTCTTCGTCTTGCTAGCCAGCTCTAAGATATGTACGCAGGGAAGTTGCGATTGAATGGCATGAAGAACGTTGGGGTCCGCCTCATCAAATATCCTGCCACTGTCATCGATTCGTCACGTTTCATCAGTTGCAAGTGCCGTTCTCCCTGGAAGAAGGCGGGTGATTGCTCCAAACACGCACACGCACTTGCACGCATATAACGAACACAATGAACCGCGATGGTGTTACGATGCGCTGATCCCCTCCCTATAATGGCAGAACCACGTTCAGTCAGTGCATAATACTCCACTTTCCAGGCAAGAAACATCCTTGTACTTACTTTTTGAAGGCGTGTGCGATGCGGTGCGAGTCGAAGGTGCAGTGGATGCTGACGATGCTGCCGCCACTCACGCTGACGATATCGCATGATTCCTCTGTTACAATTTCGCTGTTGCGTAGGATACGGAATGTCGTGGACGTCATCACCACAGCGGTCTCCTCATCCTCATCTACGAGAATGCGAAGAACGCGGCCGCTGCTGCGCTCCACGGTCTCATCGCGCATCTTCCAATAGTCACACAACCGCTTGTACCCATGGAATTCGCCCCAGTACGGCACACAGTCGGGTAGGTTCGAGCTCAGAACACACCCATCCGAAACGGGATCAATCTTTTCCTCCATCCAGAATGATGCTGGTGCGTCAAGCGGCGACGAGAATTTGAGATTCGGACCATACAGATTGCGGTAAAACTCGACGACCAACTCCCTCATCTCATCCTTCGAGCACTTTATAGAACCCAGCGAGCTTGACGTCGCTGACAATCGCTGTTTCGGCGCATCATCAGGCGACAGCGATAGTCGCTGCTTTGGTAGTGGCGGCGACGCATTCGAGACGCACACCAGAATTTCTGTCAGCCACGTAAGACGTGTGTCGATCGAGTCCACTAGTACCATAAATGCTCCGTGGCCTTGAGTGTTGATCTGGAACCCAAACACGTTATTCTGGCCATGCACATGCATGGGAATGCCTTCAGACACTGTAAGCGGACGGGAAGTACCGCGAACGAATGTGCGATCCTTGGCGTGGGCTTCACTGATGTAATAGCTCAATGAGCCATCCGAGCGGTTAAGAACAAAGTAGTATCGCTCCCAAACGTTTCGCTGGCCGGTCTCTGGGTATTTGTTTTTGTACATGTAACCAGCCGTAATCACATTCATTAAGCGTTCACGTGATTCAGACGTCTTTGAGGACGCAGCGGGGACGTCCGTCACTACGACACCAGCGTCTCGATGCACAAAAGAAGTGATATCCTCGCCACGGGATGTGTCTACAACAAACACGTCGGTCTGCCGTGGTGCCACATTTTGAGAAGGGAATGGCTCGTTACTCAATGCAAGCACCTTCTTATCAGATTTTTCCACGTGAGTCGTCACCAGCGATTTACGAAGACGCTTGAACACGCTGTTCCATCCAAACGAGTTGCGCTGTTGACCTTCACCATTGGATTGAGCAGAGCTCGAATCCTGGCTCGGTGGAGCTACTGGGGGCTTAATAACCGAGCCCAAACGCATCGGCGACTTGAATACAGGTGACTGCAGCACATTCTTGAAGTAATGAGACTTTCGTGAGCCATCGCCTTCGCTGTTTCTGCCACTCTCTGATTTCCTCTTAGGTGACTTCGGCGCTGGCGTCTCCTCGGAAGATGGTGACACAGGTGATTCCTCCTTACTAGTCACGATAGCGGGTGGAGCAGGAGCCTTCTGGGTCTTTACGTCTACTCCCGACACATCCTTCTCGGAAGTCGTTGGCTGTTCGTCTGCCGCATTATCTTCAGTGTTTGACGCTTCCTCTGAAACTTCTTCATCCTTCTCGTTAAGTGAATCCTTCTCTTTAAGTGAACTTCGCGCGCTAGCATCGGTCGTTGCTTCGGGCTCATCAGCCGGTGCTGGAACACGCTCATCAGCCAGTAACGGCTCAGAAGCCGGCGCAATGTCCCCTTCAACAAGAGTGGCCTTGTCAGTTGCCTGCTCGCTTGTAGCAGGCTGTTCACCCAATGAGCTTTTCCTTTCATCCGACCCGCGAGCTGAATCGGAGCGTTCAGAGCCACTACTGAGTCTTGTCTTCTCTGACAGCTTTGCCCATGCCGGACTACGCTTACAGTGGAACACGAGTTGTGCGTTGTTCTGCGACGGTGTCTTGCTCGTAAACACCTCATCGATCAGATCATGCAAAATCGCCGCGTAAATGTCAAGAGTTGGGATGTCGATCTTGGCGCGCAACAACAAACTGACGATATTCTCGGGCACCGAAATGTCGACACCAAAGAGATCCTTTGTCAGCGGACAGTTTTTCGCTCGTGAAGCATCAGCATCGCGTAGAATGAATGAGATAGCTGGCACAACATGAATTATGAGCATGTCAAAGGATGAGCGCTTTTCCAGGATTGAAAGGTACGCCTGAATCAGCCCACTGTTGTGCAGTTCCTCATCCACTCCAGCATCGTTCAGCAGCACGAGATTATTCAGGTACTTAGCAAGCGAGATCTCCACGGAAGATGGAAGACCCTTGTTTAGCTGCGATACAAACGAGCTGGCTGTCTTCCGAGCAACTTCCAATACATAAGTCCAGAGCGCGTGTCCACGGGGAAGCGACGTCAAACTATACATCGACGTCTCGTTTCCGCCTTCTTGTGGGGAATTCGGGTACGGATCGGACGAAAAACTTGAATACCCAAAGGACATTTGGGTCTTCTGGACTTCGGTATCATCCGGGATTTGGTTGTTGTCATCGTCACCCTCGGCGCTTTCGTCAAGTAGTTTCTGACAGAGAACCAACAATTCAGATGCAACATGAACATTCAGTGCACTTGACACTTCAGACATTTTCTGGTCGCGAATCGTGATCAACTCTTGGGCAGCGTTATTGAACAAGTCCTCGACAATGGACGGCTGCTTTGACATCTCTTCCAATAGCATGTACTGTAAGAAATTGTGATAGCCGTGTGTCATCGATTCGAAGCCTCGAATTGTGCCAAACTGGTCGCGAACAAAATATTTCGACAAATACACGCCACCTTCTCGACGACTGAATGCACCCAATCGGTCTGCTTGGTTTGCCTGTAGCATGTCCACCAGAAGGTTGGTCGTGTTTTCAACAAGGGGCAGATTTTCGGGCAACGCCGGGTTCACGCGAGTTGCCCCAGCTAGCAGTGGCGCCACAATCTCCATGGCATCGTTGCGGCCGGTAATCGGATGCACGCTCTCGTATGACTGTAGGATGAGCGTAAGCATGTACTTGATCGTGTTCGAATACAGGTGCGGAATGACCATGGGCAAGAAGCGCTTGAGGATGTTGTTCACATACCCTTCCTCAAGGCAAAAGCCGTCATGAAGGCGCACAAGCGCTTTACTGAAGAATAGAAGCTGCATCTCGTCCAGTGGGATGGGGTTCTTGAAAATGGAGTAGAGTTGTTCCCACTTTTCGATGTCCTGTTGCTCCTGGCACCCAAAGACAGCTGCGGAGGCTGTTGAGCCCGAGCTCGCGTCAGACGAGAAGGATTCATACAAGTCCTCTTCGCCCGTATAAAGCTTCATGATGATCTCCGAACACAGGAAATGCTTCTTGTAATAACCGTATTCCTCGTGAGGCTCACCGGTGAGAACTGGAGGGGTTACGAACTCCGCCAGCACTTCGTTTACAGTCTCGGGCTGCATGAGCCACAGACGGATGTCCGAGTCGGTATCCTCAAGAATTTCTAGCACGGGGTCAATCTGCATATCCAAAAACGCAGCGAGGCTCATTTTCTTCTGAGTCAGCGAACTGCCAAACAGCTGGTCATCTGGATACGAAGGTAATGACCTCCTGCGGTACGTGTCAGCGTCATCCAAGAATTTGGACAAACTGCCAGAACGTCCGCCTCGATTGGTGATTACTTCCATTTCGTTTACAGAGAAGCTCATCGTCTGAGGAACCGTCGCAGGCGTCAGTTTGTCCGACACTTCGTCCAGATCTTCGTCTCCGTCTTCCATGGCTTCGTGGAACTCCTCGTCCTCTTCGTCATCAAACGACGGCAAGTCCACCATGACGTCAGCAGAGAATTCTTCTTCTGCTGTCTCCTGCTTGTCCACACTCTCAGCACTGTCGTTATTTTCGTTCGCGTCGTCAGTCGTCAGCGCTGTCGTCTTGTTGCTTGTGTTCACCAAATCTGTCTTAATTGCGGCCTCCGATACTGTAGCCACCTCAGCAGCAGACTGAACAGCCTCCGCCTCAGCGGCTTCCTGGTTTCCTCCCACTTCGTCCACGGCTTTTTCGTTCTTCTCGGCGCGGGTCACCGTCTCTTGGAACGTCTGCGGCTCGGTTTCCTTCGCTCTTGCGCTGGCAGCAGTGGGCGTCACGAGCTCCTCGAGCGTCACTGGTTCGCCTACGATCTCGGGGGCGTCCTCGGGCGCCGCCGGGGCCTGGATGGGCCGCTAGACGACACGAGCACCGTCGCTTGCGCTTCCATTGGGCTGGGAACTTGGACCGGGTTAGTGTGTACGTGTGTGCACTTCCTTGTCGTCCGTTCGGTCAGTCTCGGTCTGCCAAGTGTCGTCGTCTCCTAGGGCCAACTCTATCGCTTGTCCGGTCCGCAGTCAGCAGTCGGCGGGGGCAGTCACAGCTCTGCCGTGTCAGAAGAGGGAGAGGAGGGGGAGCCATTTCCATTGGCAGAAAAAAGAGCCAGCTGCGATACGTAACACCCGAGTATAAGGACAGCATCAGAGATGGCTACGCTTTTACTCTTGGGTTGAGTATGAAAGTCCCTTTCGTGTCGGGGTAGTGTGACAAGGACCGTGATCATTGCGCCGTGATTGGCGTTTTTAGCGCGCCCTTATGCAGAGACATACAATATACTCCCGTATAGGTGCGGTTTTAATTGTGTCCATTTGGCAAAAGACGTCAAAGGATACGTACAGGCCGAGCAATGGTGCGTACGCGACGATCTTTTGATATCACTGGCGTGAGGAAGGCGCTTCTCGGATGTCACGAGTGCATACAGTGTTGACAGCACCAAATCAAAAATAAATTACGACAACCGATAATGCAGGCTAACCCTCAGTCTCCTATTGGTGTTGTATTGCACGTGTAGACGGACGCAATCGTGTGGAAGTTCGCGAGTGAAGACAAGCTGGCGGAGCTGGCGACTCTACACTCAGTGGACGATTGCAAAAGGTGCAACAATCTGCACATTATAATTGAGTGGTGGTAGTGTATCGCTGTGCCTAATCTTTCTATTTGACAGCGCTCTTGCTGGAATCTTCAACCTGGACCCTGTGGATGAGAAGCAGAGCTTCCTGCTCGATTTCCACCTGCACAACTACTCATATCCTTGGCAACCTCTCCAGTGCATTCGAAACCATTGAGATGCATTTTCATCGTGCTATGTGGTGGAGTAATCCTTAACCATATCGAGATTCTACGTTCTGTAGGCAGAAACACTTTCAACTCAGCCAAACATCCGTGCTCCTCGGGATCTGTCAGACGCTCATGAAACAAGACTTCGACAAGGACAGTATGACCGATCTCAAGAGCAGTTTCGCCATCTTCCAGTCCATGTTGCTATCACATAGCGTCAATCGTTCGCCCAAGAGGTAAGCAAGGCTTACGCCTAGAAATGTGGGGGCAAACTCACTGACGCAGTGAGCACATAGCGTAGGGATCTTCGACCGGCAAGCAGTTGCGGAGATCGTGGACTACATCACGGCCACGTACTACCGACATTTCCAGCTCTACAAGTGCATCTTCACTCCTCACTATCACGTCCATCTCATACAGAGAGACATCAACGATGTCCAGACTCCCAGGCCTCCTCGCTCACTACACCACGGTGTGCTGCACACTCCGAAATCGTTGCCTCCCTCTGATGAGACGGAACAAGAAATTCCAGCTCCTGCAGAAGCTCAAGAAGAACCGATCGCTTCCGAATAACTGAGGGAACGACTTGAATTGCACGTGCAGATCTATATATTTACGCTCCTTCGGCGTGTTTTGCCCCTCGAGTGCATTAACGCAGGGAGTTATTCAAACAAATGCCGGAATTTTCCTGCGCGAGCTGAACGAACTGGTTGTAGTTCTCTAGGTCAAAGTTGTCACCAAAAAGCGTCGTCTTGAACTCCTGGATGGTCTCGCTGTCCACCACGCGGCCAATCACTTCCACCACTTTGCTGCCGTAGTCGCTGCCTGGCTGCGGAGTGACATTCACAATCTGTCCGTCCTGATAAAACAAATATCATCACATAGTTAACAGAGCGGCTACAGTTCTCCATACTGAGAGCATTTCGAAGCTTACCGAAGTGCGCAGAACAACAGCCGTGGGCGTGTGGCTCTCCACCGCGCCAACCAGAGCCACCGTGCGGCCCATGAAGTTGGTCATGCTCTGCTTGTTCACGCGCGGGGCCGTCGCGCTGCCTCCCTCTGCTCCACCGAAGTCCATCTTTCTTCTGTTGGCGCCAAAATGGTACTGGTAAACAAAAATATCATTTTGACCAATCAACACCCGTCCCGCTACATTATATGACTAGCAACTTCAACTGCCACTTCGATGTCCTATAGCTAGCGACAGCATCTGCAGACTCGTCTAGGCCCGTTCTTGCCTGGTAATAAGCTGTTGCTGAGGTCGTTCTGAGCTCTAGGAGCCGCAGCTACAGGGTCGTACTGATAGGTCTTTCTGCCATTGACCCAGACACTCTCCACAAGATCAGGAGCCACAAGCGCTGTGTGGTCTTCTGTTACGTCCTGGCGGAGCACAACAAAGTCGGCACGAAACCCTGGAGCAATCTGGCCGAGACGACGCTCTTCCATCGCTGCGAAGGCGCCGCCTCTTGTGTACAACGACAGCGCTTCGCCAAAAGAGAGTCGCTCTTGTGGCAGGAAAACGTCCTCAGGGCGATTGGGTTTGCTGCGGTAGATAGCGTCGTAGATCCCTTGGAATGGATTGCACGTCTCAATGGGTGCGTCGCTTCCGCCAGCGCACGCAACGCCATTGTCCAGCATCCGCTTCCAGCAGTATGAATACGGGAGCACAGAGTCTTCCAAGCGTTTGCGCACGTAGGTCGCATCAGTCACAGTGAAAGACGGCTGGATATTGGCGATCACTCCTTGTTCATGCATCTGTGCGATCAGATCTTTGCCGAGGATCTGACAGTGCGTGAGAATCGGGCGTTTCTTCGGTGAAACATTTGCTGCTCTGAGCGCTGCGAGAACCTGCTCCGCAGCCCGGTCACCTGCCATCCAGCCCTCACGAGTTAAACAATTGGCTGCAACGTGACCCCAAAGAGAATATAATTACCGATGGCATGGATTTCTACGCGATAACCAGCAGCAGTCGCATCGCTGATCCTCTTAGTAAGATCCTCGTCAGAGTTCATGAGTATTCCCTTTTTCTCCGTGCCCTTGTACGGAATGCGCAACGCCGCTGTTTCCTAATGAATAGAATTGAAGACACATTAGAGCATTGAATAACTCGCAGTTCACGAAACGATAGTGGCTTACCGCGCCCAAGCTGCCATCACTGAATATCTTCATGCGATGGCATGACAGAAGGTTGTCACAATCACCAGGCAGAGGAATCGCGGGTTTGCCCAACTCGTGAATCGAGGGTGTTAAGTACACACGCGTGGGCAACCCACCACTCTCGTCCTTCTGCAGCTTGGTGTACACTTGCCATGCATCGTTGTCATTCGTGTGAACAGCAGTAAGCCCAGATCTCACGCAACTTTGCAACGCGTTTCTCGAATATTTCACGCGCAATTCTACGCCAACACAACCGAGATAGATTTCATAAGCAATCTCATCAAGTTCAACAATCAGAGGAAGGTAAGAGCAACTCACCTAACGACGGTTCGTTTGCATGCTTCTCTACAATTTGAACAGCCTGCATTCAACACACAGCACCATACCACTCATTAACCTCATCAAGTCACGAGCAACAGCACTACAGAATCGCTCACGTCTTCTCGAAGGATCCCAGTCGCCCCATTCTCGTCCACGTCAATGGCACCATGGGCTATAGAATGACTCTTGGCCGTCAAGTCCACACCAGCAATATCTAGAGCTTTTGTATTCACCACAGCAATGTGCCAGCACGCTCGGTGCAGAATCACAGGGCGGTCCTTGATCACCGCGTCGATATCCTGTCGCGAAGGGTATCGCGCTGAGCTCGAGAGTTCGTCCTGTGCCCAGCCGAAACCCACGACCCACGCCTTGTCCGGATACAAAGCGTCGTACTTGCGCAGACGCTCCGTAAAGTCTTCGAACGACGCGCAACCTGCCAGATCCAGCCACTCAGCGCTTTCTCCCAGCATCGAGACGTGGATATGAGAGTCGTGGAGTCCTGGGAGCACCAACGCGCCCTGCAGGTCCTCAATCTCCACCGCAGACGGCGGATCTCCCGAGCCTACAGCAATCACCTCTCCGTCACCAGAAACCGTCATCCACTGTGCGAATGTATGCGATGCATCAGCAGCAGAGGGCGACGTCCACTGCCAAATCTTCCCATTCACGAAGGTCTTCATTTTTACTTTGATGTC
Source organism: Phytophthora boehmeriae (assembly GCA_011947355.1). Lineage (NCBI taxonomy): Eukaryota > Oomycota > Peronosporomycetes > Peronosporales > Peronosporaceae > Phytophthora > Phytophthora boehmeriae. Next base: position 328,732 of record JAAVTJ010000241.1, on the reverse strand, counting down.
TTCAATCGACGAATTAGAATAATTCGTCACGTTTTAGCTAAATATGAAGTACTAATTTGAAGCTAAAGGTCCGATGCTACCGACAGGGACGAAGCGCCGTCGCTGCGTGGTGCTGGAGGACGGCACGGCCGTCGGCTGCTACCAGCGCAACGTGCACGAGACGCACACAGTCGTGCTGGAGCCCTCGGGCCATGCGTATTCGTATTTGCAACCGGACGGCACGCGCTCGCGTCACTTGACGCCTACTGCGCTCTCCAGTCATCGCGCCCTGGTGGTCGACACGCTCAACTTCCGCAACAGATTCGCACCTCAGCAGCCGTATCTGCACTTGCGACTGATGAGAGCGAAGGACGTGCGACTGCAGCGCCGCATTCGGTCGCCACGGGCGCGATGGCCTGCTCCAGGCGGCAAACTGAAGGTCTCACGGCTGTACAACCCTCAGAAGAGATGCTTCGAGATGCAGTCAATAGAGGGCGCTGCTAAAGTGCAGTTGCATACAAATGGGAAGCTGGTGGAGATCTTTTATCTTGTGGAAGTCAAGGTCTCAGACGAAGATGCAGACGATGAGAGCAGCCACGCTCACTATGCGACGCTGCACCAGACTTTTACTGTTGAGCAGGTGCCGGAATGCTTCCAGTTGACTGTGGATATTCTGCTGGCAGCGAAAGCGGCGTGGGATAAAGATCGAGAGGCGAAGATCGACTACGTTGCCGTGGATAAGGACAGGAGCTCGACGATGGCAGCCTTTGAATTGCCAAGGAACAACGCGTTCACTGCACGGCCAGCGTTTTCGGTTATCGCAACAAGTAGCAGTGGAATTCAGGCAAACGATGATGACAAAGGATCAGGTCTAGATTTGGCAGAAATCCTGCGAGTGGCGACGCTTCCGTCCAAATTGCTGTATCGACGTGTACTGGCGGAAGTGCTGGGGGATACGGCGACGTTCTATATATCGCGCAGACCACAAAGTGCACTACCAGAGATCTTGGTACGTGCAGGATGATCTATTAACTTGGAAATGTTGTACTTACTGATCGTCAGTATTTATTAATACTTGCTGCTGCTGCATATTGTCTTTTGCCAGGTACAATTGAACCGCCAGCACTCGATGCTGACAGGCTGCGACGGTTTTTTCACGTGGATCGATGAAACAGGACAACGCCGGCATCAATTCACGCGTGAGACGATCCCTCCACCATCGACTATTGACGCCAATATTGCTGGCCACTCAATACTTGAGCTCTGCCAGCACATAGATTTCGTGCTTCAAGCGTTCAAATACCCTATTCAACCTTTCACCAAGGACCCAACGCTGCCTTTACCTGGGGAGGTAGAGCAGCTTGAGCTGGTGGAGGAAGTGGAAAATGAACGTGGTCGATTTCGCGCATTCCGTGACGGTCGTGTGCGTGTTGCGTTTGCAGATCGCACCATCCTCCAAGTTCAGCGAGACGGTGAGTATTGCTCGTTCTTCTTTCCGGACGGCAGCACCGGCCAAACTACGTTGGCATCTTCCCCACTGCAGCTGCGTACCTATATCTACCAAGCTCTGGAATTTGGCGACTGGGCTTTTGCAACTCAAGAGGAACGCATGGAGCGTCATCTAAAGCGGCAAGAAGCGCAGGCAGTTGCGTCGCGGGAGCTGCAGCGGATCAGTGTGCGCTGCGGCATGAACGCTGGGCTCGAAAAGCGCCCGAGAGATGGTGCGAGCCATATCGCCAGGAAGAAAGTGGCAGACCAGAAGGAAGAAATTCACGCAGTGTACGCAGCGAGCCAAGATGCATCGCTAACGTTGTCGCTTGCTGCTGTGCGAGAGCTTCAGATGGCTACATTGCAGCACATCGCTAGTGTCGATCAAGCACTGCAGGCAGCAGCGTCAGTCGAAGACACGTAGACTTTTCGTAGGTATTTGTACGTACTGTAATAGACGTGAGGAAACGGTAGTGCTATGAACGACATTACACGTAATGTCTGATGGTCCGATGGCACATGATGTGCATGTTGTTGCCTAGTGATCTGTGCGCAAAGCGCACACATCAAGCGTATCCGTCCTAATTTCGTGAGGCTTATCCAGCAATTGGGCTATATCTGCAATCATGTCTCACTTTGCAGTATCTATATGTATTTTAGCTGCTTAAGAGAGTCATTATTGCAATTGCGCGTTTTTCTACCGGCATACTTTATCCTAGTGAAGCGGATCAATTTCAGCGATTGGAATGCTGCTTGGTGCCATTGTCATACTTGGCTTAAGACAAAATCCGAAGCATACAAACACCAAGATAAATGTGTTGCTTGGGGTGTGCAGCGCTCGATCGCCCTCCATTTACATAGTGGCAGCCCTCGAAATGATGCGCCGCGTGCTTCTGAGTCGCTCTCTGCGGGCGCTGGCGTCAACCGCCGGAGCCGAGCGCCGCGTGGCTCCTCTGCTGCGTCGCGCCTTCTCTTCCGCTCTTCCCGAGGGCGTGACGCCTCTGACGATGCCGTCGCTGTCCCCTACCATGGAGACTGGTTCCTTGTCGTCGTGGCTCAAGAAGGAGGGCGAGGAGATCTCTGCGGGCGACGTCTTGTGCCAAGTGGAGACGGACAAGGCGGTGGTGGACTACGAGATGCAGGACGACGCTGTGGTGGCCAAGATCGTGTGTCCGGAGGGCACTGCCGATCTCCCGATCGGCGCCTTGCTGTGCTACACTGTGGAGGACGCAGAGACATATCAGAGTCTGCTAGAGAGTGGAGAGCTAGCCAAACTGTCGACCGATTCGGTGGAAGAAGCTTCGACCGCTTCTGCTGCTCCTGCTGCTGCTGCTGCTGCTGTAGAGACTGCTGCTGCCGACGCTGAACAAACGCACGGACGGGTGCCACTCATCAAGTTCCTGGGCAAGCGAGCGCTGATTCCGGAGTTTAACCACTCGCCTCTGGAGGAGCCTGTGAAGGCGGCAGCTGCTCCTGCTGCTGCTGCTCAGGCGGCTCCGGTTGCTGCTGCGACCCCTGCCCCAGCGGCGGACGCAGAGTACGAGGACTTGCCGCTGTCCAACATGCGCAAGATCATTGCCAAGCGTCTCACGCAGTCCAAGCAGGAAGTGCCCCACCACTACACGAGCATCGATTGCGAAATTGACAACATTTTGAAGCTCCGGAAGCAACTTAAGGGCAAGCACGACGTCAAGGTGGGCATGAACGACTTCATCCTCAAGGCTGTGGCTCTTGCTCTGCGTGATGTGCCCGAGGCCAACTGCTTCTTCGATGTCAAGACCCAGAGCGTTAAGCCCAACCCGTCTGTGGACGTGTCGGTGGCTGTGGCCACTCCTTCTGGATTGATTACCCCTATCGTGCCGAAGGTAGACGCACTGGGACTGAGCGGCGTGAACCGCATATTTATGGAGCTGGTCCAGCGCGCGCGTCAGAACAAGTTGAAGCCGGAGGAGTTCCAGGGCGGCTCGTTCACGGTCTCGAACCTCGGTAGCTTCGGCATTGACCAGTTCCGTGCGGTGATTAACCCGCCGCAGGCTTGCATTTTAGCTATCGGTGGTGGTCGCAAAGAGGTTCTGCCGCCTCTTGAAATTGTGGAGGGTGTGAACCCGGAGCCGCGTCTCGCTACGCTCATGAACGTGACCCTGTCGTCGGACCGTCGTGTTGTGGATGGTGTTATTGCAGGCCAATTTCTGCAGGTGTTCAAGAGCTACATGGAGAGCCCCGAGCTGATGGTCCTGTAGACGATTTCAATTGTGTAGAGTGCTAGATCCGTCACCTCCAGACCATCAAATGCAGACGGCGCAGAGAGTGAGAGGCAAGTTTTAGTGGAAAGCGAGTCTATTGACGCTGGTAGCGTTCACAGCACGACAGCTCAAAGTGGAGGATAGAGAGCTTTGTGGGGAAAGTAATTTCCTGCTGTCCTGAGCGATGATAACTAGCGAGTACATACGTACATCGTCTTTCCTCTTCTACCGTAATCACATTCCATTGCAACCAACGGATTTTCGTTCTCCTCCTTTTCAAAAATAGCAGGGATCTTATGTGGTGATGCATGCGATTGGTCTTGTCTTGTCTTAATTTGCAGGAGCGTGTCGAAAATGGCAAAGTACGTCTAATTCCGGCCTTGGTGCTGGTGCTAGCTCCCCGCCCGAACTCAAATTTCGACAAGCACAGCACCTTTCACTCGCGGAAGTGGTCGGGTATAATTTTGTGACCATCAATCTACTGTCGGCTTTACCATGACGACTATCCAGCGGAATGAAGACCCCGAGGACGTCTACGAAGTGCTTGAGCGTATCGGCGAAGGGTAAGTTGAATGTATTCATCCGTCACTGACACTTTCGCTGATGTTTGTTTTTCATTTATCAATCAGATCATACGGCAAAGTGTACAAGGCCATGACCAAGTCGAATGCCGAGGTGGTTGCGCTAAAGGTGGTGCCTGTGGAAGGTGAAGATCGTGTGGCATTTGATGAGCTTACGAAAGAAATTCACATCCTCGAACGCTGCGAGTCGCCCTTCGTGGTGCAGTATCGTGGCAGTTTCTCGTACGAATCGCACCTATGGATCGCTATGGAGTTTTGTGCCGCGGGTTCGCTGGCTGATCTCCATGTTTTGCGCGGTCGGCGTGTGTTGAATGAAGCAGAAATCGCTGCTGTTTGCGCCAATGTGGCGTTGGGCCTGGCGCATCTGCACGCTCGTGGTCTAATCCATCGGGACATTAAGGCAGGTAATTTATTGCTGAGCGGCGATGGTGTGGCGAAACTAGCAGACTTTGGCGTGTCTGCGCAGCTCACAGCCACGGTAGGCAAACGGCGGACAGTCATTGGCACACCATTTTGGATGGCTCCTGAGGTGATCCAAGAAGCTCAATATGATTGCAAGGCTGATATCTGGTCGTTGGGTATTACTGCACTTGAGCTGGCAGAAGGCGAGCCACCGTTGGCACACATGCATCCGATGCGCGCTATTTTCTTGATACCAAATCGTGCATCTCCCGAACTGCGTGAGCCAAGCAAGTACTCGCCTGAGTTTCGCGATTTCATTGCGATGTGCTTGAAGAAAGATCCACAAGAACGCGCTTCGGCCGAAGACTTGCTACACCATCCTTTCATTAGCCGGAATGTAGACAGATTGAAAGGAAATGCTGATCGTGCTTCTTCCAATGGTTCTCGGATGGCAGGTTTGCCAGTGCTTGAGGAGCTTGTGGAGCTGAGTCTTGAGCTTGTACATGAAGCTCGCGAACGCGGAGCTCAGGACGAAGCTGCATTTCGGGATGCAGCGACAGGTCGACCTGATGGTTCACTCTCAGTTGCAGACCTTAGCACCATGTTACGCAACGGCTCCTTTATCGGCAATGGCACTTTCGGATTTGGTGGCTCTGACACAGCAGTGGGGTTTTCATCCGTTCGACGTAGTGATTTTAATGATGCTGACGGAAATTCGTCGTTAAAGTATGGTATCGGAGGTGGCACCACCGTTTTTCGTCGGGCAACATGCCAACGGATCAAGAAGGCTGCGGTACTATGGTCTACCGAGGTGAAGATACTGGCGCATCCGGAGCAGGGGTGGCAGCTCGAGCTCTGAGCATCGAGAGAGAGAAATTACGTCAAGTGATCTGTATGGTACCATGATTCCAATGACCGCGACAGGAACTGTCCGTCCACCGCCTGTACCTGTTGCACCCGTCTCGACCTCAACGACAAGCAATCCGGACAGCAGCCACAACAACAGCTCAAGCGAATCTGCACGACCCGAATCTGAAAGCACTGAGCCATCTTTCATGAAATACTTCCGCCGAATTACAAATTCGTCGAGCGCAAAATCAGCTACGATTCGGGCGGCTGGGGCGACGGCGAAGGCCTCAGATGCCTCACTCCGATCGATACAAGAAAAGCTACGACAACTCGAGCTCGATTATGAGCGTGACCAAGAAGAGCTCACCCGTCGCTACGAAAAGCAAAAAGCCGAGCTCGAGCGCCAGCTGGAGGATATGTCGTTCAGCAGCTAGAACGGTTGATTGCCAAGCATGAACTACCATACAACTAAAGCTAATCAAACCAATGCAACCGGAATGCATAAATGATGAAATGATGGAGACTGGCAAATGCTAACATCCTTCAGGCCTCGAGGGTCATGACGTTGGCACCACCCACATCAAAGTGTGCAATATCGTTGCGGCCGTCGAACATGTCCTGACCTACACCTCCGACGCCGCCGCCGCTTCGGTTTGCAGCATTGCCACCTCCTTGATTTTCCTGTTGGGCAAGTCGAGCTTTGCACGTTAGTAATTCCAGCAAGCCTTGGAACATTTCTCGCTGTGCCTTCTTGGCGGACGCTGAAGTTTTAAGAGTCTTCTGCTGTTTGCGCAGCTCTTTAGTAAGTGACTCTTGTTGAGCCACCTTGTGCTTGTACAGCTCTTGGAAGGAGCGGATGTCCCGCAGCAGGCGAGCGTTTGATGTCCCCTGTTCGAATTCAATTTCTTGCGCGATTTTGTCCGCCTTACCTTTCTGCAATTGTAATTGACAGTGCAGCAGGTGATATTGGGACTCTTCACGTAGCGCGTCCTCCTGAAACGCAGTACATTCTTGTTCTAGTTTGAGGCGCTCGGCCTCCAGCCCGACGGCAGTGTGGTCGTACTGCGCCTTACGTTCCAAATAAATTTGCTCCATCTCCTGGTACCGTTGACGCACGGTGCGAAGTTCCTTGATCTGTGGAGCTAATTGGTTTTTACGTTCTTTAGCGCTTGGTTGATATCGGTGACCACACGCGAGATCTCTTCCAGAGTTTCCCCCTTAAGCGCATTCATGCGCGCATTCTGAACTGAGATATCATCGATTTTGTCTTGCGTGGCAAGGAAGCCACTGACTCCTTTTGGCGCTCGAGGTCGCGAAGGAAGCCCTCCAGGTCCGCATCTTTACTCTTTAGCAATTGTTCAGTACGGTGCAGCACCACGCTCTCAGCTGTGAGTTCTGCCAGTTCAGCTTTGACCTTTTTGTACTGGTTTGTCTTGTTACGCAGTGTCGTAGCGTATTGCTTGAACTCGTCTCGGCTCATGAACTTGCTGCCGGAAATTGACGCCAGCTTGCCTTCCATCTCTTCAATGTTGCGTAGGAGACGTTGCTTATCGACACGTAGTTGTTCCAGCGCCTCCTCTTTCTCAGCTAGCTTCTTTGATTGGACATTTGCGTGTTGTCGGAACATCGCGAGTTTGTCTTCACCGTCACTGCTACCTTGTGCCATTTGGGCGTCAGCAATCTGCGCCTGATACTGTTGAATGACTCGTTTCAGCGCCTGAACTTCGTCCTCCATGTCGGCAATATCGTGCTCCGTCTTTGGCGGCTCGCTCAGAGCATGTTCAAGGCGCTGTAAAGTTTCTTGTTGGGCACGAAATTCTGCAGGGAATTTGGTCGAGAGCACGTCGTTATTGCGTGTTACCTGGGTCTGTAAGCGCTCGAAGAGTTGATCAGGCGACGCATCCTGCGCCAGCGAGCCCCGCAGGTCTTGAAGACGGACTTCTGCTTCTTTAGCACGCTTCTCCGCTAAAGACAGAGACAGCATCTGATCACGCTTACGCTCTGCAAGCTTCGCCTGTTCTTCTTGTTGCTTCCTAAGCGCACTTGTAGCAGCAAGAACCTCCTGGAAGCCCCCAACTCCTGAATCCGATGCCGTCTTCTTGCGCAGATTGGCGATCTTCTCGGTCAATTGCTGCGATTCCTCTTCTAACTGTGCAATTTCACGGCGGAGTTCACCGGGACGTGATTTGGCCTTTCGTAGCTGCTCTACTTCCTTGTGAACCCCTTTGAATTGGTCCTGAAGCTGCTGGTAGTGCTCGAACATGGCGTTCAGTGCTGTTCATGGTCTTGGTTAGAAAAGAAACTAGACCACTCAATGCAATGTTCAGTACAATATAGTTGCCGACGTACAGCCATCACCAAAATACTCTTGAGGCACATTAAGAGGTGCTAGGAAGCGTCCCAGATACGCTCGTTTCTGGTGCGCTGGGAGGCTTTTGAGGGCCCAAAACATCAGCGAGTAGATGGTCTGGCGGTCGCCATGGACCAGAGCTTCACGGAATCCGTCCAGATCTCGAGGCAGTGGGAACTTTAGCAGCTGGAGGAACTCCAGATACCGTTGAGCTCGTGCCTCGTCAGCCTCTGCGCGAAGATCGACACCAGAGTGGCGAGTGGGGTCGATCTCTACGAAAACCTCCTGCAAGATCTGCAGCAACTCAAAGTTGCTCTTCTCGTCGAAGGCCACGAGGGTGAGGCCGAGACGGAACGGCTCCTTGTTCAGGCACTCGACGATCAATTGCAGCTCGGTCATGGCGGTGTGCAGCAGGTCTGTTGCTACAGGACTAATGAGGTGTGCGCATGAAAGGTCATGCCCGCAATCAAACTGAAGAGTCACATGCCTTATGGATTTACAAAACTCCTAAATATTTAGGAATCGCTCAGAAATGGTAAATTTTTTAGGCTGTGGAACCCGACATGCATTTTGGAACAGCCTTTGTATCAAAATCCTAAATAATTTAGAACGCGAAGCATAGAATCCATACAACGAAGTGTACTCGGCTCATGTTCGGATATTGCATGATGGCACTCGTGACTTTGAGGAGATGCCGTCTGGACTGGAACTGTCGATGATGCGCGAACTGTTTGGCCGGCAACAAGGGAATCCGATGGACGATGCTGCCGACGGTCGGGTGGTGAAACAGTTTTCTGCGGTGCTCCTGTTCAAGGAGACAGCTAATGTCACGTTGGATAGGCTACAGAATGCGGCGTTTGCAAGCATGAGGTCGATCGGTCTGTACTATCCCGGATCTGGGTACGAGTCTCGAGCGCTGGACCAGGTTGATGTCCAAGACCAAGACCAGACTGTGACGAACTCACGCGTGTATTACACTGGTCTGTCGTCGTCGATGGATCCAACCTATGAAGTTCTGGACAAAGGTCAAGAGAAAGCGCCGATTACCGTGGAGGCACGAGCTCTCTGCTGTTGTTCAGGTGGGTTTTAGTATGAGCATTTTTTTAATGATTGGGTTGACATTTGAATGTTTCTGTTTATTGCAACAGTTTGCAAGTTCTTGTCCGGGAGATATTGGCTTTCTGCGGCAGGGCAACCCGATGCGAGGCTCGTGGACGCCGTCATTGCAGCCTCACCCTGCAGAACAGGAAGACTTTGACCTGTCCAAGTCTCCGGCGTTGGCTGCAATGTCGGCATTAAGAGATGCGCGGCCGCTGGCTGGAGAGACTTTAACGACAACACAGAACAACGGGCCGGGACACAGATCGTTTAGTGCGAGAAGTGCGGCGCCGACAAGGCATTACTATGCGTCCGACGAGTCTTCGACGTATGCTGTCAGTGCTGAATTGCTGGAGCGACTGAGTATTACGTCGGAAGAGGAAGGCGAAGATACAGAGGACCGAGAAGAGCGCTATCGACTGCAAGGGTACGACCAACAGATTCCAGCAGATCAGAGACGGAGAAACGATCGACGTGGATCGTATGGCAGCATGTCGGACGGAGGTGACACAGGCATCTTCGAATTTGACCAATAGACTTGAAAGCATTGTAAATTGAAAACGGCAGCGAAAATGTGTGCCGGAAGGCCACGAAGATTTAGGAGGCTGATGCGTGCGGTGTCGAGGACAGAGAATGATCCTCCACTTGCGGGACACACAAGCAGTTACTCTATCAACTGGAGAGTCAACGACAGCGTGGATAACGACCAACTGCTGTCGTTCTGATCCTCTTGCGCATGCAAGAACCCACAGACAGTGCGGCAAAGTGTGCGGCCAGCAAGAGACCCAGCCTGTTGTATCAACTCGTCCGTCAGTGAAACGCGGCAGAAATAGCTATTAGTGGCTTCATTTAATGCGTAAGTAGATCGTTTCTTGGCTGCAGCACACGTTGGCGTTCACATTTGGAACAGTAGCTGCTATATCGGCGAGCAGGGCTTGTACAGCCAACACGTTCACAATGTCTGCAATGCAGGTAACAGAAACCCCGTGCTACCACGTTCAGTGTACAGTTCTCAGCACTGCATTGCTTTGAGCCATCATGCTTGTTGCACAGTCCTTGCCGCCGCTGCAAGTTTGTACAACCTTCAACAGTACATTGCGGTGTACGATGCGTTCGACACATCCCTCCAATTACCGAGCTTAGCCTCTTACAGCCCTCAACATGGCATCGATAGCGAAGGTCATGTGTCCGGCAAAGGTTACGCGTCCGCGATTGGTTACAACAGCCCCTGATTCGGCATGTCCGTGGCTTCAAAACACTTGGTCGCGTCTCGTCAATACCATGATCGTCAGTGACAGCTTGGCACTGTTGAAGAAAAGACTCAGGCACGGTTGGAGGTGACGTCCGCGGCATCGTAGGCAGCGTTATTGGATGCGACATTGGAGTTGGCAGCGTAATTGGTGCTTCCGTCGGAAAAGCCGTCGTGTGTTGGTAGGGAGGCTCAGTTGACCGCGCAGTAGCCTCTGAGCTTCGAGGTGACGTTGGCAGTGACGTCGGAGGAGACATAGCTGGAGGTGTCATTGCAGATGGCGTCAGAGGAGGCGTTGGATGCTCGTCATACGAAGCACTGTCTTGATGATGGGGCACAAGGTGTATTTTTGCACCCGCTTGCACCTCGTACAGCACACGTAGATTTGGTTGACTGGTAGGCTCGCCAGAATCAACACGTTGGCACAGTGTGCTAATTCTGGTGCTCTGTTCATCAACAGCTCGCCGCAGTGACGCAATTTCTCGCTGAGCCGCGGCGAGGTCCTGTTGAGCCGTGTAGTACTTCTCACGAAGAGTGATGTTCTGGATTTCATGTACGCGCTGAGGGAAAGCTTGTTGTACCCGCTTGAACACGCCGACAACATACTTCCAACTGAAATACCATGCCAGCTCATTGCTCTGGTGCCCTCCGATCTTAACAAAATGAAACTGAGACTCCGAGAACGCACCTAGCAACATAGCTTCTGCTGCATTGAGTTCCTCTTCACTGACCAGTAAGAGCACAGCCTCAGAACTTTGGTCCATATACTCTCCAAAATGAGCAAATTGTCCGTGCTGAAATATGCGGCTTCGAATATTTTGTGATGATCCGAGCTTGAGTAGCCCCCAACCTGGTCCTTGTGGCCTGTTGGAAGTACCCTCGATGAACGCACGCGCATGTTCATGTGTGATGTTCGACACGAGACCAAATGAAGTCGCGTAGATAGCGCAAATCCTTTCGTTCACAATGACATTGAGCAGTTGCTTCAGCACGCCTGTCCTGGGGCCCCCGCCCGTCGTCTCTTGCTGGTACTTGGACATGATCTGCGTAGTTAAACCTTGGGTATTGGCAGCATCCTGAATGGAGACAAAGATTCCATGCGCCGTCTCCGCCGTCACGCTCCTCGAATCCACCGGCACCGCCACACCCTCATGCATACGATAGCAAGTAAAAGACTTAAAATTAATAGTGGAAACGATACTCGCCGCAGCATAACTTTTCTTAAACCGCCGTTTTAGATGTATCACCGAGTTTGGGTAGGTGGAGCCAGCGCTTGGAAAAAATTATTAAATGTCAATAGTATTGATATTGTTTGTATGGAATTATTAACTATTGTGATGTAGTAATACACTATATTATTGATATTAAAGTAATATATTGTTTACTGCTATTTACCACGTCGGTTCGATGAACCGGTTCACGGTTCGTGTTTGGTTGGTTCTGAGGATTTACCATTGCCGCCAAGAGGCCTCCGTAAGCTGCTGCACTTCTCGCAATCTGATTGTCATTTCCAGTTTCGCTAAAACTTAAAAACCTCAAGACCATGGGCTCCATCGCTAACCGCGACCTCTGCTGCTTTTTCTTCGTCGCTGCTGCGGACCACTACTACCTATGCAACTACTGCGGAACACGGCGCAAGCAGCTTCCTTCAAGTGGCTACGCCAATCTAGTTAGCCACTTGAAGGATAAGCACCCTGGCTACATCCACGACTTCAATGCTCACCAGACCAGACAGGCGGGGTCGCTTTCTGCCCACGGCTTTGTCAGCCCCACGGCTGCCAACATGTACCGCTGGATGGAGTGGGTCGTCGGCCGAAACATGCCTCTATGCGAAGTCGACGATCCACTCACAAGAGCCATGTCTAACCTAAAGCCTACCTGCTCTAAAACGCTGAAGAAATATCTATCTGCGACGGTGAAAGCCGTCGAACACAAGATCAGCACCGAAATGACCAGCCATTTTGGGCTCATGTTCGATGGGTGGACGTGCAGCTTAGAGCATTATGTTGCTCTATTCGCTGTTTTCTGGAGCGAAGGTGAGCTTAAGCAGCCACTGCTTGCAATTGCACCAATGGAAGAGGGCGACCTGACGGCCCAATCACATTGCGACTTTATGAAGAGAATTTCCGCTCATTATGACCAATCAGAATCGACGATATCGTTTCTGATTGGCGATAATTGTGCTACAAACCGTGCTGCTGCGACACGTCTTGACGTACCGCTGATTGGCTGTGCTTCACACCGGTTTAATTTGGCTGTGACCGCGTACCTGAAAGACCACAAGGCGACCGTGGAAGCGGTGAGCACGCTCATGCATGCTCTGCGTGTCGGAGATGGTTCCGAGTCTTATGCTCACTCACTTAAGTAGGATAAGATAACGAAGTAGAAGCGCTATTTATAATGTATGTTGGGTCGATGAGGCTGCGGCGCTTGATGGCAAGGAGAGAATTCACTCTTGGAACTTCCATCTTCCTGCCAAGCGCCGCTGACCAAGACCCCGGAGCCTTTGGCCCCGCCATCCCGCGTTCTAGTACTTCCTACGTGCAGTCAACAATGCCACTAAAACAACAGGTTATGAGCCCAAACAGAGCCACAACAAGGGCCCGGATAATTCGTGCGAAGACCGTAAAGATGATGTGATGTTGTGCAGAAATGAGCTAGAGGCGAGTAGCGATGACTCAGCAGGTGATCCTTCGGAGTCATCGTCATCCGAAAGTGCTGGGTCAACTCACTCCTCCGACAATTCGGACGGTGATTCGTCCGATTGTGATGACGCTAGTAGCGTCTCAAGCAACTCTAGCACCAGTGATAGGCGTTCTAAGAAGCGAAAGGTATCGAAAAAGAACAGTGCTGTCAAAAGAGACGATCTAAGAAGCAGAAACGGCGCTCCGCTGAGCTACGGGACTCGCCAAGTGTGGATGTCCCTAAACTAACTGGCGCTGATGACTACGAGCTGTGGAGAACAATGATCGAGCTGAAGCTCAAGGTGCTCAAGCTATGGGAACTGGTCGTCGGACAAGTCAGAGAAGAAGACTCTTGGAGCTCCTCTAAGAAACGACAGTGGAATTCTCGCTGGCTCAAAGCTCAAGCTGTAATTGCAGGGTCGCTAGGTCCACGATTGGCAGGTCGGTATAGGCGATTATTGGTGAGCTGTGACCCAGTGATGCTGTTCCAGGAGATTGAAAAAGAGTACAACGCTGGTAGTGCCGCGAAAAACGATATTTTGATCAAGGCAGCTATGTTTGTGCGCAAACTTGAAAAAGGAGAGCGCGTAGACATGTACATTGACGCTATCATGCAGTTTCAAGAAGATCTGGTGACGCTTGGTCACCCGCTTGAAGACCCCGAACTTGCACGTCTACTCCTGACTAATGCTCTTGAAGTTTTTCCGGACCTAAGCAATGAGTTGGTTGGTGCCAGAATGAAGGGCACTGAGCTGGAAGTTGGTAATATTCGTGGTCGGCTATTAGCTCGTGAACAAGAAGAAAACATGCGAGCACCTGCTGTGTCGAAGATCGCTCCAGCCAGTTCAAGTGCTCGGGGAGCTCAACCTGAAACTGCCACAGTCTTCCAAATCTCCAATGGGCAACACGGTAATGATGCTAGGGGCGATCATCGTCGAGGAGGACATCGCTCTCACCATCATCGTTATCAGAATAACCGTCGTGAGTCCATACAAGAAGGGATGCAGAGACGGCCATGCTCAAATTGTGGTAAACTTGGTCACTGGCATCGTGATTGCACCGCAAGCAGCAATAGAGGGTTGCGTGGTCCCCGAGCCACCGAGGTAGTCGCAGGCACTCTGGAGGAAAAGGTGGCGGACGCCTTGGCAATAGCGGTCCTTCAGCCTTAATGGCAATCTGCACGCCTACATCTGTGTCGAAAGGAATCGAGTGGTGTCTCGATAATGGTGCGCAAATCAACATCTGCAACGATTTGGATGAGTTTGTGAAGATAATGACGATAAGTGACGGACCGACAATGATTTGCGCCAGCGGAACCTTGGTAAACATCAACCAGGTCGGGTCTGTGGAGCTTAACATTACAAATGAGGCGACCGGAAAGCAAGAGAAGCGTGTTCTCAGCGACGTATACTACGTACCAGGAGCTCCAGCTAATTTGCTGTCACAGGATTATATGCAGACGCGGCTGAAGTACTTCATTGAAATGCCAGGAGATCAATCAGTCTGCTTCGCAAGAAAGCAAGGAACGAGGATCAAGTTCAAAAAGGTAGATGGATTATATCGCTTGTGGTCGTCCCGAAATCGGTCTCCCCAGAAAGCTGTTGTATGCAATGCAATCATGAAGCCGAAGAAATCAATTCCACTGACCGTGTGGCACAAGCGTTTTGCACACGCAAGTGACGCAGTTATTCAAGATATGGCGAAGCACAAAGTCGTTCGAGGATTGTGCGTTGATTTCAGTACGGTTTGTGGTTCATCGTGTCTCCCGTGTCTTCATGGCAAGAAAGTGCGGATGACATACAAGGAGCGTCTGTCGCATGCAGACAAACCTCTTCAAAGACTTCAAGTTGATGTCTGCACTGTGAATGAGCCTGCCGTCGATGGTTCCACTGCTTTCTTACTTGTAGTTGATGAATTTGGTCGCTACAAGTGGCTATTCCTTCTTCGACAAAAGAGTGAAGCAAAGCAGCATCTCATTTCACTGATCAACCGACTCCATATCAAATATCGAGACCGCAAGTGGCGAGTAGAAGAGATTCATTCTGACCAAGGAGGAGAGTTTGACAACTCTTCCATTCTCGAATTCTGTGACGCGCAGGGCATCCAGCTGACGACAACAAACGGGTACACTCCTCAGGAAAATGCGATTGTTGAGCGTGCAAACGGGATCGTTCTTCCCAAGGTGAGGTCGCTGCTTCACATGACAAATTTACCTGATCTGTTATGGGGAGAAGCTGCTCTTCACGTGGTCTATACTGTGAACGTGACAGCAACTAGAGTTCTGGGTGGAATTACGCCTCACGAGAGGTTGTCGGGTGAGCAGCCGGATGTATCGTGTCTAAAGACATGGGGAGCCTTTGTTACTATCATATTGCCAGTGAATCACGCTCAAAGAAGAGAAAGTTGTCGTCGAGAATGGGGACAGCAGTTTTAGTTGGATACTCGCCTGATACACATGGATACAAGGTGATTGATCTTTCAAATGGTACAGTCTCAACTCATCGTGGTGGCAATTTGGTCTTTGCTGAAGACTATACTGTAGGTCGTGACTATGTGGATCTACTCTTGAAAAATGCTTACCAGTGTGGAGATAATACTCTCCCACCTCGTGCACCTCTCGTTCCCATGCTTATGCAGATTAATGATGTGGTGAAGCTGGACTCTGTGCGAGAAAGTGTATTGGTACAAGTGGAACAGTCGAAGCAATCGAATAAATTAACAGAAACTTCAATGTCCAATAGTAAGGGTGAGTCAGCAAGTGGACTAAAGCGGACGCCTGGCTCAAAGATCACGATACCGACAGCACCAATTCCTAATAGTGCTGATGGCACTGGTCAAAAATCAACCACTCGTTCGGGGCGAAAGCGAAAGCAACCTACTCGTTTAGGCAACTTCGAAGTTCATCATGTTGCTCGCAAATGGTTCAAGGTAATGCAGTGTTCGTTGAAATCACCCGAGCCGGGACAACTGCACTCTCGTGATGTACCAATTCCTACAACATACAAGCAGGTTGTGCGGTCGAAGTTTGCTGCCAACTGGCAAGCTGCAATGGACGAAGAACTGGAATCCCTTCACCAACATGGAGTTTGGCAAGTGGTGGAACGGATGGTGGCTGGAACGAATGCGGTGATCACGAACAAATGGGTTTTTGCAGTCAAGAAAGATGAACATGGATTTGTGAAGCGCTTTAAAGCACGTCTTGTTATTCACGGATTCAAGCAGAAGTTTGGAGTCAACTACAACGAAACGTTTGCACCTGTGATCCGCTTTGAAACAATACGAGTGGCCATTTATTTTGCAGTGCAGCGCGGGTGGGCAATTCTGCAATATGATGTCAAAACTGCATTTTTGCATGGCAAGCTTACTGAGACAGTCTACATGGAACTGCCACAAGGACAGGGATCACCTGGCAACAGACAGATTTGCAAGCTAATCAAATCTCTTTACGGCCTAAAGCAGGCGCCTCACGTTTGGAATAAGACGCTGCACCGTCACCTTGTTGCGCTCGGGTTTACACGTCTTGAAAGCGACCATGGCCTTTACTCCCTTCACGAGAAGGGGAGATCATAATGCTTTTAACTGTGTATGTTGACGATTTACTGCTGATGGGCAGATCAACTCACTGTGACGACATTGCCTTAAAACTTGCCACAAACTTTGAACTCGTGGAGCTTGGGCCTGTCAAATATTTGCTCGGTGTTGAAGTCAGCATTGATCGAGAACATAACACTGTATTTTTCAGTCAAGTCAGCTACATTGAAGAAGTTCTGCGGCGTTTCCACATGCATGAGTACCACGGATCATCAACACCAGAGGCGACCTCAGCTGAGACCGTATTGGATGCTGGTGATGCAGATTTGCCGTCTAGTGATTTGCCGTATAGAGAAATTGTTGGAGCATTCCAGTATCTCGTATCGGGATCAAGGCCAGACATCGCACATGTTGTAAGGCGACTTGGTCAGTATATGGCTACATTTTCAGCAGCTCATTTTGCGCAGGCAAAGCGCGTCTTACGGTATTTGCAAGCGACTAAACACTTTGGTCTTCGAATGATTGTGAGAAGATCGGCAAAGGTGGGGCTATTGCGGATAGAAGCGTACAGTGACGCTGACTATGCCAACGACAAGATTGATCGTCAGTCAGTCAGTGGGTATGTCACCATGCTTGATGGTAGTGTCGTCTCATATGGATCACGGAAGCAGGGTCTTAATGCACAAAGTACAATGGAGGCTGAATACGTAGCAATGAATGAGGGTGCGCGTGATATAATGTGGCTCCGTGGGCTCTGTGATGAGCTTAAGTGGGTTTTTGATCTACCAGCTTTGTGGTGCGATAATATGGCTGCAATTGCACTGTCGAAGAAGCCTGGTAAATTCAACGGTAGCAAGCATGTCGAAAATCGTTTTCACTATGTTCGTAATCTTCAGGATCGTGAGCTTCTGGAGGTGCAACATTGTGGTACGGATCAAATGACGGCTGATGTGTTAACGAAGCCTCTTGCTCGAGTCAAATTTGAGCATTTTCGGTCGCTACTTGGTGTGGTACACCGAGAGCAGATAGCAGGAGAAAACATTACAACTACGCGCCAAGTGAATAACGAGGTGGTGGCGTGGATGATTGTTGAGATCAAGTCAAATAGAGGCGAAGGTCTCTAGACTCAACTATGCACGATGTTCGTGCTTGGATGATGTGTTCACATCCATGAGGAAAAATGCACCACAATGTTTGTGGTAAGGTTGATGGTTGAGCACGATGGTCGTGCAGTGATCCTGCAGACGAGGTTCGTCCGCGTGCGATGTTCGCAACGTATTCACGGTGAAGAAGTATCTCACTACTCACTGAAACGGTGGTGACGTGAGCAAGGGGGTGTCGGAGATGGTTCCGAGTCTTATGCTCACTCACTTAAGTAGGATAAGATAACGAAGTAGAAGCGCTATTTATAATGTATGTTGGGTCGATGAGGCTGCGGCGCTTGATGGCAAGGAGAGAATTCACTCTTGGAACTTCCATCTTCCTGCCAAGCGCCGCTGACCAAGACCCCGGAGCCTTTGGCCCCGCCATCCCGCGTTCTAGTACTTCCTACGTGCAGTCAACAATGCCACTAAAACAACACTGCGCACGGTAAACAACCGCGCCGCGCTTAGAGAGCACACCCCTCTGTCACTCCTGCGCCCCAACGCCACTCGGTGGAGCTCCACCTTCGATATGGTGGCCCGTTATGTACGTATTCGGGACGAAATTAAGCAAGTGGAAGCTGTCTTTGACCTAATCCCTAAGGCCGCAATGCACCGACGCATTGAGGCGTTGCTCGCGGACTTGAAGGTATTTAACAGCGTTACTGTGCAGCTACAGTCTGGTCAACTCTCGCTGACGGACGTCCGTGCCCTATTCGATTCTACTATGCAGCGATTTCCGGCGTT
Source organism: Phytophthora boehmeriae (assembly GCA_011947355.1). Classification (NCBI taxonomy): domain Eukaryota; phylum Oomycota; class Peronosporomycetes; order Peronosporales; family Peronosporaceae; genus Phytophthora; species Phytophthora boehmeriae. Next base: position 310,389 of record JAAVTJ010000241.1, on the reverse strand, counting down.
AAAATCCAAGCTCAGCGCCACAGCAAGTATTGTTCACTCTCCCAGCTTTGAAGCCGCCGTCGTTAAGGTATAATACTTGTGGTTTTTCATACTAAAGTACTCAAATACTGATATCGTGCTAATGTAATACTTGTCTGGTCAGGTTATTAATGGCGAGGGGCGATAGACAACCAGTGAGCGAAACGCGATCAAACGGTTCGAAGCATCGTCGCCGAAGCCGTCACGTGGCAAGCGCAAAGAGCGAGAGGACGGTCAAGGCGAGAACGAAGTTGAGGACTTTGCCCTATCTGTGCTCAAGGCAAGGAAGAAAGGCACCACACCTCCATCACATGCCCGCTACTCTGGACTTCTCGCGAACCTCCCTCCAACAAGTAATTTGTGTGAGCGGCTCTTTTCCCAAGCCAAGCTCGTCCTCACACCCCAGCGTGCATCGTTGTTACCTGTAAACTTTGAGATGCTAATGTTTTTACGTGCAAACAGACATTACTGGGATGTCGAAGTCGTCAATGCTGTCTATCAAGACATGGAAGGTTAAACGTGACAATACATTGAGAATTGTGCAATAATTAACTATTGTTCACTCACGTATTTAACTATTATCTATTGCTTCTTTTGTGTTGCAGTACAATATCATATTGTATTTTCCAAGCGCTGGGTGGAGCGTCGGGACAGCTAGCGAGTTTGCTATAGAATCTAGATAGTTCTCACTCATGTTTCTAACTTATCCTACAGTAATGCAAAAGCTAGATGCTCAGCACGCCAAAATCGTTCAGCTATTTCAGCAATCGGACATCAAGCTTACCAAGATTTTACACGGCGATGTCTCGTTTCGGCTTATCCCAGTGTCGGACGCTACATTACCGGTTGCGGCCGTGCAAGCAGCTCAACATCGCATTTCACTTACTTACTGTGCGCAACTTGATGGATGTACAGGGGTCGATGGTTCTACGAACATCCCGTCTCTCTTCTGGATGAACAGAACTATAGTTCCGTGCAGGAGCTGTGGATAGAATGTCAAGAGGGTAGGTAGCCAACCTTTAGTAGTCTATATAGAGCAAACCTACGGCACTAAACGGCGAGCATCAGCTAAAGAGCCAAATTCTTTGGGCGACGCAACCTAGTCATACGTACGCAATCTCATCACAAGTGACAGGCAATTTTGCTCTGTTAGAATGCGGCTTGGTTCTCATTTTTGTGCTGAATACGTGTTCAGGCGATGGCTGCTTATTGTGGACAATGAAACGAGAGTTGCTAATCGAAACATTGCTGTTATTCTGGGCAACGCGTCCACCCAACTGCTGGACTAAGGCGGTATACTATCCCTCACCTCCAAACAAAACCTTTTCAGCTGGTGGGTGCGGGATTGTTTTCGCCGGTGAAGTGCACCTATAATAAGAAGCAGATGAGACGAGCGTTGGATCTCGTGGAGGTGAGCAAAGACTACACGGACGCCATTTTGGTGTTAATTTGCTCCCATCATTGCAATAAGCCTTAGCAGTCTGGCAGGAGATGAGCCCAAAGATCACCGCATATTGCTTCCGCCACCCTGACTTGCCTTCCCATGACAACCCCGACGACGAACCACAAGACAGCTAGAAACCGAGTGTTGATGAGCTTGTATCGTACCTTTTCGTGATCGAAGAGAAGTAGGACACGTGGTTGAGCAGCATTTGTGTATTAAGGCAGCGTACTCTTGGTTTTTAACATGTAGAGTTTATAACTTTCAAATTTAGCGTGCCAAGTACGAGAAACTAATTTCACGAAATGGGATCTATTTAGGTATGCTTCGTGGGAACCCCGCACGATTTTCTGTGGCTACACTCCTCACATCCGGTCACTGCCAATTGTTTACTTGTCATAATTCGTCAGATTTATATGTCTACAAGATGCTTAAAGATTTTGTCGTTGTTTTGGCCAATTTTTCATGGTCAAGAATTAGAAAAATAAAACATCCATTTGGAGAATTTTGTCTTGACAGCTCATAGAATCTCTCTCTCTGAGCTAGAAAACTATCCCCTTTAAGTCACGAATTTAAAAATAAGCGGGCTTTATCATCTTTATCAAGACTACGAGCGACGGCTTCTTCATGTGATAAAGGAGGAGATACAGTTTCAACAGTTGAAACGGGGAGTCGCGTGAATTACGGTAGCAATTATGTATTAATTTGGTGTGAGCAAGTATTTTATCAAGGGATACGATTTTCATGTGAACATATGTGATCACTGGTTGGAACCGTGTGCAGATCGACTACAGCTTTTGGAACTTGACATGATCACATAAAATGGAGCAGATTTCTTGTTTACTCAATGAGAATATGCTGGTGGGGTAGCACACCCCAGGTACATCTACTCTATTCCGCCCGGTTCTGTAATATTCCCGGTACATTTTTTACGTATTCTCGGTAAATTTGTCGCTTGACGGGAGTGAAGCCTGTTTCCAAGCAACAATAGTACGGTCATTCAGTGTTTATGGTGGTATTATGTGATCGTTGTGTCGCGAGGAGATGTGAAGTGTCTCAGTATTCATTTTTGCTAAAGAGCGTAGCGACGTAATAGCATCCATGCTGTCATCGACAGTTGCTCGTCTACGAGCAGGATGGTCGTTGGTTTGAGTGCAGAACGCGTATCTTCAGTACAAAAACCTTCTGGTGCCACGCATGTCTGTCAAGGCTCCCTCCCACCCACCCAACAACCATGGATTTGCTATTGTACAGCAATGGCCGCATTGGGAGTACAATTGAAAGCAAATTTCCAGACTTATTTAAGGGACTGGTTGTCATTCTGGTGCTAGCGTTTATGTTTACCTTTCTAGCAAGAACCTTAGCAGATTGTTCCTGCTAGCTTTACTTGACTTTTGTATCAGGAAATCACATGGTTCTCAGCTCTCAGCATTATCCAAGTTATACCCTACTCGAGCTTGGGTAGCATCGCCAACGAAAGGGAATAGCGCTATACATGGCAGTAGCAAGCACTTCTCGAGCAACAGGAATATTACAGCGTGTGTAAATGCGTTGAGGACGCTACGGGAACATTACTGCGTGTGAAGCACTGTCGACGTCTCACAACTCAATCAACTTCAGAAAGGCATCGACGCTAATGAAGTCAGCTCAGACAACGGTGGTGACTTTCTGTCCAGTAGTTCGCCAGACACGCCAACGACCGCACCGCAGAGCGCGCTTCGACAGAACGCAGAAAAGGGCTGGAAGGAGCAAAAATGCCGCGACCCGGGATCGAACCAGGGACCTTCAGATCTTCAGTCTGACGCTCTCCCAACTGAGCTATCGAGGCGTCAAACACCACAACACCCCCACGCCTCCAAAATTTCGCAAACACACACAGCTACAAACACCGCCCTATAGCGCGCAAACACACACCAACGACATCCTCCCACACACAGCCTTTCCCTCGCCACTCAAGCCTGCACTTCCTGCGCGCACGTGCTTGACTGTCACCTTCAAAAGCCTCATCTTAGCGAGGCACCGTTTCACTCCTTGTTCGCGTGCCATTCCGGCCGCTCCTAGTCAGAAACCCCGCCTTTATTGCCAACCGCCGTCGTCTCCATCGGGACACGTGAATTGCACGCCTATGACCCTTGATCAGTCGGCGGCTGTGGCCTCGTCGGGGATCGAAGTGGTGATCAATGTCGCAGTATAGCACAGGCGGCACGAGGTTTCAGTAAGCCTCGGGTGGCTGTGCGCGGTGACAAGGACTCTCAGTAGCTCGTCAGACACGCCAACGACCGCACCGCAGAGCGCGCTTCGACAGAACGCAGAAAAGGGCTGGAAGGAGCAAAAATGCCGCGACCCGGGATCGAACCAGGGACCTTCAGATCTTCAGTCTGACGCTCTCCCAACTGAGCTATCGAGGCGTCAAACACCACAACACCCCCACGCCTCCAAAATTTCGCAAACACACACAGCTACAAACACCGCCCTATAGCGCGCAAACACACACCAACGACATCCTCCCACACACAGCCTTTCCCTCGCCACTCAAGCCTGCACTTCCTGCGCGCACGTGCTTGACTGTCACCTTCAAAAGCCTCATCTTAGCGAGGCACCGTTTCACTCCTTGTTCGCGTGCCATTCCGGCCGCTCCTAGTCAGAAACCCCGCCTTTATTGCCAACCGCCGTCGTCTCCATCGGGACACGTGAATTGCACGCCTATGACCCTTGATCAGTCGGCGGCTGTGGCCTCGTCGGGGATCGAAGTGGTGATCAATGTCGCAGTATAGCACAGGCGGCACGAGGTTTCAGTAAGCCTCGGGTGGCTGTGCGCGGTGACAAGGACTCTCAGTAGCTCGTCAGACACGCCAACGACCGCACCGCAGAGCGCGCTTCGACAGAACGCAGAAAAGGGCTGGAAGGAGCAAAAATGCCGCGACCCGGGATCGAACCAGGGACCTTCAGATCTTCAGTCTGACGCTCTCCCAACTGAGCTATCGAGGCGTCAAACACCACAACACCCCCACGCCTCCAAAATTTCGCAAACACACACAGCTACAAACACCGCCCTATAGCGCGCAAACACACACCAACGACATCCTCCCACACACAGCCTTTCCCTCGCCACTCAAGCCTGCACTTCCTGCGCGCACGTGCTTGACTGTCACCTTCAAAAGCCTCATCTTAGCGAGGCACCGTTTCACTCCTTGTTCGCGTGCCATTCCGGCCGCTCCTAGTCAGAAACCCCGCCTTTATTGCCAACCGCCGTCGTCTCCATCGGGACACGTGAATTGCACGCCTATGACCCTTGATCAGTCGGCGGCTGTGGCCTCGTCGGGGATCGAAGTGGTGATCAATGTCGCAGTATAGCACAGGCGGCACGAGGTTTCAGTAAGCCTCGGGTGGCTGTGCGCGGTGACAAGGACTCTCAGTAGCTCGTCAGACACGCCAACGACCGCACCGCAGAGCGCGCTTCGACAGAACGCAGAAAAGGGCTGGAAGGAGCAAAAATGCCGCGACCCGGGATCGAACCAGGGACCTTCAGATCTTCAGTCTGACGCTCTCCCAACTGAGCTATCGAGGCGTCAAACACCACAACACCCCCACGCCTCCAAAATTTCGCAAACACACACAGCTACAAACACCGCCCTATAGCGCGCAAACACACACCAACGACATCCTCCCACACACAGCCTTTCCCTCGCCACTCAAGCCTGCACTTCCTGCGCGCACGTGCTTGACTGTCACCTTCAAAAGCCTCATCTTAGCGAGGCACCGTTTCACTCCTTGTTCGCGTGCCATTCCGGCCGCTCCTAGTCAGAAACCCCGCCTTTATTGCCAACCGCCGTCGTCTCCATCGGGACACGTGAATTGCACGCCTATGACCCTTGATCAGTCGGCGGCTGTGGCCTCGTCGGGGATCGAAGTGGTGATCAATGTCGCAGTATAGCACAGGCGGCACGAGGTTTCAGTAAGCCTCGGGTGGCTGTGCGCGGTGACAAGGACTCTCAGTAGCTCGTCAGACACGCCAACGACCGCACCGCAGAGCGCGCTTCGACAGAACGCAGAAAAGGGCTGGAAGGAGCAAAAATGCCGCGACCCGGGATCAGACCAGGGACCTTCAGATCTTCAGTCTGACGCTCTCCCAACTGAGCTATCGAGGCGTCAAACACCACAACACCCCCACGCCTCCAAAATTTCGCAAACACACACAGCTACAAACACCGCCCTATAGCGCGCAAACACACACCAACGACATCCTCCCACACACAGCCTTTCCCTCGCCACTCAAGCCTGCACTTCCTGCGCGCACGTGCTTGACTGTCACCTTCAAAAGCCTCATCTTAGCGAGGCACCGTTTCACTCCTTGTTCGCGTGCCATTCCGGCCGCTCCTAGTCAGAAACCCCGCCTTTATTGCCAACCGCCGTCGTCTCCATCGGGACACGTGAATTGCACGCCTATGACCCTTGATCAGTCGGCGGCTGTGGCCTCGTCGGGGATCGAAGTGGTGATCAATGTCGCAGTATAGCACAGGCGGCACGAGGTTTCAGTAAGCCTCGGGTGGCTGTGCGCGGTGACAAGGACTCTCAGTAGCTCGTCAGACACGCCAACGACCGCACCGCAGAGCGCGCTTCGACAGAACGCAGAAAAGGGCTGGAAGGAGCAAAAATGCCGCGACCCGGGATCGAACCAGGGACCTTCAGATCTTCAGTCTGACGCTCTCCCAACTGAGCTATCGAGGCGTCAAACACCACAACACCCCCACGCCTCCAAAATTTCGCAAACACACACAGCTACAAACACCGCCCTATAGCGCGCAAACACACACCAACGACATCCTCCCACACACAGCCTTTCCCTCGCCACTCAAGCCTGCACTTCCTGCGCGCACGTGCTTGACTGTCACCTTCAAAGCCTCATCTTAGCGAGGCACCGTTTCACTCCTTGTTCGCGTGCCATTCCGGCCGCTCCTAGTCAGAAACCCCGCCTTTATTGCCAACCGCCGTCGTCTCCATCGGGACACGTGAATTGCACGCCTATGACCCTTGATCAGTCGGCGGCTGTGGCCTCGTCGGGGATCGAAGTGGTGATCAATGTCGCAGTATAGCACAGGCGGCACGAGGTTTCAGTAAGCCTCGGGTGGCTGTGCGCGGTGACAAGGACTCTCAGTAGCTCGTCAGACACGCCAACGACCGCACCGCAGAGCGCGCTTCGACAGAACGCAGAAAAGGGCTGGAAGGAGCAAAAATGCCGCGACCCGGGATCGAACCAGGGACCTTCAGATCTTCAGTCTGACGCTCTCCCAACTGAGCTATCGAGGCGTCAAACACCACAACACCCCCACGCCTCCAAAATTTCGCAAACACACACAGCTACAAACACCGCCCTATAGCGCGCAAACACACACCAACGACATCCTCCCACACACAGCCTTTCCCTCGCCACTCAAGCCTGCACTTCCTGCGCGCACGTGCTTGACTGTCACCTTCAAAAGCCTCATCTTAGCGAGGCACCGTTTCACTCCTTGTTCGCGTGCCATTCCGGCCGCTCCTAGTCAGAAACCCCGCCTTTATTGCCAACCGCCGTCGTCTCCATCGGGACACGTGAATTGCACGCCTATGACCCTTGATCAGTCGGCGGCTGTGGCCTCGTCGGGGATCGAAGTGGTGATCAATGTCGCAGTATAGCACAGGCGGCACGAGGTTTCAGTAAGCCTCGGGTGGCTGTGCGCGGTGACAAGGACTCTCAGTAGCTCGTCAGACACGCCAACGACCGCACCGCAGAGCGCGCTTCGACAGAACGCAGAAAAGGGCTGGAAGGAGCAAAAATGCCGCGACCCGGGATCGAACCAGGGACCTTCAGATCTTCAGTCTGACGCTCTCCCAACTGAGCTATCGAGGCGTCAAACACCACAACACCCCCACGCCTCCAAAATTTCGCAAACACACACAGCTACAAACACCGCCCTATAGCGCGCAAACACACACCAACGACATCCTCCCACACACAGCCTTTCCCTCGCCACTCAAGCCTGCACTTCCTGCGCGCACGTGCTTGACTGTCACCTTCAAAAGCCTCATCTTAGCGAGGCACCGTTTCACTCCTTGTTCGCGTGCCATTCCGGCCGCTCCTAGTCAGAAACCCGCCTTTATTGCCAACCGCCGTCGTCTCCATCGGGACACGTGAATTGCACGCCTATGACCCTTGATCAGTCGGCGGCTGTGGCCTCGTCGGGGATCGAAGTGGTGATCAATGTCGCAGTATAGCACAGGCGGCACGAGGTTTCAGTAAGCCTCGGGTGGCTGTGCGCGGTGACAAGGACTCTCAGTAGCTCGTCAGACACGCCAACGACCGCACCGCAGAGCGCGCTTCGACAGAACGCAGAAAAGGGCTGGAAGGAGCAAAAATGCCGCGACCCGGGATCGAACCAGGGACCTTCAGATCTTCAGTCTGACGCTCTCCCAACTGAGCTATCGAGGCGTCAAACACCACAACACCCCCACGCCTCCAAAATTTCGCAAACACACACAGCTACAAACACCGCCCTATAGCGCGCAAACACACACCAACGACATCCTCCCACACACAGCCTTTCCCTCGCCACTCAAGCCTGCACTTCCTGCGCGCACGTGCTTGACTGTCACCTTCAAAGCCTCATCTTAGCGAGGCACCGTTTCACTCCTTGTTCGCGTGCCATTCCGGCCGCTCTAGTCAGAAACCCCGCCTTTATTGCCAACCGCCGTCGTCTCCATCGGGACACGTGAATTGCACGCCTATGACCCTTGATCAGTCGGCGGCTGTGGCCTCGTCGGGGATCGAAGTGGTGATCAATGTCGCAGTATAGCACAGGCGGCACGAGGTTTCAGTAAGCCTCGGGTGGCTGTGCGCGGTGACAAGGACTCTCAGTAGCTCGTCAGACACGCCAACGACCGCACCGCAGAGCGCGCTTCGACAGAACGCAGAAAAGGGCTGGAAGGAGCAAAAATGCCGCGACCCGGGATCGAACCAGGGACCTTCAGATCTTCAGTCTGACGCTCTCCCAACTGAGCTATCGAGGCGTCAAACACCACAACACCCCCACGCCTCCAAAATTTCGCAAACACACACAGCTACAAACACCGCCCTATAGCGCGCAAACACACACCAACGACATCCTCCCACACACAGCCTTTCCCTCGCCACTCAAGCCTGCACTTCCTGCGCGCACGTGCTTGACTGTCACCTTCAAAAGCCTCATCTTAGCGGGCACCGTTTCACTCCTTGTTCGCGTGCCATTCCGGCCGCTCCTAGTCAGAAACCCCGCCTTTATTGCCAACCGCCGTCGTCTCCATCGGGACACGTGAATTGCACGCCTATGACCCTTGATCAGTCGGCGGCTGTGGCCTCGTCGGGGATCGAAGTGGTGATCAATGTCGCAGTATAGCACAGGCGGCACGAGGTTTCAGTAAGCCTCGGGTGGCTGTGCGCGGTGACAAGGACTCTCAGTAGCTCGTCAGACACGCCAACGACCGCACCGCAGAGCGCGCTTCGACAGAACGCAGAAAAGGGCTGGAAGGAGCAAAAATGCCGCGACCCGGGATCGAACCAGGGACCTTCAGATCTTCAGTCTGACGCTCTCCCAACTGAGCTATCGAGGCGTCAAACACCACAACACCCCCACGCCTCCAAAATTTCGCAAACACACACAGCTACAAACACCGCCCTATAGCGCGCAAACACACACCAACGACATCCTCCCACACACAGCCTTTCCCTCGCCACTCAAGCCTGCACTTCCTGCGCGCACGTGCTTGACTGTCACCTTCAAAAGCCTCATCTTAGCGAGGCACCGTTTCACTCCTTGTTCGCGTGCCATTCCGGCCGCTCCTAGTCAGAAACCCCGCCTTTATTGCCAACCGCCGTCGTCTCCATCGGGACACGTGAATTGCACGCCTATGACCCTTGATCAGTCGGCGGCTGTGGCCTCGTCGGGGATCGAAGTGGTGATCAATGTCGCAGTATAGCACAGGCGGCACGAGGTTTCAGTAAGCCTCGGGTGGCTGTGCGCGGTGACAAGGACTCTCAGTAGCTCGTCAGACACGCCAACGACCGCACCGCAGAGCGCGCTTCGACAGAACGCAGAAAAGGGCTGGAAGGAGCAAAAATGCCGCGACCCGGGATCGAACCAGGGACCTTCAGATCTTCAGTCTGACGCTCTCCCAACTGAGCTATCGAGGCGTCAAACACCACAACACCCCCACGCCTCCAAAATTTCGCAAACACACACAGCTACAAACACCGCCCTATAGCGCGCAAACACACACCAACGACATCCTCCCACACACAGCCTTTCCCTCGCCACTCAAGCCTGCACTTCCTGCGCGCACGTGCTTGACTGTCACCTTCAAAAGCCTCATCTTAGCGAGGCACCGTTTCACTCCTTGTTCGCGTGCCATTCCGGCCGCTCCTAGTCAGAAACCCCGCCTTTATTGCCAACCGCCGTCGTCTCCATCGGGACACGTGAATTGCACGCCTATGACCCTTGATCAGTCGGCGGCTGTGGCCTCGTCGGGGATCGAAGTGGTGATCAATGTCGCAGTATAGCACAGGCGGCACGAGGTTTCAGTAAGCCTCGGGTGGCTGTGCGCGGTGACAAGGACTCTCAGTAGCTCGTCAGACACGCCAACGACCGCACCGCAGAGCGCGCTTCGACAGAACGCAGAAAAGGGCTGGAAGGAGCAAAAATGCCGCGACCCGGGATCGAACCAGGGACCTTCAGATCTTCAGTCTGACGCTCTCCCAACTGAGCTATCGAGGCGTCAAACACCACAACACCCCCACGCCTCCAAAATTTCGCAAACACACACAGCTACAAACACCGCCCTATAGCGCGCAAACACACACCAACGACATCCTCCCACACACAGCCTTTCCCTCGCCACTCAAGCCTGCACTTCCTGCGCGCACGTGCTTGACTGTCACCTTCAAAAGCCTCATCTTAGCGAGGCACCGTTTCACTCCTTGTTCGCGTGCCATTCCGGCCGCTCCTAGTCAGAAACCCCGCCTTTATTGCCAACCGCCGTCGTCTCCATCGGGACACGTGAATTGCACGCCTATGACCCTTGATCAGTCGGCGGCTGTGGCCTCGTCGGGGATCGAAGTGGTGATCAATGTCGCAGTATAGCACAGGCGGCACGAGGTTTCAGTAAGCCTCGGGTGGCTGTGCGCGGTGACAAGGACTCTCAGTAGCTCGTCAGACACGCCAACGACCGCACCGCAGAGCGCGCTTCGACAGAACGCAGAAAAGGGCTGGAAGGAGCAAAAATGCCGCGACCCGGGATCGAACCAGGGACCTTCAGATCTTCAGTCTGACGCTCTCCCAACTGAGCTATCGAGGCGTCAAACACCACAACACCCCCACGCCTCCAAAATTTCGCAAACACACACAGCTACAAACACCGCCCTATAGCGCGCAAACACACACCAACGACATCCTCCCACACACAGCCTTTCCCTCGCCACTCAAGCCTGCACTTCCTGCGCGCACGTGCTTGACTGTCACCTTCAAAAGCCTCATCTTAGCGAGGCACCGTTTCACTCCTTGTTCGCGTGCCATTCCGGCCGCTCCTAGTCAGAAACCCCGCCTTTATTGCCAACCGCCGTCGTCTCCATCGGGACACGTGAATTGCACGCCTATGACCCTTGATCAGTCGGCGGCTGTGGCCTCGTCGGGGATCGAAGTGGTGATCAATGTCGCAGTATAGCACAGGCGGCACGAGGTTTCAGTAAGCCTCGGGTGGCTGTGCGCGGTGACAAGGACTCTCAGTAGCTCGTCAGACACGCCAACGACCGCACCGCAGAGCGCGCTTCGACAGAACGCAGAAAAGGGCTGGAAGGAGCAAAAATGCCGCGACCCGGGATCGAACCAGGGACCTTCAGATCTTCAGTCTGACGCTCTCCCAACTGAGCTATCGAGGCGTCAAACACCACAACACCCCCACGCCTCCAAAATTTCGCAAACACACACAGCTACAAACACCGCCCTATAGCGCGCAAACACACACCAACGACATCCTCCCACACACAGCCTTTCCCTCGCCACTCAAGCCTGCACTTCCTGCGCGCACGTGCTTGACTGTCACCTTCAAAAGCCTCATCTTAGCGAGGCACCGTTTCACTCCTTGTTCGCGTGCCATTCCGGCCGCTCCTAGTCAGAAACCCCGCCTTTATTGCCAACCGCCGTCGTCTCCATCGGGACACGTGAATTGCACGCCTATGACCCTTGATCAGTCGGCGGCTGTGGCCTCGTCGGGGATCGAAGTGGTGATCAATGTCGCAGTATAGCACAGGCGGCACGAGGTTTCAGTAAGCCTCGGGTGGCTGTGCGCGGTGACAAGGACTCTCAGTAGCTCGTCAGACACGCCAACGACCGCACCGCAGAGCGCGCTTCGACAGAACGCAGAAAAGGGCTGGAAGGAGCAAAAATGCCGCGACCCGGGATCGAACCAGGGACCTTCAGATCTTCAGTCTGACGCTCTCCCAACTGAGCTATCGAGGCGTCAAACACCACAACACCCCCACGCCTCCAAAATTTCGCAAACACACACAGCTACAAACACCGCCCTATAGCGCGCAAACACACACCAACGACATCCTCCCACACACAGCCTTTCCCTCGCCACTCAAGCCTGCACTTCCTGCGCGCACGTGCTTGACTGTCACCTTCAAAAGCCTCATCTTAGCGAGGCACCGTTTCACTCCTTGTTCGCGTGCCATTCCGGCCGCTCCTAGTCAGAAACCCCGCCTTTATTGCCAACCGCCGTCGTCTCCATCGGGACACGTGAATTGCACGCCTATGACCCTTGATCAGTCGGCGGCTGTGGCCTCGTCGGGGATCGAAGTGGTGATCAATGTCGCAGTATAGCACAGGCGGCACGAGGTTTCAGTAAGCCTCGGGTGGCTGTGCGCGGTGACAAGGACTCTCAGTAGCTCGTCAGACACGCCAACGACCGCACCGCAGAGCGCGCTTCGACAGAACGCAGAAAAGGGCTGGAAGGAGCAAAAATGCCGCGACCCGGGATCGAACCAGGGACCTTCAGATCTTCAGTCTGACGCTCTCCCAACTGAGCTATCGAGGCGTCAAACACCACAACACCCCCACGCCTCCAAAATTTCGCAAACACACACAGCTACAAACACCGCCCTATAGCGCGCAAACACACACCAACGACATCCTCCCACACACAGCCTTTCCCTCGCCACTCAAGCCTGCACTTCCTGCGCGCACGTGCTTGACTGTCACCTTCAAAAGCCTCATCTTAGCGAGGCACCGTTTCACTCCTTGTTCGCGTGCCATTCCGGCCGCTCCTAGTCAGAAACCCCGCCTTTATTGCCAACCGCCGTCGTCTCCATCGGGACACGTGAATTGCACGCCTATGACCCTTGATCAGTCGGCGGCTGTGGCCTCGTCGGGGATCGAAGTGGTGATCAATGTCGCAGTATAGCACAGGCGGCACGAGGTTTCAGTAAGCCTCGGGTGGCTGTGCGCGGTGACAAGGACTCTCAGTAGCTCGTCAGACACGCCAACGACCGCACCGCAGAGCGCGCTTCGACAGAACGCAGAAAAGGGCTGGAAGGAGCAAAAATGCCGCGACCCGGGATCGAACCAGGGACCTTCAGATCTTCAGTCTGACGCTCTCCCAACTGAGCTATCGAGGCGTCAAACACCACAACACCCCCACGCCTCCAAAATTTCGCAAACACACACAGCTACAAACACCGCCCTATAGCGCGCAAACACACACCAACGACATCCTCCCACACACAGCCTTTCCCTCGCCACTCAAGCCTGCACTTCCTGCGCGCACGTGCTTGACTGTCACCTTCAAAAGCCTCATCTTAGCGAGGCACCGTTTCACTCCTTGTTCGCGTGCCATTCCGGCCGCTCCTAGTCAGAAACCCCGCCTTTATTGCCAACCGCCGTCGTCTCCATCGGGACACGTGAATTGCACGCCTATGACCCTTGATCAGTCGGCGGCTGTGGCCTCGTCGGGGATCGAAGTGGTGATCAATGTCGCAGTATAGCACAGGCGGCACGAGGTTTCAGTAAGCCTCGGGTGGCTGTGCGCGGTGACAAGGACTCTCAGTAGCTCGTCAGACACGCCAACGACCGCACCGCAGAGCGCGCTTCGACAGAACGCAGAAAAGGGCTGGAAGGAGCAAAAATGCCGCGACCCGGGATCGAACCAGGGACCTTCAGATCTTCAGTCTGACGCTCTCCCAACTGAGCTATCGAGGCGTCAAACACCACAACACCCCCACGCCTCCAAAATTTCGCAAACACACACAGCTACAAACACCGCCCTATAGCGCGCAAACACACACCAACGACATCCTCCCACACACAGCCTTTCCCTCGCCACTCAAGCCTGCACTTCCTGCGCGCACGTGCTTGACTGTCACCTTCAAAAGCCTCATCTTAGCGAGGCACCGTTTCACTCCTTGTTCGCGTGCCATTCCGGCCGCTCCTAGTCAGAAACCCCGCCTTTATTGCCAACCGCCGTCGTCTCCATCGGGACACGTGAATTGCACGCCTATGACCCTTGATCAGTCGGCGGCTGTGGCCTCGTCGGGGATCGAAGTGGTGATCAATGTCGCAGTATAGCACAGGCGGCACGAGGTTTCAGTAAGCCTCGGGTGGCTGTGCGCGGCGACAAGGACTCTCAGTAGCTCGTCAGACACGCCAACGACCGCACCGCAGAGCGCGCTTCGACAGAACGCAGAAAAGGGCTGGAAGGGGCAAAAATGCCGCGACCCGGGATCGAACCAGGGACCTTCAGATCTTCAGTCTGACGCTCTCCCAACTGAGCTATCGAGGCGTCAAACACCACAACACCCCCACGCCTCCAAAATTTCGCAAACACACACAGCTACAAACACCGCCCTATAGCGCGCAAACACACACCAACGACATCCTCCCACACACAGCCTTTCCCTCGCCACTCAAGCCTGCACTTCCTGCGCGCACGTGCTTGACTGTCACCTTCAAAGCCTTATCTTAGCGAGGCACCGTTTCACTCCTTGTTCGCGTGCCATTCCGGCCGCTCCTAGTCAGAAACCCCGCCTTTATTGCCAACCGCCGTCGTCTCCATCGGGACACGTGAATTGCACGCCTGTGACCCTTGATCAGTCGGCGGCTGTGGCCTCGTCGGGGATCGAAGTGGTGATCAATGTCGCAGTATAGCACAGGCGGCACGAGGTTTCAGTAAGCCTCGGGTGGCTGTGCGCGGTGACAAGGACTCTCAGTAGCTCGTCAGACACGCCAACGACCGCACCGCAGAGCGCGCTTCGACAGAACGCAGAAAAGGGCTGGAAGGAGCAAAAATGCCGCGACCCGGGATCGAACCAGGGACCTTCAGATCTTCAGTCTGACGCTCTCCCAACTGAGCTATCGAGGCGTCAAACAACACAACACCCCCACGCCTCCAAAATTTCGCAAACACACACAGCTACAAACACCGCCCTATAGCGCGCAAACACATACCAACGACATCCTCCCACACACAGCCTTTCCTCGCCACTCAAGCCTGCACTTCCTGCGCGCACGTGCTTGACTGTCACCTTCAAAAGCCTCATCTTAGCGAGGGCACCGTTTCACTCCTTGTTCGCGTGCCATTCCGGCCGCTCCTAGTCAGAAACCCCGCCTTTATTGCCAACCGCCGTCGTCTCCATCGGGACACGTGAATTGCACGCCTATGACCCTTGATCAGTCGGCGGCTGTGGCCTCGTCGGGGATCGAAGTGGTGATCAATGTCGCAGTATAGCACAGGCGGCACGAGGTTTCAGTAAGCCTCGGGTGGCTGTGCGCGGTGACAAGGACTCTCAGTAGCTCGTCAGACACGCCAACGACCGCACCGCAGAGCGCGCTTCGACAGAACGCAGAAAAGGGCTGGAAGGAGCAAAAATGCCGCGACCCGGGATCGAACCAGGGACCTTCAGATCTTCAGTCTGACGCTCTCCCAACTGAGCTATCGAGGCGTCAAACACCACAACACCCCCACGCCTCCAAAATTTCGCAAACACACACAGCTACAAACACCGCCCTATAGCGCGCAAACACACACCAACGACATCCTCCCACACACAGCCTTTCCCTCGCCACTCAAGCCTGCACTTCCTGCGCGCACGTGCTTGACTGTCACCTTCAAAAGCCTCATCTTAGCGAGGCACCGTTTCACTCCTTGTTCGCGTGCCATTCCGGCCGCTCCTAGTCAGAAACCCCGCCTTTATTGCCAACCGCCGTCGTCTCCATCGGGACACGTGAATTGCACGCCTATGACCCTTGATCAGTCGGCGGCTGTGGCCTCGTCGGGGATCGAAGTGGTGATCAATGTCGCAGTATAGCACAGGCGGCACGAGGTTTCAGTAAGCCTCGGGTGGCTGTGCGCGGTGACAAGGACTCTCAGTAGCTCGTCAGACACGCCAACGACCGCACCGCAGAGCGCGCTTCGACAGAACGCAGAAAAGGGCTGGAAGGAGCAAAAATGCCGCGACCCGGGATCGAACCAGGGACCTTCAGATCTTCAGTCTGACGCTCTCCCAACTGAGCTATCGAGGCGTCAAACACCACAACACCCCCACGCCTCCAAAATTTCGCAAACACACACAGCTACAAACACCGCCCTATAGCGCGCAAACACACACCAACGACATCCTCCCACACACAGCCTTTCCTCGCCACTCAAGCCTGCACTTCCTGCGCGCACGTGCTTGACTGTCACCTTCAAAAGCCTCATCTTAGCGAGGCACCGTTTCACTCCTTGTTCGCGTGCCATTCCGGCCGCTCCTAGTCAGAAACCCCGCCTTTATTGCCAACCGCCGTCGTCTCCATCGGGACACGTGAATTGCACGCCTATGACCCTTGATCAGTCGGCGGCTGTGGCCTCGTCGGGGATCGAAGTGGTGATCAATGTCGCAGTATAGCACAGGCGGCACAAAAGAAGTTGGAAACGCTTGGAAGTTATTTTGATGGCTTGTGGCCGAGATTGTAAAACCAAAAGTGATAAGATTTAATTTGCTAACACTGTTCTACCTTGCTTAACCTTCGTGTCCACAAAAGAAAACTATCCCATCCCGAATGGCATCCCATATGAAAGAAAAGTTTAGTGGCTGTGAGACTTGAACCCTCAATCCAATGAGTGAGTGAGTGGAACTCAATCCACTGCACCACTAGTTCACCAACATATGCAATCACATGTCCAATCCACATGAATCTTCCACATGCTGCAACCCATACCAGACATGTACCATATGCACCATATGTAGATCAGAAACGCAACACCCGGAAGTCGAGCGTGCGACATCACTCCTTCTTCAACACTCTCCCTTGATGTGCGCTCTCTTCGTCATCTTACGCACTCATGCTGAGACCAACAATGAATCGGCGGTGCTTGTCTCGAGCCAGAGCCTTCGTTAACCCATCGGCAATCATCTCGTCCGTCGGCTTGTACTCAAGTTGGATTACCCCTGCTCAACCTTCTCACGCAGAAAGTGAAACTTGATGTCAATGTGTTTCGTGCGTGTATGATACACGGGGTTCTTGGCAAGCGCGATGCAACCTTGATTGTCTTGGTAGATAGTAGTAGCACTCTCGCTCGGCTATCCTATGTCTTTTAGCAATAGACGTAGCCACACAGCTTCTTGAGTCGCATTATAAAGACTCATGTACTCCGCCTCCGTACTTGAGGTAGCCACAGTTGGTTGTCGTTTCGATTTCCACGAGATCGCACTGCCGTTCAAAGAACACGTAACCGGCTGTCGAACGTCTTGTGTCAAGATCACCGGCCCAGTTTGCGTCCGCATAGCAAACGAGCTCTCCCTTGATCCCACCGTTGAACACAATGCCCATGTCTTGAGTCGTCTTCAAGTACTTTAGGATCCTCTTCGCAGCCGCCCAATGGCTTTTTTTGTAGCGTTCACAAAACTTTGCCACCTCGCCAACTGAATGCGCACTATCCGGACGCGTGCACGTTGCCAAGTACATCAAAGCCCCCACAAGTTCACGATACGGAAACTTGGGCGCGAACACTTCATCTTCTGCTGGCTTCACAAGCTTGGAGTTACTGTCCGCCGGTGTATGCACGTCCTTGCAGTTCTCCACACCAAACTTCTCCGTGAGTCGCTTAATGTACGCACTTTGGTTCATGACAATAACCTTGTTTTCGCGCTTGCGATGGATCTCGATCGAGGCAGTACTTCAATTCACCAAGCTCCTTAATGCTGAACTCACTCTTAGAGCTTGCTTGATCTTCACAATCCCAGTCTTCGTCCTGCTGAAAATCATGAGGTCGTCCACGTAGATAACAACAATGCTGTACTCATTGTCCAGCTGCCGAATGTAGACACACGGGTCCGCGACTGATCGCTTGAAACCTTGACCCTCCAAATGTTGGTTCAATTTGTTGTTCCACTGGCGTGCTGCTTGCTTCGTTCCGTAGAGTGCTTGTCCAAGCAAACACTTCTTTGTCGAATTTGCTTGGTCTTCAAACCCGTCCGGCTGATCCATGCAAATCTCTTCTTCCACATCACCATAGAGAAACGCAGTGTCCACATCAACATTTTCGGCCTCAAGGTCTTCTTCAGCTGCAATCGCAATCGCAGCGTTGATCGACTCTTTTCGAGCCACAGGCGCAAACGTTTCCGTGTAGTCGATCCCCGGACGCTGCGTGAACCCCTTGCCACCAGTCGTGCCTTGAACTTCACAATGTCCCCGTTTGGGTCGCGTTTAATGCGAAACACCCACTTGCACCCGATGGCTTTCTTGCCTGAAGGGATGTCCACCAAAGTCCACGTGTGATGATCTTCCAACGACTTCATCTCACTTTCCATTGCTCGCAACCATTCCTCCTTGTACTTGCTGGCGCATGACTTCTTCGCATGTCACCGCGCGCTCCCCATCGTCAACTTCAGCGTTCAGACAATAGAGGGATTCGAACTCCTCAAAGTCATCTACTCGAAATTCACCACGTCTCGTGCCGGGGTATTCATCTGCATACCGCACCACTCCACGCTTCTTACGAGACGGCCGCACCATCCATTCTTCTTCACCATCTCTCCCTGGAGTACTTGATCCTCTCGTCGGTACTGAGTGGCTTGGTCTGGCATGTTCCGTTTGGGTGGGTTCTTGACGCGGTCCTGTTGGCGGTGTTTGGAATATATCCTCAACACTGGATTCTTCGATCTCACTCTCGCAGTCGATGTCGATGATGTCAGTTACATCCTTGTCGCCATCCTTCGACTCCTTGATCACAGGGTGCTCAGCGAACGTCACACTCCTGGATATGACAATAGAGCCATCGTTTGCGTTGAGAAGTCGATACGCCTTGTGCTGTTTCGCATACCCGAGGAAGAAGCACTTCACACCCGAGTCATCCAGCTTTTGCGCTTCTGCTTCGTGACGTGGGCGTAACATTCACTGCCAAACACCCGCATGTGATCCAATTGTGGTTTCCGCTTGAACAAAGCCTCAAATGGACTGGAGTGTGAGTTGGACGTCGTAGGCAGCACATTACGGATGTCCGCCGCTGTCATAATAGCCTCACACCAGTAGGCCTTGTCCAGACCACTTTCCTTCAGCATGCACCGTGTCATCTCAACCAACGAACGATTCATTCGCTCTGCCATGCCATTTTGCTGAGGATTGTATGGCACAGTGAATTCTTGCTTGATCATCTTGTCATCGCACAGTGACTCCATTGTTGCGTTTCGGTATTCGCCACCATTGTCACTCCGCAATACCTTGATCTCTGCCCCAGAAGTCTTGATATGCTTGCAAAACTTCACAAAAGCATCGGGGACCTCGCTCTTCTTGCGTAGCGGATAAACCGTTACATAGCGACTTTTCATCAAAATGAATGTCACAATGTACTTGAACCCGGACTTCGATTCTGGTGTGATCGGTCCAAGCACATCCGAACACACCATGTCATCGGAACGTCTGCTCTCCCTGGCTTCCAACTTGTCCTTGCTGGAGTTGAAAGTTTTGCGCACTTGTTTCGCCGTAGCACACACGCCGCACACCACCCCAGGTTCAGCTTTTGTGCTGCTCAACCTTCCATCCTGAACCATCGTGTTCAGTGTTCCGAATGACGCATGTCCAAGTCGCCGGTGCCAGAGCTCGATATCGTTACCAACCGAATGACACTCATCTGCAGCCTCCGTGTTCAGGTACATAAGCTTCCCACGCTTCCTTCCCGTTGCCACAGTTTCTTCACCACGTTTCACCACACAACGGTCGCTTGTGATGACCACTGTCATCCCACGCGCAGTAGCAGCCGTGAGTGAAAGAGGTTCTTGTTCAAGTCTTGAACATGAAGCGTTTTCTCCAGGCGCGCGTTTATCCACGATTTTCCAGTCCACACACGAAGAACCACTGTCCCATAGCCGAGCACCTTCAGATTCGCGCTATTCTTGGCGCTGGACACACTGCGCGAGCTTTGCACCTCCGTGTACTCCTCAAACGCATCTCGTGTTTTGCACATGTGTGCTGACGCTCCGCTATCCATGACCCAGCTGCCGGCTTCAAACCCCTCGGTTGCATTAAATGCAACATTCGACTCCTCTTCATTTGAGCTTGTCTTAGCACGACAATCTCTCGCGTAGTGACCCTTCTTGCCACAATTGAAACATGCTCCAGACGATCCTTTCGTGTCCTCCGCGCTGCTTCTTCTTTTGCTGCTGCTTTCCGTTGCCTTTGCTTGCGAGCAGCGCAGTCGCCTCTTCAATACGTGTCGAATCCTTTGACGCACCTCCTCAGCAATTAGCTTGCTAACCAGATCTGCAAAGCTAAATGTCACCACCGACATGCGAAATGCTTGAACAAGGCTCTCATAGCTCGCCGGTAGACTTCGCAGCATCGTCGCGCAGACATCCTCCTCACTTGGTCCGCAGCCCGCGCTCTTCATCTCCATTACAAGCTTCTCCAACTCCATCACATGACCACTGACGGAGGATGCCGTAAACTTGAATGATGAAAATTTCTCCTTGAGCCACAACCGATTCGCCATGTCCTGCGTGTGGTGAAAACCTTCCAATTTCGTCCATGCCGCTCTAGCGCTGGACGCCGTCACTACGTGCATCAGTTGTGAATCACTCAGATTCAGGACGATTGCCGCATGCGCTTGCTGTTCTTTCACCGCAGTCGTTTCGCCCTCACCAGAGACCGCCTCCCACAATCCCTTGGACATCAAATACATCTTCATCTTGTAACTCCACAGCGTGTAGTTGGAACCGTCGAACGGCTCGACCTTGAACTTGGAATCGCTGCTTGGGCTCATAACCAAAAGAAGTTGGAAACGCTTGGAAGTTATTTTGATGGCTTGTGGCCGAGATTGTAAAACCAAAAGTGATAAGATTTAATTTGTTAACACTGTTCTACCTTGCTTAACCTTCGTGTCCACAAAAGAAAACTATCCCATCCCGAATGGCATCCCATATGAAAGAAAAGTTTAGTGGCTGTGAGACTTGAACCCTCAATCCAATGAGTGAGTGAGTGGAACTCAATCCACTGCACCACTAGTTCACCAACATATGCAATCACATGTCCAATCCACATGAATCTTCCACATGCTGCAACCCATACCAGACATGTACCATATGCACCATATGTAGATCAGAAACGCAACACCCGGAAGTCGAGCGTGCGACATCACTCCTTCTTCAACAGGCACGAGGTTTCAGTAAGCCTCGGGTGGCTGTGCGCGGTGACAAGGACTCTCAGTAGCTCGTCAGACACGCCAACGACCGCACCGCAGAGCGCGCTTCGACAGAACGCAGAAAAGGGCTGGAAGGAGCAAAAATGCCGCGACCCGGGATCGAACCAGGGACCTTCAGATCTTCAGTCTGACGCTCTCCCAACTGAGCTATCGAGGCGTCAAACACCACAACACCCCCACGCCTCCAAAATTTCGCAAACACACACAGCTACAAACACCGCCCTATAGCGCGCAAACACACACCAACGACATCCTCCCACACACAGCCTTTCCCTCGCCACTCAAGCCTGCACTTCCTGCGCGCACGTGCTTGACTGTCACCTTCAAAAGCCTCATCTTAGCGAGGCACCGTTTCACTCCTTGTTCGCGTGCCATTCCGGCCGCTCCTAGTCAGAAACCCCGCCTTTATTGCCAACCGCCGTCGTCTCCATCGGGACACGTGAATTGCACGCCTATGACCCTTGATCAGTCGGCGGCTGTGGCCTCGTCGGGGATCGAAGTGGTGATCAATGTCGCAGTATAGCACAGGCGGCACGAGGTTTCAGTAAGCCTCGGGTGGCTGTGCGCGGTGACAAGGACTCTCAGTAGCTCGTCAGACACGCCAACGACCGCACCGCAGAGCGCGCTTCGACAGAACGCAGAAAAGGGCTGGAAGGAGCAAAAATGCCGCGACCCGGGATCGAACCAGGGACCTTCAGATCTTCAGTCTGACGCTCTCCCAACTGAGCTATCGAGGCGTCAAACACCACAACACCCCCACGCCTCCAAAATTTCGCAAACACACACAGCTACAAACACCGCCCTATAGCGCGCAAACACACACCAACGACATCCTCCCACACACAGCCTTTCCCTCGCCACTCAAGCCTGCACTTCCTGCGCGCACGTGCTTGACTGTCACCTTCAAAAGCCTCATCGTAGGACTAGCTACAAGCTACCTGAAATCCACTGCCTACTCGAGCTTGTGGAGGTCGGTTTGCTTGGGCAAGACGAATAAGAGCGTCTTGCATTGACATACAACGTAAGTAATGCTCGCGGGTGGGTCGTAGGCGACTATGAGAGCATTCGTCGCAGATTCGAAGCTCCGTACTGCGCCCGCAAGCCGACGGGACGGCAGTCATGCCCGAGCATGTTAAACAAAGTCAAAGAACTCCAGAAAGTGATCGACGAGAACGCTGACCAAGATGGGGAGAAGGTAGGGACTGGTTTTTCGTTCGAAGTCGACCCGGATGCGAGCTTCTACCAGGACATCGACGGAGCAGCAGTAGCGATGGGTGCTGGCAGAAGCGTCACTGGCGACACAGCTTCATCAGCGATGCTGCTCGTCGTGAGCAGTCGAGGGTCGTCGAGGCGGCAGGAGGCGATATAAACCCAAGCCCCGTTCAGGAAAACATAGTGCAACCAGTCGTGGAAGGCTTGGAAGCATTTACAAGCTTTCCACGACCAACACCTCCCCAAGCTTTGATAGCTACTCGAGCGCCTCAATCGGCAGAATCGTCGAAACCACGGAAGTCCACCATGGCTCCCGCGGCACTTAAGCAGCTTACCGACCTCGACACCACCGCACCAAGTCATGAAAGCCAAGAAGCAGAGCGCTATCCTGATCTACAAACTTTTCAAACCGCCTTGGTGGTGGTGACTTGACTCTATTCCGGGACAGCGCTGGTACTAGCCGTGCATTAACGATGACATAATCTGCTGGAGGCAAGCTACACCAAGGCAAGAGGATTCGCGCTGAGAAATCGACTACGACGCTAAATTAAAAGCTTCATGACCTGGAGAGATGTGGTAGTATCGTGGGCAGCAGTACGTTTGAAATGATGATGCTGATCCGTGAAGAAAGCAAACGCAGAGCGGAAGACTGCCGTGTGGAAGAAGAGCTGCGTCGCCGTGATGAAAATGCTGCTCGTGAGGAACAGCGTTTAGCTGATAAGGCTGAAGCGGAGGGGCCTCGTCGCCAAGAAAGGCTGGACATGGAGGAGAGAGCGCGTCGGGACATGGACGAAGCTCACGCTCAAGCCCACACCCAAGAGCTGGTGTTGTTGATCAGTGTCTCCTAAAGGAGAATGATTGGCAAGCGGCAAACCACGAGAGGTCAAGCTTCAAACGGTTAAATGGTGCTATAAGCACAGCCCATGACACACACAAAGCACATCGAAGTTCGCTATTAACCCCTTACTTCCCGGCTTCAAATCCCCATGTATAGTCCTACTTTATGTTGGAGGTCCAACATAATTTAATATAAGAATTTGTATGTGTGACTCTATCGTCCGGCCATGTTACCAGATGCGCTCAGGGTTAGCCCATAATATAAAAGGACACCTCCAACATTAGTCCTCCTTATGCTGTACAATGTTGCACCATTGAGACCCTTATGCTTGACCGTTCATCATATTTTTTGTCCTTTTTATTAGGGGGTATCGTTTCTGAATTGTTGCACACGACCAGCAAGCATGCGTTGATTTCAATAGCCAATCAGCTCGCTGAAAGCAATGACATATATATTGATTGCATGGAGCTAAGGTGCAAAAACAAATGACGCCTAAACAGAAACCGCACTTTCACCTGTGCTATCAACAGCCGCATTCTCAGACACGCTATCATCTTCAATCCCTTCGTCGGCGCCGTCTTCGGCTCCGGTGTCGCCGTTGGCATCGTTATGGAGCCCGCCTCCTGCTTCTCCCTCGCAAGCTTGACCACTACGACGCCGTTTCTTGCCCGGACGCTGGGCTGGAGCTCTGTCTCTGAGTCTGTGCTCCTGCTGCAGGTAGCGAGGGATGTCCTCCCCGTTGTTTCAGTCCAGATGCAAAATCTGGAAACAGGTTTTGCTTCTCCCCTCTCTCACCACGTTGCACATGTATTTCCTGTATCATACATCTACAATTTAGTGCCATGTCTCGGATTGAATCACGTTGTACGTACCTCTTCACGCCTGACGAACACTCTGGGGAAAAGTACTTCGTGTACTTTCGCGGCATTGTTTCGAAAACCGCGCAGACTTTGCAGCTTCTGTGTCGGCGTTTCTCTCCCTGCGTGGTGTCAACATTGTCTGGGGTTTCCGCAAACATGTGGCCGTCGTCGATAGCTCGAGTGCCCGTGGGGCCGGCTTGATGACCTTCGGGGCTTCGAGAGGGCGAAGCCGCAGTACGGTCCTCTGCGCAAGTTGCATTCTATAAATAGGTAAAAGAATACAACATACAGACATATTATGTTGGAGGTGAGTACAAATCATCAAGCCTTATGTTGACCATTCAACATAGTCTTACCTCGATTGTTTCGAATGCATCGGCGTCTACTGCAAGCATCTGCTCCATGAGTGTCTCGAAAAATGCGTGGTGCTGGGGTGGAGGCTGGTTGTTCACGCGATGGTTGTAACGGAAAACAATAAACGAGTTGACAAAAGCCATATCTAACAGGCCCAAGAACAGCGTCTTGTAGTACTTGCGTGTCTTGTACGCCAGCTGCACACTGTACCGCTGCATTAGGAGCTGGTCGTGCACGTCAACACCACCCATGAACCGGTGATAGTCACGAACCAGCTCCGGTGCCTTTAGCTCCTCCATGTTGCCCTTTATATGACGTGCTATAAATTACAAAACATGTTTCGTAGTTAGTACAAACTCTATAATCAGTTTAGTGTTGGACTTACTGACTGCACCAATTTTCGGCTTCCTCCGCTGCTCAACATGTGAACTGGATTTCGATCCACCCACATGGCAGCCGTGAGCTGCGGAAATTTCTTGTTTTCAGCCAACTTTATCGTTCCTTGAGCAGGGACAAGCTCCTTTACCCCATTGATCGACCGCTCCTTCTTTTCGGTTATAACGCCCGGTGCATACCCTGCCTTTCTCGTCTGGATCGTGCCGGTGATGTACATTCGGCGGTGGAGAAGCTCCAATGCAAGCTTCACTGAAGTGTAGAAGCGGTCGGTGACCACCAGTCGCCACGGCGAGGTCGGGGATGGTGGACAGAGAGCTCTCATATTCCGCAGTACTGCTGCTTCTCCGCAATTGTTGTCCACTGGCACCGGGGTCCGGAGGTGCTCTTTGGCGCCGCAGTAAACTTCAATTCTGTACATATGTTGGATATTTTACAACGTCAGTCCTTATGTTGGATAATCCAACATAAGGACTTGTTACAAAAAAATGAAACCACGACAAGGCAACGCTTGCCGTGGAGATATAGATGAACGAACCTCATGCAATAAGCGGTGTCTGCGCATGCAGCTACGAACACCTTGGCCCCCACTTGTGGGGCTTGTCCTTGTTGTACTGTCGCATTGGGTTGTAGCGGGATCTGGACGGGAGCGTTGCTTCGTCAAAACTAATAACTGGAGGTACCTTGTAGCCGCGCGCAAGGTGCGCTGCAACACATCCAGTACAGGGCGAATCTTCCATGCTCGATCCAAGTTGGCCTGCGGCGACTTGCTGTTCGAAAAGTGTAGGTATCCCAATACATGAAAAAAACGATTTCTCGACATGAACTTGCCGAATCGGCAAGTTGGCAGTGCGCCAGGCTGCGTGAGAGCCCAATGAGCCGCTATCCTTTTTCGCATAAGAGCCAGCATGCGTGCAATGAGCAACGCTATCACCCTCATCACTTCCCATGCCTCAATAGCTTTCACATTCGCAAGTCGCCGGCGAATTTCAGCCAGAGGCTCCACATGATCCTTCTTCCGGCGCTGCTGATTCTGGATGGCGCGTGCTCGCCTCAAAATCGATTGTCCGTGGTAGCGATTGCTCTCCAAAGCAATCTGCGCCCATAGTTTGGGCGGCAAAAGTAGAAAACCAGGGCCAACGGATCTTCGGCCACGCTCAGGATGCTAGGTGATGGCCCATAAGGCCCATCGTACAGTCCGTCGTATGTCGGATCAGGACCGAACTTTGCCGTATCTGATACAATCAAATAAAATTCCGTTAGTTTATGTTGACTTTTGACCGAGCAATTTGCTTTGACCGCTTATGTTGGATAAAGTCAACATAACTTACTGTACTCCCATCCACACGTCTTCATTTCCTTCATCCTCGTCGTACTCTTCGCTACGGATAGACAAAGCGAGTCAGGAATCTCCAGCTCCACGTCGCCCTCATCCTCGTCAGAAAGAGCCCCAATCTCCCAGTCATGCTCCCATTCCACGTCGGCGTCTTCGTCATCGCTATCGTCGCCAATACCCGACTCCTCGTCCGAATTCAGGCCGGTGCACGTGGCTGCGCCCTCGGCCATCAGATTTGGATCGCCTTCTACCAAACAAACAGGTGTAACGTAGCTTTGTTCACGTCCATCGCCCTCGTTCCCGTCAGCATCGCACCGCACGCTCTCTTCCTCGTCGATATCGTCTAGCAAGTCGTCCTCCTCGCTTTCATCGTCGTCATTCGACTGCGATACACCACGTTTGCGCTTTCCGGCCGAAAACACGCCAGCAGCAACAACTGACTCCACTAAATCCGAAATCACACCTTCGACGCACTGCAGACTGTCCGAGGTGACACTAGATTCTGCTGAGCTTGTACTCAGCTCTGTATCCAGGCGTCTTGCCGCTTTAGATGTCTCTTTCTTCTTTTTGCTGCTTTTGAGTCCTTTGACGCTGCTTCTTCTCAGGAAGAATTGCGTTTGTCTTGGCAGCAGCCTTCTTCTCTGCATGCGTCTTGGATTGCTTGTTCGCTGCTCTCCCTTGCTTTCCAACCATGATTTGTTGTGCCTCCGCTGTGTCCTTGGCTTCACTTGTGTCCTTGGCTTCTGCTGAGCCCTTGTTTCTGGCCGGCCGCTTCGGTTCTGCGCTCCTCTTTTCTTTTTGCTGGGTTCGTCGTTGATGGCGCTCTCGGCGCAAGACTTCTAACTGGAGCTTTCTTTCAGACTCTATCATTTGGTATCGCAGGGTTTTCCTGTCCCAGCGACCATCTTTTTCCCTTTCCCAGCTATTTGAAGAATGACCTGGTCGAGGCCTGTCGGCCAGTGGGTTTTTAATTGGTGATAGATGGGGAGGGGGATACTGTATACTGTTTTCTACACTCCATGGTCTATGCAATTGAGGCTTGGGTATTCTTCCCGGTGAATCCCTAAGCCTGTGCATTTGGACTTTATTTGTGCAAATTTAAGCTTAACTTCAGTATAGATAACAGGTCAATACAAAGTCCAAGTGTAAATTAGGCTTATGTTGTACGGTTCATCATAAGCATAGATGCCGAAAAAGCCTGTACACCCCTTATGATGAACCGTACAACATACGGGAAGTAAGGGGTTAACATTGGCATTTGAAATAACAGCAATCTTCTTTAAAGCCTCAAATACAGCAACAACTATTGCAACGTGGACGGCAATTCCATCGCGCCTGAGGACACCTTTGAATTTCCGAGATACCAACCATTCGAACGCGAAGGTTGGTCATTCGAAACAGATTCTTGATCCATAAGCCACGCAGCCTCGGGTCGTAGGGTAGTGGTAGACTGAGTCAATGATATACCGTTTAAACACTGCCCATTCCCCATTCTGCCGCCTGGCGTACCGACGTTATCGCGTTGTTTAATGCCCTCGCAGAGCTTCGAAGTGGCGGTAATATTCTGTCAATATCTCCATCTTTTAATGGCGTTAGTATCCGACCAGTCATGGAAGTAGACCATGGAAGCGCCGAATCAGACAAAACATTCATCCAAGTATCTAAGCAGTATTTTGGGCCCACAATTGTTGCTCTGAAGAGGGAAGTATCGAATTGTTCCAGGAGCCGGGGCAGTTGTGTTTGCTCCAAATAATACATCCGTCAGCAGCGAAGCATACCGTTCCAATAACAAAGACAGTATGTAGCCAACCGTTATACATGGCATTTTGCAGGTCAGCGTTTGATGGTTACTGTTACGTTGGCTCAATGGAGCTTAGCATTCTCTGTCTTATTGTTGGTGTGCCTCAAGCACGATCTTTAGAACCCTTCGTCGAGGAGGAGGCGTTGGCTATGGTCCTAGAAGAATTTCAACCAGGGCGCATATCGTGGCCATCTCCTTCCTACCAAGTCACGTTACCAAAACTGGTGGAAGCGCGAGAGCCCTTGTTGAACCATACGTTTGGTTTCATTGATGGCAACAAATCTGAGGGTAATCATTTACATACCATAAGCGAAATTATTGACGAGGAGCTTCCACTAACGCTTATTCAAATGCTTGTGAATTTAGGTTAAGACCCAAAGCCTGGTGATGGTAGCGCAGTTTTTGAGGCCTTCCTCTTGTAAAATGTCGCGGTATATAGTAGAAACGCGCGAATCTTCGCAGAAGCACTGCCCTGTAATATTTAACAATGTTCAATACACACAATACAAGTAGTTGAGCCTCAGTACGCACCTCGTTAAATTGGTTGTATTTAGAAAGTTCATGTCGTTTCCAAATCGGTACAGTCTCATCCAAATTGAATTTGCTGGTGTGTCGAGACACTGTGGCATAAGGTAATGACGCGCTCACATTGCGATCCGCCACTCCTCTTCCATGAGCATGTGGAACACATCCCGTCGCACGGCACGCAAATCGCTCTCGAACCTCGTATACGTAGCTGCTAGAGACAGAGTCACGATACTCCCTACCATGAAGGAAAGCGTTACTTGGTGGCGTGCAAAGAGAGGGAGTGACTCACAAAGTTTCAGAATATATACGCTCGAAGTCAGAAAGTGATGGATATTTTAGACAGTTCTGTCCTACCATAGATGTCACATAGACCACGAACGTAAATTACAATCTGCAGATACCGGTCACAACGTTTCGGACATATATATTCCGTTTAATGCAATTGTGGTGAATGTTTTCCACGATAAGGCGACATATATCTTTTCTATTGGTAACATATCTGCAGCAAATATATCAGGTGCTTACTCCATTTTTGGCAGGCGTTCATTGAATAGGTAATGGATATTTTTAACAGCTCCGGCATCGATCACCATTGCCGAGTTGTGAGTCTACCGGTGCAAGATGTGTTACGAACACATGTGCGTGCGAGCGTGTGTTGCAGCGACGATAGCGTTGTCTGCTCGTTTCGTATGTACACACATACGCTCAGCTTAAACACACGCACTATGATTGCACTTAAACCCATAACCAACAAAATAAACAAGTGTCAGAGCTTCTTCGTGCCGCAGGTGCGACTTTGTACGATATTCAATAACTACATCCGAATTTACATGGGTACCTCGATTTCCGCGAATTTCGTCATGTCAACAGCAAGTAGCTGCCATGCAGGGGCCCGTTTTCCGCCCCCAGATCTTCCCGCACGAGTCCCGGCCAGCAACACCTTGTCCCCTTCACTGTTCTTTGTCACACTTGATATTATAGTATAGATAAACTTTATATAATAAGATCAAGCTTATTTTCATTATATAGGATAAAACTGTTGCGACAGAAAAGCTGTACACCCGTTATGTTGGCAGGGCCAACATGGTGGGCTTGAAGGGTTAAGAGACCAGAAACAGCCCGAGCTCTGAGAGATCAGCACCGAGCACCAAGAGCAGATGTATATACTTCTCGCTCGTTGGATTGAGGGACACCTTGGACCTCTTCTCATGATCGAAAATGAAGGGCTTATAGAATTTGTCAGGTTTGTCACTGAGACTATTTGTGGGATTTGGCTGCGTTTGCCAAAGCGAACTCGGTTACATGCTGATATCGTTGCTTTAGCTGCAGATTAACGGCGCAACGTGAAGAAAAACATCGTTCAATCGTGCGCAGATGTCTCAATTAAAAGCGATATTTGGGCGGTAAAAAGCGCTAAGTCCACTGCATTCACAATTCATTTCGTTAATGAAAATTTTGAACCAGTGAGCTCGACATTGGAAGTAAAAGAAATTCCTGGAAAGCCTGATGCAATTGCGACAACAGCTGCGCTCCAAACAATCGCGGATTGGGGGCTATCAGTGGAACCATGCTTTCGGTTCGTACACGATCCCAAATTAAACATGTTTGCAGCTGGCAATATTTTGGTTTTAATCATGCTTCCTGTTTGTGCATGACCTCCATCTCGCCGTGTCTGGACTGCTAAAAGAAAGGAAGTCTGTTGGGCGTGTTCCAGCGTGGAAGGGAATTGTTGAAAATGAACCCAATTCGATATGTACAGATGAAGCAGACGACGGGTTAAAATAAATAGATCGTGTCCAACGCAAGGTCTCCAAGA
Source organism: Phytophthora boehmeriae (assembly GCA_011947355.1). NCBI lineage: Eukaryota > Oomycota > Peronosporomycetes > Peronosporales > Peronosporaceae > Phytophthora > Phytophthora boehmeriae. The sequence continues at coordinate 280,055 of JAAVTJ010000241.1, read as the reverse complement.
CGCTGCTGTTGATGAAATGGATGAATATCTAACGCAAATGCTGACACGGTTGGAATTGTATGAGTTAGCGACAATGGATGGGATTGTGCAAATATTTCGTACACTAGCTGTGTTTTTCCACAAGTCCTCAAATGGTCATTCTCGGCTGAAAATATTCAGAAGAATAACTTGCACATCGATCCAGCAAACGTAATTACATTCAAAGTAGATTGCCCCACTCGTTGGAATAGCTGCCGAAATATGAGATTACGGTTTATCAAGCTGCAGCCAGAATTGGGCGCGTTCTTCGTCCATTTACACTCTCCTTATGGCCGTACTGAGTTCAACGATATGCAGAAAATTGACACGGCCTAAAAGATGCTGACAGACTTGCTATCAAGTGTTTACGAACATTGCTAGAGCCTTTTGCGGAAGTCTTAACTGAGCTGGAACAAGCAATACATACTTTCCGCTGGTGACGAGGATTATGTGAATGACGTTAAAGTGATGATGAGTGAATGTCGCCATACAATTTGCGCCTATTTAGAAAGTGATTTTCACATTTAGAATCGAGCGAATTGATGTAGGTGTCTTATTTGAACCCACGAGTAGGAAAGTATATGCAGCATCTGAGTGAAAGCGATAACCCCCAAGCTAGAAAAATACATGTAGATGTTACAGTACAACTCACCTGCGACGAAACAGTACTCACAGAACGAGGAATTCTGTTTCACCGATACCTGCACAAAAAGCTCGGAAACGTTTATCAGTGACTTCATACTTGGCCCCGACAAATCAATGGCAGATAACTACATTGGAGCAAGACTGCAGCGCCGAGATCACGCGCTATTTGATCGACATCAGTGCTCCAAAGGGTGTACACAAACGTACAAATCCATTTGCTTGATGGGGGCTAAACTACCAGAAACTTCATAACCTTTGCAGGTTAGCACAAAAGTGGCTGGGACTGTTGCCACTAGCATTCCGTCAGAATGTGCATTTTCATCGAGCGGCAATATTGTGACGATCAAGAGGAGCTCTTTAGCCCCAGAATTTGTCCGCGATCTTGTGTTGATTGCTGAAAATACTCATCGAATGGGGGATCCCCATCGCACAAACTAAGTTCTGTCTGATGTCATCAGCAATGCGAAGATGACGTTTGTTTATCAATGCAATGGTGTAGGAAGAAATAGACTTTGAAGTCGCTTTTTGAGCAACTTTCAATGAGCACTTTTCCTACGCCTTCTCATTGGGAATCACTCCTTTAATTGCTTCATTCCGCTCTTCAGTGCTAAGGTACGGATCACCCAGCCATGACTGGAAGCCACGTGTGAGAGGGGTACTTCATACCACTTGACTTCCTCTCTCGGCGGTGTGTGGGCGAAGCTGAGGCGGTATGAGAGTAGGCGCTCAACTAAATGCCCACCTTCACCATGAGTCGCTTGTTCCACAATACCTTCCGTGAGACCAAGCCTGGCTTTGTGATATAGATGAAGGTGCGAGCCATGGCGAACGGTTGTAGAGAAAGGCTCCACCAAGTCTTGCATTTCGAAGGAGTAGCCATTTAGCGCCATGATAGTGCGCCCCCCGCCACCATAGCGCGAGCTTGTTACCAATAGTCCCCGTACCAGTAGTGGCCAGTACAAAAGCCCCTACGCTAAATTGCGGTGTAACACCTCTGGTATTGACATGGCGGTCTCGGGCAAACTTGCGGCGCTTCTCACTGGCATCGACTAGTGCGCGTCAAGAATTGTGCAAAGGAGCTGAAGTGCTTCTTGATGACTGCACTAACTCATTCGATGCTGGTGTCCTCCGCGGAGCGTGGATGCAGACTACTGTGAAGCTGTAAAGTTGCCGGGAGAGATAAACATGCCGTCACCGGCGTCACATAGTTTAGGCGATTGGACGGCATCCCATTAGGTGCAGCTTGGTCAACCGATAGGATGTGCGGGCAATCCACAACCTGTAGCTTGTGCTCACTAAGTAGAGCTCTCACACCCGGAGGACTTCGCAGTTGACAACTTCGCGGCCAACTACTTCCACAGTGCCGTTACTCAAGAGCAATAGTCAGTTGTGAAACGACGCTGCGCGCCTAAAGCTCGCTGTAGCCGCCCGATTTTCTGGTTCTTGGCGTGGGAACCTTGGTCGGAGACCCACTGCAGAACGATGCCGAATCGCGTGAATCTGTGGCGGAGCGGGATCACGAAAATTGATCCTAGTCGACGCCAGCAGTACCCAGACTACCGACTAACGGAAGGGGTACTCCGATCGTCCGTGGATGCTGAATTTATTCTCACCGTGTGTACCCGTCGATGGGCTTACTTGCTCTTCCGGTGGCTCCAGTAGAGGACACTCGGGGAGTCAGATAGAACTGTCTTGGCGAGACGTGGGGCAGGGGGTAGCTCCGCGCGGGAATCTTCACGCGGGGCTGGAATGTGGAGGGTCGGTCTTGATCGATACTTCGAGATCGGTGTCCGACTGGCCGGGCTTGATACGTCACTTGGGGGCTTTGTTGGGTGTGTGTTAACCTTTTCCTATCACTCTTTACCGCTTCTGATAGCGGGATCTTTAATGAGGGCCAAGCCAATACCCAAGAGAAGCGGAGAACTCAGGTAATGGTAGGCTTTAATACAGCAAAGTGTATTTGACTTGATTTCACTATACTGGATGGGCCAATATACTTCCCGTGTCCAGACAGCTACCTCCAAAGGCACCTGTGTTGTCCAAAGCAAATTCGACTCTGATTTATGCTTTGCCCTATCTAAACTTTTAACCAAAACAATAACCGTACCATACCTTGGCCTCGGTCTCCATACGCAGTCCGAAGTCCGGTCGTCCATCGCCACGTGTCTTGTTCCGGCTCTCCTCGAATTTCTTGCGTCATAATAAAATGTGTATGCCTTGGGACAGGCGGGCCGACTCAGACCGGAGTCTGGGTCGACGGATCAGCATTCTTGATCTTGGTCGCTGGATCATAACCCTAACCTCAGTCGCCGGATCAGGAACCTTGATCTTGGTCTCCGATTCATCTATCGCCCTAACGGATACTCTCCACTCTCACATACTCAGATCAGAAACATCCCGAGCAGACTATTCATGACTAGTTTAACCGCAAACACTCTCAGAACTCCAAGCGCACTCATCGAATGAGTCACACATGCAGATGGCAATATAGATGATACAACACACGCCGATAGCCATTCATACACTCAACGGAATCCGCAGCCAACAATCAGACACCACTCAGCCAGAACCCTTGTCGACAGGGGAGCTCTTGTGCCTTGGGCGAAAGTATTTGTTGGTTTCCGGAAGAATTGCAAACTTTATCAAATAAAGTACAGAAAAGCTAGTCTAAAGGTGCTGAGACTTCTTGTGCCTTCCGTGGTTGCTGCCCTTGCTCGATTAGGGTCAGTGGCTACACATTCACTGCTGACCAGCCCATGACCGCTCGCGACTACGACTACGAAGTCGCATGATTTCTGTATTGTGTAGTATCTGCAGTCTTCAATGGCCTCGCGGACGACGAAGTCAAGTATTCGGAGCAATTCGCCGTGCTTTGGCCCAATTTCTCGGATGGCCCGTCGCAATACGCCACCACTGTTGCAAACTCTTGCCTAGTGATGACACATCGCTTCACTCACGAAGAGCTTGAAGCTTCCGTGACGTCAATGCTGAGCCAACCAGGTCAGCGTTGGCAAGCGTTGCGATTACTGAGCGATGACTCCACCACATTCGACACTACCGGATTTCAAGCGACGGTAGAAGTGATCGATGTCTTGTCGACTTCACTTTGAACGATTTGAAACTCAATGCCGAGTACAACAAGATTTGAGACCTCAGTTTGCATGTGCTATGTCTGCCACATGCGTGGATACTGGCAGTGAGGATTTGGCTTGGACTTTGACAACAGAGTATGGCACATTTAAGCAAGGTGCTTTGCCTGGCGTCCATACCGAACAGGTAACCTGAGTGATGACACACTCGAATTTGAAACGCAGATCATTCGAGGTGGCGTTGGTTTCTTCATCCGCTATGACATCACGGCCAACTAAGATTCGTTGATGTTTCAACTTCGATTCAGTGTAACGAGCGCCACGCCCACGACCAAAATGCCCACGACCAAAATTCCCACGACCACCACGTCCACAACCCCTCAAGCATGATCATCACAAGCATGAAAACCACTGCCGCCACCACAGCCACTACAAATACTACTGCCACCTGTATGAAGTCTATAAGTCTTCCTACTACAAGAACAGCTGCGGTGACTAAGAGCACAAGGGCTATGACGGCAAATATTACAGTGACTAGAAGAGCTACTGAGACTAGTTGACTACAAGATCTATTGCTATTATAAGAGCTACGGCGACAGCGACTACAAGGTCGCCGGAGAGACCTATGGCTGAGGAGACCATGGCAATCCCAAACTCCGGCTGCCGGACGTTTACTACTGTCACGGGCTGCGCGACGTGCTGTGTAAGTAGAATTGTTTAAGTGATGAAAAGCAAGTAAATGGCCCCATCCACGTTACAAACATCATTGCTGATTCAAACATCGCTGGGGTATAAAGAAAGCTTGATGAAATATTGATCACAACTTACACGACTCAACATGCAAGAACCACCACATGCATGTCAACCGAGTAAAACTGTCGTTTATCGAAGAAGCAACGCAGATCAAGTAAATATGCACGCTCTGAGGGGTCGATTAAAATGAAAGAACTTCGGTACTAACATATCAGCAGCTTAGGAAAGATTGTCTCTTGAGATGTGAGCTCAAAGATCAAAGCACTGTTTGTTGAAATGAAGAATTGACTAGAGCTCACAAATTGCTTTCACAGACTCGTTGCCAAGCCGTGCTCGACGAGTGCTGACAACAGCACCTGCGGCTGAAAAGGCAATTTCACTTGGAACCGAGGTGGCTGTAATAGCCAAAAATCTTGCGCCATCAACTAAATTCGAGGATAGACATCACCCGTGACTTGAACCACACGCACACTTCTTTGCTGTCTACCGTATCACCCATTCCTTCAGCAGCTAACCACCTGTCGAGTTTCTGAGAAAATAAGCACGCTTCTCGGTTGGCGTCGGAATCACCGTCAGTCCACCATCTCCATCAAATTCCCATGCTGTGTCGCCACCTCTAGCTTATCCGCAAATTTCAGATCCGTTTGTATTCCCAACGCAGGTACTCTCTTCAGATGCAATCATCTCAAAGTTGACAACGTCAGTACTAGCACCGCCAGAGGTTTTGGCAATGCTCAATGCGAGTAGACTTTGTATCGACTAGCATTTTTTCTTTTTGGCCGACATTTGCCCAGTTCGTAGTTGTTGTTAAGCAACAAAATGTTTGCGATAGTGCTCGACAAACTCGTCCACGACTTCTCCTTTGGCTGTATTTACGTCATCCATGATATGATATGATACAAATGCTTTTTCAAGCGTGGGTCCAGGATAGCTGCAATTCGTGCCACCTTTGTGTTAATCGATGGCGCGTACTTGTCCAATATCTCTTTTACTGCTCGAGCAAAGTGGAGGGATTGGTAGTCTGGTGGATTGGTAATGACTTCCGTCGTGTGCAGCGTGACTAGGTGATACACAAGTAGCAACATTCCATAGATGGGATATGACGATCCCGATAGTAGCTCTGTTGCTTCCTTGAAGGGCTTGAGAAAGTCGTAGAACGATCTCACAGCAGCCCATTCACGTTCATCAATTACTTGTGTGAGTGTATCAGACGGACTGATCGAGAATGACGTGTACCCATCATGTCGCTCGCGGATACGGCGAGGCAGCTCGGTTAAAGGACGCTTTAAGGCTAGTATGCTATCCAGCATAATCCACGTACTGTTCCACCGCGTAACAACATCGAGCTTGGGTGACACCACGCCCTCCGCAAGATCCCCGCACACTTGTTCAAGAGCCTCGGTAAGCTTCGTCGAGTCGTTGATTTTCTTCACGATGTCACGGAAATGCCCGATAGATGAATCGACAAAGGGACACTTGTTGATCAGCATCTAACCATAATGCGACGTCGTTTGGCGTCGAGTGCTGGGCCGCTTTTTGAGCACGACGAAGGTTACCGTCAATTGACCATCCAAAATCGGGCCCCACAAGGGCAGGGACGCGCTGCACGACAGCCAACCGAGACACATGAACCAATTGTCGGTTGGCGAGAGCTGGGGTTCCCGCACCCCAGCGACCAAGCAAGTACCCCTACCATGGGGATATGTTCAATCACATATTGAAAGCCGTCAGTGAAAGGGCTCACCTTTGGGGCTTGTCCGCTTGGCACCTGGCCAGCAAACCTCCGCTGGGTAGGGATCACCGGCATAGAACAAATTTCGGTGGTCTATATACATCGGGACGGAGAAGCAAATACTTCAGGCGTCGCGTATATGCGTAAATCGCGAACGACTTCTTTTCCGCGATGGGCGCAGACCCCACAAATCTTTCACTAAGGAACACGAGTGGTTTGTGGTGCTGCTGATCGAAAGGCAACTGTAGCTCCGTGGGGTCAAGTCGGGTCACCACCGCGCACCAAAAGGCTTGGCTAAATCTCAGTTCAGACAGATGGCGGTGACGGGGTCCCTGTGCACCAGCGGCAACATCTGGAGCAACAGCGCCCATGCTTTTAATACCATCGGTACCCCAACCAGCTTTGGTCAGCAGAGTTGTGCTTCTTGCGAAAGCGAGCGAGCATCATCGCGACCTCAAGAGTTTCATAAAGACAGAAGGTTAGTTGCGAGAACTCGGGAATTGGCAAGCGCGTCCAGTTGACGCAGAGGAACTGCTGCAACCGGCGTTCACGGGTAGCTACATATGCAGGAGGCCCTTTATCCGATCCGAACACCAGCGGCCGAGATGACTTTCGCGCGCCGGGCCACTTTCGTAAAAAATCTACACTTCGTAGCGTGCAGCTTAAGTCCGTTACGCGCGCGGCGCCCGAGCAAAGTACCAAGAAGCTGTAGCATCTGCGCTGGCATCGTATCTGAGAATGTCACACAGCCATGCGAGCACCCCGGTGTCTAAGGGACCCCAAAAATCGCTTCTATCACGCTCTGACAATAAGCCACGAAGTCGAAGGCGCCCATGGGGACTCTTGTCGCTGTTGGTGTACATGGCACAACGCGTGATGAAGCAAGTAGATCTTGAGAGCCAAGAATTACCAATACCTCGGAACTAATCGAAGACAAATAGACATTGGTCCCTTCAAGCTCTGCAATCACAGCCCCCGACACCGGCATCGACCACGGCATTAATTCCGCGCGCTCATTCATCTGACGATTCATCCGGGGTTAGTCCAGAGGGTTTGTCGCTGGCTCTTTCTTTTGGACGATGGACTGGGCTATAACCTAGCGGCTACAGTGATTTACGTAGGCTAGCCCGTCTGGACAAGATCACGAAACGCGCGACCTAGTGGTGAATAGTGCCTTGACTTGACACGGACAGGCTGGGATTCCGGTTTGAGGTGGACTTCCATCGGTGCCACGCGGACAGGAGGATCACGCCCAAACGCGAGACGGAATCCATTAACATATACACGGAAAATTCCCGCAAGTGTGATTACGCCACACACACAGACTTTCGGTTTTGCAATCTTTTGAGCTTTCTCTAGCGTTTTGATCACACCCCCAAGAGCCGGCAATCGTCGGCACTCCGTGTGATCGCCGTAGTCAGGTGTCGTACATCTATCCGGCAACTCACGCGCGTCCGTCTACACACGTTGGCTGTTTCGAAGAGGGGATAAATCGGAAGTGACGCCTGAGACGCCACCTGCGTGCAGAGGCCGTGGTCCACGTTGGCGGACACAAGAGCGACCGGAGCCCGGAGCTGCACAGCATGGAGCGTCAGGGTTTGACGTGCGTGCTGCCTTTTCCCATGTGTTCACGCATCATCGAGGCGACCTAGAAGTGCCTAGTAGGCGACCACGTCGGTTCAATTCTTCTTTCAGAGACCACCTCCACAAGGTTAAAATGATCCAAGATCGCCTCAAGGTCGGCCAGCAACTCATCATACTTTCTGGCTCTGGCCAGTCTGGCTTCATCGCATTGCGATATCTGCCGTAGCGTAATTGTGGTGAAGTAAATTCTGTGATCGGGATACGCCAGTTGTGGGTCGCCGTTTTTGGCCAATGGATGAACGAAGATTCGTTCAAGTACTCGTTGATGACGAATGGGTACATTAAGTTGAATGGATATTGACCGAGGACTCGGTCGGACGGAAACCAAGGTCACTCAACTGAGACAGTCACTATTGTGGAGTCCGCACTTAGCGAACCTTCGTCGGACGTACCTAGCACCAGATAAGTACGCTACCGAAGGTTCGTGCGCACTTTGGATCCAAGGTTATAAGCGTCGGTTCGGGTGACCCTTTGCAATTTCAGGGTCCGAACGAGGAGTCGTTCGACAGTAACGTAGCATGTAGAAGATCCATAACGGATCATAGTTCACTTGATATTTGTATATTGTATAGGAATTACATAATTAGGAGATAAGCCTGAAAGGGCAACAATCAGAACAGAATCTTCCCTTCAAGTGTCTAGCGTGACATCCGGCTACCTTAGGTAAGCGTCTGGATAAGCGTATTTGAGTGGATTATGCCTGTCCGAGAACCTGTAGCATAACAGCGAGGGTTCATTGGACAGGCCAAGAGTGTTGAGTGTGGTCTGTTGACGTGACGGCGTATTTTGCCTATTGCACGTGTGTGGGAGTACATATTGACTCTAAGTGTGACTTCCAACCGAAGGGAACCTTCGGTGGTGGTACAGTACCCTTCTGCTGTTGGGACTGTGCTATCCTACTGCACAGACTAGCGTTGCTCGTGCTAGTTGTGTGTTTTGCATTGGTTGAGTACATACAAACGAGGTAGCAAGGTCCTGTTCGTCCCGGTGTAAGGGATCGATCTGGGTACTTTCAGATCTTGATCCGAACACTCGTTGACCGTATTGGTTGACGAGTTGTTGTGGGTGTGAGCTATTAGAACCTCTACCGAGTGTTCATTTGGCGTGGATTTCCTATACCACAACTGGTGCCGCGACCCGGGAACGGATAGTGACTTTTGTGAATCGTTTGTGTGTTGCTTCCAGTGACGAGCTACCAAGAAACCTCAAGAAACATGGCGAAAGGATCAGGAGCGGTGCCAGCAACTCCAGCAAGGTCAAGTGGAGCCTCGAACGAGCGTTCAAGTACGGACGGTGCGGGTGCACACGTATCGACTGGCACCGAACGTTCGGTCAGCTTTGAAGACTCGGAGGACGGATCCGAAGCCAAGGATGAGGATTTCGACTATGAGGACAAGACGCCAGCGCCGGGTACGAGTGCTGTGGCTCCGGAGACGGCAACGCTATCCTCAGGTCTAAGTGGAGGCACGAGGTCACTGTCGAGGAACCTCGCCGACGAATTGGCCGACGTAGCGGGACCTGAACCGGATTATGATGATTATGACGATGAGAACGGAGGTTCTAAACCATCGTTGGCGAGTGAGAAGCGTGCAGCTCTACTGAACGCTTTCCGCCCACCAATAAATGGAGACACGCCTGGAGCGAAGCAAGTCTTCGAACGCATCGTCGTTTTGATGAAGACCGACGATTGGATGCAGCTGTTTTCGCCGAAACCCAGACGACAGGCGGATTGGCCAGCTCTTGCGAATGAGCTCCAGTGGCCAGTGAACTCGATAACGACTAAGCAGGTCGCCGATGATACGGTGTCGTTGCTATTGGCGTTAGGAATCCAACCTCTCGCGTATCCGTCAGCGGCGGCATTAGAAGACTGGAGCCCGTCCAAGGCAGGAGCTGAATTGCAACGATGGAAGAAGCGTCTTCGCAAAGTGTTCGGGGCGACAGGAATAAACTCCGGGAAACAACCGATCGCTCGCGCGGTTGAGAACCTGGATGATCCCACTCAGATACCGCTTCCCGATACACCAGCGAAGGTTCGGAAGGAAGCGAAGAGTACCTCTCGTGGCGCTTTTGGTTCGATTGAAGCGTCACCCTATTTCCAGGACTCACACATGGTGACTCCGAGATCTGCAACGAGGATTCGTCACATGCGAGAGGACGAAGAAACTGAAGAGAGACGCCAGAGCCTCCTGAGGTCATCTAAGACGAGCTCCGGTCGTAATGGAAGTCCGAACGAGGATTCAGCTGATGACGACGACGACCTGTTCTTTTTCAGTGACGATGATGATGATCCTAGGGATGAATTGACTCGACAGATGCTCGCTATTACTGAGATCAACGACGCTGATCCTACACCGAGGTTGGAGATGGCGACACACCGACCGTTGGATCGTATTCCTCCCTTCTTCGGAAAACAAGACGACAGTGAGAATTCGATGCTGTGGCTACGAACCTTCGTCTATGAGATGACTGGTACACATACCGAAGCTGATAAGTGGTGCGTTCCGTTCGAACTAAGCCTAAGGGAAGGTGCACTCTACTGGTTCCGACAGCTGCCAAAGAAGACACGACGAAAGTGGAAACTACTGAGCAACAAGTTTATTCAGTATTACTGTGCTCAGTACTCTCAAGATGCCTTGTCACGCTACTACTCTGCTCGACGCAGACGAAACGAGCACATCTGCGATTACATGAATCGATTGAATGGACTTGCCAGGAATGCTCGTCTACAGTTTGAGAAAGGAGGGCGCAACGCTAAAAGACACATGAAACAATTCCTGCTCTCGTGTGGTGATGACCACCTGGCCAAGACACTGTATCACACCAGGGTGGGAGATATCCACGAGCTGGAAGCGGTTATTAGAGACATCATTGAGGGAGAAAAGTTGATGACGAGGAACGAGTCGTCTTCCCAACGATACTTGCGATCTAGGGAACCAAGGCGCGACGAATCATATGGAAGCTACCACCGGCGAGATAAGCGTGACCATGACAGGAAGCGCGACGACTCTCGCAACGCGCCCCGAGTGACGCTTGCAGACGCTTCGTTGGGAGACATAATAACTGAGTTGCAAGGTCGTGGACTGGAACATGGCCCTAACGAGTTTTCGAACACAGGATCACGAGAATACGACTGCGATCAAGATGATATTGCCAACGAACGGTCAGAAGACAGTGCGGACGAACGTTCATTGGACGGTGAGGGATATAGCTTAGCCGCGGCCAACGAGGATGATCGACGAAAGGCTGCCGACGGCACTTATGCGAGATCCAATAGCCGCCAGCCCAAAGCCGAGGGTTCGGACCGCGAGCGAGGGTTCACCCGCGACCGACGAGGAACCCCGACTTTAAAAGGGATGACCGTCGACAACAGTATGGACCTTGTGCAGCGTGCGGAGGCATGGGTCACTCAGCCCATTACTGCTTCAGACGATGCAAATTCTGCAAACAAGTGCACGATGCGGGACAGTGCGAGCTGTTCCGGAACTTCCAAGACTTAGTGAAGTTTGTACGCACAAAAGGCACCAAGGAAGATTTGCCTCCCGAACTCCAATCCATCATCAAAGAACGCCATTTAAACTAGGCAGCCCGCCAACTATGACTGGGTCGGTCCCCATTGGGCAGCCACAGTTAGCTGAACAACCGGTGGAAGCGGAGTGTATCTACGTTTATATCGGGGAGAGCGAATGGCATACGAACGAACTTTCAAATGTGAACACGATGAATATGGAAAAGGAGAGGGATCGAACCCTCAGTGGAGGTGAAGTAGTGAGAGGAATTGGAGATGGAGCAGACAGAGGTTCGAACGAAGGTTCGACCCACGTTTCAAGTATTATGAGGAAGAACCAAGGTGACTTGGTGGAACATCTAGGGGTGATGAAGTTGAACGCAGGAGAACGCCTGGGGTGGTGGTCCGCGAAGAAATTTGACAGGAGAATACGAATGAGGGCTCTCGTCAATGGTGCCATGAACGACGTCAGAACGAGGATTCTCCTCGACACTGGGGCGAATGTTAGCGTCGTGACGGAGTCGTTCGCTAAGAAGCTTCGTCTGAAGGACATCCCAGATCATGGGCGAAGTTTGGATGTGCAAGGAATAAGCAAGGGCAAGATCACCACGTCCCGCCGATCACTAGTGAAAATTACGCTAGGATGGGAAATGGTATATGAGTTTGAGATGTGGATAATGCCCCATAGTGCTGGGGTGGATGTGGTCCTCGGAACGGACTTCATGATTCCCGCCGGCATTCGGCTTGACTTATTCCATGGCGCAGCGAAGCTTCCGAACGAAGTTATGATTCCGCTCATAAAAACCAAGGGCATGGCAGACAGTGAAGAGTATGGAACCCATGTTCAGGCGGGTCCCTCCGAGGTGTTACATATACCAGGCCATGAGTGGAAGGATTATCGTCTACCCAGGAATAAGCCCCCAGCACAGACCCATGAGTTCTGGGTAAAAAGACCGACAGTTTAATTCCGACGGTAGTGAAGTTTCGCCGAGGCAGCCCGCATGTGATTAGAGTGACGAACATTTCAGACCGTTTAGTGAGTTGCCCAGCTCATTTTCCGTTAGCACTCTGGATACCGGTCGGAGATTTGCCCCGGAATGATGGGTACGTGCGCACGTCCTCGACGAAATATGCTGATTGGCAAGTCCTCGCCGGCGAAGGTTGCCGGCATCGCGAAGTTTTCATCCGCGAATGCAAGCTATATCGCGACTGGCTGGAAGCACAACCTTCGCCCGTGGAAAGAGTGAGTTACAAACATCCGACCAAACTCAAATTGAGACCGAACGAAGATTCGTTTGATAGAGAAAGAGATGAGGTCATTGCAACTCAAGATAAGAACGGACGAGAAAGACAAGTCAGCCCGAGGAAGTGCTTGTCGGCATCGAGTGAATTAGGGCATAAGGTAACCAGAGCAAGATGTTCAGGCGGAAATGTTTGTCGAGGCAAGTCGTGGGATTGTCACCATACCACGAACGAAGGTTCAAACAAAGTGGATCGGCAACCTCAGCCAGAAAGAGTTCCGAGCGAGGTAGGTCCGGACGACGGAGACGACACCACGACGGCGGTCACTATTTTGGATAAAAGCTACGTTTCGGTAGTACGAGTTCTGACAACGGAAGGAAACGACGCCACAAACGAGGGTTCAAGCGATGTTTACGAACACCCCGCGAATGAAATTGGGCTGGAGGATTATGCTAAAGAATTAGCTTTCTTGCCTGATCTAACCGAAGGTTCGACTACGACGATCGATTATGCTGCAACAAATGTCATGAACCCTCGGTTGACGGCGAACCAGCAATCTCGGTTGATTGCGGTTCTAAAGGAACACGAGAACATCATGATAGCAAGTGGTAATGCGTTGCCACCACCAGCTTATGGAGTGGTGTGTGATATCGATGTTCAGGGGCACGCTCCAATTAAACAGCGTGCTAGACGGATACCGTTGCGTCATCTGGAGAAGCTCTACGAGCTGCTCAAAGGGCTGCTGAAGGCTGGACTAATTGCCTTTTCAGACAGTCCCTGGGCGTCGCCTATCGTGATAGTGTTAAAAAAGAATGGTCAAGATATCCGATTATGCATCGACTACAAGATGGTGAACGCGGTTACCGCCATTATGGAGTACGCCATGCCGCTGGTAGATGACCTGTTGACTGACCTCGAATGCTACCTATGGTTCTGTTCACTCGATGCAGCAAGCGGATTCTGGGCGATAATGATGACACCGAGCTCGGAAGATCTCTGCATTTGTCTGCGCACTAGGACACTTTGAGTGGCTCCGGATGCCTTTCGGCTTGAAGAACGCCCCTATGATTTACCAACGAATGATTGACAACGCGCTTTGGGGGTTCGTTCAACCGAAGGGTGGATGGAAACACTTCGAAGAATTGATGAAACGAGCAGAGATGATGACAAAGCAGCAACGCCACGAGTCGAACGAAGGTTCGTTTCAAATGCTAAACCACGGATCGCAGATACGAACGAAGTTTGACGCGGATAGGGAAACATCGGTGGAGCAAGATCCCTTGTTACAGCTGGTTAACAGTTCAGCTGCTGACATGTTTACGACTGGGGAGGCAGACGAATCATCGCTCGTGCCTGTTTTCGGAAGGAGATCGTTTGTGGATGATATCTGTTTTGGTGGAGCGAGTTTTGATGACTGCCTGGCCACACTAAACCGCCTTTTATCCAGGTTCGCTCAATGCCGGATTAGCATTAGCTTCACGAAGAGTATCTTTGTACAAACAAAGGTTGATTTCCTGTCCCACGAAGTTTCACATGAAGGCCTACGGGCGAATGAGAAGAAGCTCCAAGCCATCACCGAATGTTCGTTCCCGTCCACAAAAAAGGGAATGCAATCGTTCCTCGGTGCTTTGAACTATTACAGCCGCTTCATTCAAGACTTCGCCGTACTGGGTGCAGCCCTATATCAGTTGAAAGACGAAGATTTTGGACCGGATGGTGATCTCACAGTAGCCCGCCGAGCTTTCGCCGCGTTGCAAGCGAAGGTTGCAGACGCTCCGATCTTGAAGCATTTCGACCGGTCAAAGGAAATTCACGTGATGTTGTTCGCTAATGAATGGGCTCTCAGCACCACGTTGATGCAGGACCATGATGGAAAGATGCACCCGGTTCGGTTTCTCGGCCGAGTCCTCAAAGACGCAGAAATGAACTACCACCCAGCAGAAAAGGAGGTGCTAGCACTTCTCCAACTAGTGAAGGTGTGTTACACGCAACTCGTCGGGAAGACAATTCACGTCTATACCCGATTTTCGACACTCGAATGGATCCACAAATCTAAGTCGCTTTTCGGTCGTGCAGTGCAATTTGGGGTATTACTGTCACCCTGGCACCTGATAGTGCAACGAGTGAAAGAGAAGGACACTCTGTTTGCTCAACTATTGCAATCAACCATTACGAGCTTTGTCGACTTTGAAGACTCGTTGGCAACACTTGCACCCCCAATAAAGGCTCCCCTACGGTACGAATGGATCCCACTTTGCTGTATGCAAGGATACCAAAAGACTACCGAGGGTTCGTTCTATCTTTTGACGGCTCGGCGAAAACCGAGAAGTATGGTGGTTATGGAAGCTGTTCGTGGATATTGTGGAGTCTTCCTGAATGGAAGATAGTGCTCGCTGCGAACGCTTACCTCTCGGCTACTACTGTAAACATCGCTGAGTATACAGGGATGAATCACGGAGTACAAGCTGCCATCGAACATACCATCGAAGATTTAATCGTGGTAGGAGACTCGAGGCTCGCGATCCAGCAAGCCCTAGGGGTGATTGCATGCCGTAAGGAGGCGTTAATGACCTTGCTGAAACAACATAAAGAACTGACAGCGAAACTTCGCTCGGTGAAATATCTGCATGTGGTAAGAGAGTACAACGCTGCAGCGGATTCACTAGCGACGGAAGCATTGGAATCAAAAGTGAGCAGAGTGGTCCTTACTGACTCACGAAAGGATGAGCTGTCTGCGCTAAATCGTATCCAAGAGGTGATTTACGAACCTTCGGCTGATGAAGCAGAAGTACAGGGCAATGAAGACGGACACTTTGTTCAAATGTTGACTGCCGACAAACACTACGAACGAAAATTGTATGCATGCTTCGTGCCAAACGAGCGTTCGACATCACTCCGGCACATTTCAGCAATAACTCGACAGCAAACTAAAGCCAAACGAGTCAGATTTGAAGATGAACAATCGGACAGCCAGCCAGGAGTTGCAAACAGCCACAAGGAGCCGTCCGAAATACCCAACGAGTGTTCAAACCAAGGCGAAAGCAACCCGGAAGCACAGAGGGCGCCCCTGCCAGCTAAACCCACCGCAGAAGATGTTGATCCACTGGCAGTCCAAGAGGAACGTCGTAGGCGAATAGCCAAAGCCCAAGATGAAGAACTTAAGTGGTCCAATCTCAAGACGACATTGAAGGGGAACACAGACAAACTAACCTACAAGGAAGCACGAGAAGCATGGAAGCTAGCGGACAGATTTGTCCTGGCAGAGGACGATGTGCTCCATTACCTTGGTCTGAACCGTCGTTACGATAAAGGGTGGCAAGAAGAAACGAAGCTACGTCTGGTAGTACCAACAACGATGATTCAGGAAGTTCTACAGAACTGCCATGACTCGTTGGAGGGCGGTCACCAAGGGGTGACTCGAACTTACCAACGAGTTAAGATGGATTACTACTGGAACGGTCTGTACAAAGATGTGGAACAACATGTGAGGTCATGTCCAGACTGCAGTTCTAGCAAAAGCAGACCTCAGCTACGAGGTTACTCACCGGGCAATGTCTTAGCTGAACGGCCTTTTCAAATAGTGTCCATGGATTTTGTGATACCATTGCCGAAGTCTCGGAGAGGAAACACGGCACTGCTGCTTTTCAATGCTCGTTCAGCGGTTTCGTCATTGCAAAGGCAATGGCAGATACTACAGCACTCACTGTAGCAATGGCTTTCGAGGAGAGCATCTACCGAAGGTTCGGAGCTCCATCCTTGTGAGGCATGATAGAGACCCTCGATTTATGAGCGAAGTCTTCCAAGCCTTTATGGAAATGATGCAATCACGATCGAGAGCTACTCTAAGCTATCGACCCCAAGCTAATGGACAACAGGAACGCTCGGTGAAGTCAGTGATCACTTCTGTTCGAGTGTACGCTGAAGACCCGCTGCAACAAGACTGGGACGAGATTGCCGAGAGATTGGTGGCCGCCATTAATAATTCGCAAGACACGACCCGAAGAGAAACGCCGTTCTACCTCGTCCATGGTTGGGATGCGCAGTCTACGCTGAAAGCAATGTCGTCATCCCTCAAACGAGGGTTCGAATACAGTCAGACGCTTTACGATGGCGTCGCGAGGTGAATCGGCAACAAGAAATTGCATGGATAATGGCCAAGGACTATCAAGCCTCGGAAAAGGAACGAAGAGCGAAAGAACATAACGAAGCACTAAGTCGACTAGAAAAAGCCGCTGTTCCGAGTGGAGATAGACATGAACCGTCGGCTGACGCCACAGAAGCTACACCTGAGCCTACTGACTCTCCTGACGGTCGAACTAGCTCTCTTTTGAGATAGGGAGCAGGGTGTGGCTGTACATGGAGCGTGTCAAACCTGGATTGACTAAGAAGCTAGCCCACCGGTGGCACGGACCTTTTCGGATAAAACGAAGAGTGGAAGAATTTGCGTATGAACTTGAGCTCCTGATCGAAGCGGGTACAGGTTCTACCCGGTGGTGCATGTCTCTCGTCTAAAGGCAGTAAACGAATTCAATAGTCGACCGAAGATTCGGTTGGCGCAAGATGTAATCGAAGATTTGCGATTTGATTTCGGTGAGGAGCTTCTGCCTGAAGACAGCTGGGCACCAGACAATATTGCCGGTGAATACGAAGTGGAAGCTATCCTTGACGATCGCACACCTCTATCCACTAGTACCGAACGCTCGGTCCGAGAATTCAAGGTCAAGTGGGTCGGATATGACGAACCCACATGGGAACCTGCCTCTAACTTATCTTGTGGTGGATTACTGTACGACTACCTGCGGTCAAAACGAAGTGACCATCGCTTGCAGATGGTCCAAGTTGCAGACGAAGCTTGAGACTTCGTTGTCATGAATGAACTGCCCCTGGGGCAACGCAGCCCAGGGTAGCAGACGAAGATTGCTACTGCATCAACATTACATATTTCTTTGGTGAATTTACGTGAACGTGAACTTGATTGTGGAGAATGGAATTAAGAAATCGAATTGAAACAAAACATGCATGTCGAGCTACCAGCCGGGGAAATGAAACCTAGGTAGATGCTGTTGATGCTTGAGGAGAAGGCCAGACGTCAAAATAGAGTGCAGGCGAGGGTTCGTCGGGTCAAGTAACCTGACGAGCAGCTGCCGCAAGCATTCCTAAGGATGATGAACTATCGCCCGACTTCTCTTCGGCATCAGAAGCGGTTGCCGAGGCCGGTAGTACTGTAGAAGAAGTTTGAGAACGCTCGTCGGGGACTTCCTCTTCCTCCCCGTCGATGAAGTGAGCTCTCCATTGAGGGTCGACCTCCTGGGGTTGAAGCGACGAATCCACAACGATTTGGCGAGCGACTGCAGCTGGTGAAGACCCATACGGAACAAACAAACGCTCATCAGGATTACACGGAATAAACGTCGTGTTGTACGGGTGCTCGTGAGGATAATAAATCCAACCAATGCGCCACGGCTGCGCATCACCCACAGCAAAAGCCGCGGAAATCCAATCGGTGTCATCTGGAACCAGCGGCAAAACTTCGACAGGATATGTTGGGACCGAAGGCTCGAGTATCAGCTCCGGGGTAATCAGACCTTCCGGGGAATCTGCAGCCTTGAGACACCATGACCAGTACTGATTCCGGATGTGAATGCGAAGACGATCGGCTCGACGCACACGAGCCTTTGAGTAGGCTGTCCAAGCAACTTTGGCCCGCTTCAACACATCGTCGTCAGTCGCAAGCTGCTCACGGATGGCATCCAGATCTGCTTCAGCACGAGCACGAGCACTAATGTCAGTGATACCCGAAGTATCACGCGTAGCCCTGACCAAATTGTCGGTGACCTCTTTCAGTCGAGAAGCTTCGGTGGTGAACCATCGGTCGACACACTGGGGCAATATCCAGTGTGAACGTTCCCAAAGAGCGAACCCCAGATCGGGATGTAAGCCATCACCACGAAACGAAGCCAACAGCCCCAACATTCGCTGGTCGACAGGGGCACGCTTGAACAAAGGCGCGCCTGGGTTGAACCGGGAGCTGTCGATGAGACAGGCTATCGACGGAAGAGCGGCACGGAAGAATTGCCACGGATGGGTAGGAGCATCCGAATTGGCGAAAGCTTCAATGTTCTCAGCAGAACACGGGATGACGGTACCAGCTGGCACTGGATCCGGCAAACATCGGTCACGCAGCCGCTGCCAACATTGAGAAGCCCCGTCCTTGGCGAATTGGATGTCACTAAACTTATCAGCCCATGCTGGTGAACGAGCCGATGGACGAACGATCGGTCTTGGCCCGTGGATTGGGTAGTGAACCCTCGGTATCGGAATTGCACTAATTGTACCAGGGCCAGGAAGTGTCGTGTTGGTCGCGATAATCTCACGGCGAGGTCCAGAGCGTCTTCCAGGAGGTGAAAACAAAGTTGGAACAGCCATCGATACTTGGTCTTCAACTGATTCATCTTCAAGTGAAAGTTCATCCAGTGTTGCGGGTGGATTTACTGCCGGCAACATCAAGACCGATGACGCTCCAGCAACGGCATTTGAACCTTCGGTGGACAGATTAGCAGCATCGATAGACCGAATATCACCTTGATCCGTGCTGAGCGAAGGTTCGCTCGAAGGCTGAGCTGGCACGTCGCCACTGGAAACAACTGTTGATGGTGAAGATGTAGGGATGCTGGTCATCGCCGTTGAGCTCACGATACGACGAACCACTGACCCCATGACGGCTACGTCGGAAGTAAGAAGAGGCCCTGCTATGCCGGGTGGAAGGTCAACAGGGCTCTCTTCAGAACTAATGTCCGACCCAAACATACGCTGCAGCATGCTGCCACCGGGTGAACCATCGGTAGTATCTGGAACAGATACAGGAACATTTCCACCATCACCAGATCCTTGTGGATCACCGAGATCATCAATTTCCATGCGAGAATCATCAACCGGACTAGTCCCACCTTCACCGAAATTATCCATGTCCATATCATTGTCGTCGGAATTATCCTCAACAGCTGGGTGGCCGATTTCGCCAGTTGCACGTTCCACTGAACGACTATTAGCTGACGAACGATCGGTCACCGTGTGAGACGCATGTGGAGGCGTCGGAGGAGGAATCGGGGCTTCAGGCGAATGCTCGGGAGAAGATTCAGACGATTCCACATCCCCAGTCAAGTCGACTGGAGCGTCAGCACTGCCTTCACTTGGATTATGGAAAGGAAGCCCCGCTGGCGAACTTGGAACTTTAGGCTTGAGTTCATCATCGAGAGTGCACGTGGTTAGAGCTGTGCTTGCGGCCGTCTCAACCTCGTGAAGCAACAAGTCCATGTAGTTGCTCTTGCCACCGAAGGTTGTCCCCTTGGGCAGTGGCTGCGGCGCGAACGACGATGCAAAGCTTGAAGGAAGCGCACTTGAACCCTGAGAAGAGACCGCTGGAGCGACTGATGGTAGCACCGAAGCTTCGGTGGGAGGCGGAGGAGCCGAACTGACGGCGGATTGGATCACCTGAGTGCTCACTGGAGCTGACGAAGCTTGGGGTTCGAGGATGACTCGGGAAGCGGGGGCGATGGCGGAGGAATACTCGCTTGACCCGACCTTGTACTCACACCAGATGACGAAGATGAACGACCACGCGAACGAGGTTTCTTGGAGCGATGCTTCCTCTCTTGATCAGACCTTTCGCTTGACTTGGATGACCCACTTGTTTTCGCACGCTTGGACGAACGCTTCTTCCATGCCTTGGGCTTCCGAAGCCCACGTCGCGATCTTCGTCTCGGATCTTCTGAGTCGGACGAAGCCTCACCGAGTCCAGCAGCCGCCATAGCAGCATTCGCAACGTCCACCGAAGGTTTGTTTTCGTGGTCGGAGTCGCCGGAGTAGCTTGAATCTTCATCCGAGGCTTCAGACGGCCGACGAATCCGCTTGTGTGACTTGCCGTGGACGATCTGGTGTGCAGCTTTAGCCAGCAGAACTGGGAGTGGCTGATCCTCACCAGTCTCGGCCGCCTGTTCCTGGATCCTCTGAAAGGCCACGAGCGTCTCTTGATCCAAGTTCAGAGCATCCACATTGACCTCACTTGCCATGGAACCTGTGAAGCACGGAACAGATGAGTGAACGAATGTTCGGTAGCAGGTAAATTGAGTCAAGTTCAACGAACCTCGTACAGCAGCAACCAAAATATCTGGGTCCATGTTCGCCAAGCTCACGTGACCACGGAGGATGCGATTGGTGTGGCGATAATGAGTGACTCGGTCCTTGAGATGTGCGATGAGTTCATCCTTGTCACTTGGAGTACCCTTGCCTTCTCATTGCTTGATCAGCAGGTTGTAGATCTGACGCGTCTGCTCGGTATTGGCTACCACCGACGCGCGAAAAACTTCTCGCTCCTTGGTAGCCAACGAATCTTGACGCTTGAGTTCGGCGTCGCGACTTCCAAGTTCGGCTTGAAGAAGCCTGAGTTCTTCAGTGTGAAGGTCCAACGAAGCTTGAATCTTCTCGAGGTTGGAGCTAGTCTTCGCCACGGCAGTCTTCGAGCGCTTGAGCTGAGCTTCGAGTTCTTGAACGCGCGCCGTTGAAGTCTTGAGCAGAAGCTCAGCGTTTTCATTCTTCATAGTCAATCGCATGACTTCGCGCTTAGCTGCGGCTTCACCATCTTGAGCCGAACGAAGCTTCGCCTGCAGCTCCCCGACTTGCTGCGGAAGGTTGATCAGCGTGTCCTGTAGCGGAATGATAGCAGCCGCCGTCTCGTCGAAGCCTTGAGCAGCTTCTAACCTTCGCTGGAGAGCCAAATCACCTTGAACCGGAGGCGAGATGTGAAGCTGGATGATGTGACGAAGCATTGAAGTCAAATGTGGGATGATTCGCATCACCACGTTCTCCGACGCGATGTCCGAAGCTTCAATGATGGCATCCTGTAGAGACGATGATGCAGCGGGCGAGGGTTCGGCCGCGGGAGTAGATGAAGCTTCGGTCGCAGTACTTGGAGTTGCAGTCTGTTGTGTCGAAGCTGCAGGAGCACTAACAGCCGTAGAACCTTCGCTGGCACTCTGTGGAAAGGTGAAAGGACAAAGTGAGCATGGATACCAACACAACGATGATTAGCAGAGCACATACCGGCTGCTCGGGCGAACTTGTCGCACCGATAGCACGAAGAGCAAGGTTGGCAGCACGATCGAGTTGAGATCGCATGTTGAAGAGCTGAAAGAGCGCAGAATGCGTCACAACGGTCACCAGTGTGGTGGCTCCAGTTGCGACGGGGGCATTTGTGGTGAAGTAAATTCTGTGATCGGGATACGCCAGTTGTGGGTCGCCGTTTTTGGCCAATGGATGAACGAAGATTCGTTCAAGTACTCGTTGATGACGAATGGGTACATTAAGTTGAATGGATATTGACCGAGGACTCGGTCGGACGGAAACCAAGGTCACTCAACTGAGACAGTCACTATTGTGGAGTCCGCACTTAGCGAACCTTCGTCGGACGTACCTAGCACCAGATAAGTACGCTACCGAAGGTTCGTGCGCACTTTGGATCCAAGGTTATAAGCGTCGGTTCGGGTGACCCTTTGCAATTTCAGGGTCCGAACGAGGAGTCGTTCGACAGTAACGTAGCATGTAGAAGATCCATAACGGATCATAGTTCACTTGATATTTGTATATTGTATAGGAATTACATAATTAGGAGATAAGCCTGAAAGGGCAACAATCAGAACAGAATCTTCCCTTCAAGTGTCTAGCGTGACATCCGGCTACCTTAGGTAAGCGTCTGGATAAGCGTATTTGAGTGGATTATGCCTGTCCGAGAACCTGTAGCATAACAGCGAGGGTTCATTGGACAGGCCAAGAGTGTTGAGTGTGGTCTGTTGACGTGACGGCGTATTTTGCCTATTGCACGTGTGTGGGAGTACATATTGACTCCAAGAGTGTCTTCCAACCGAAGGGAACCTTCGGTGGTGGTACAGTACCCTTCTGCTGTCGGGACTGTGCTATCCTACTGCACAGACTAGCGTTGCTCGTGCTAGTTGTGTGTTTTGCATTGGTTGAGTACATACAAACGAGGTAGCAAGGTCCTGTTCGTCCCGGTGTAAGGGATCGATCTGGGTACTTTCAGATCTTGATCCGAACACTCGTTGACCGTATTGGTTGACGAGTTGTTGTGGGTGTGAGCTATTAGAACCTCTACCGAGTGTTCATTTGGCGTGGATTTCCTATACCACATAATCGACGTGCATTGAAGCCGTTGCTTGTCGAAAGTAGGAGACCCATTGCTTATCACTAACACCTCTGGAGCGAGTCAAAACCCGTAGCGCGATCATGCGTTTCGTGTAACCTACTATGCAAGGTCCACCCGGGCACTGCTAATGCCCCCATTGGGTATGAAGAGCGTTGATGGCCGTGAGGTACGTCTTGTAGGCCCGCATGAAAGCACGCCGCGCTCCATTGCGCGACCAGTTTATTTCAGATGATGAGGGAGTGTAGGAGCGACAGCAACGCGGGGTCCTTTGGCTCCCAGCCGCAGACACCGGTTCTTGGGCATCTTTGGCACTGCAGTCAGCACTGGCTCGTCGCTTGGCGTAGCAGGGGGAACGGATTAGGTACCATCAACTTTGAGATCGTTAGATGCACCATCACCGCATGTATCATCATGATCATCGCCATCAAGACGTGATTGCGAGGCAGTCAGGGATAGCTCCGCTTCGTCAGCTTCGTGGACTGGGGCAACTTCAACATCGCCAGGCGTACGTGGCGTCACGGGCGGAGTGCCCACGGTGTCGCTCTCGTCGGATGCGTCTTCTTCTTCATCACACGCGGGTGTTGAGTGGGTGAGAAGATGTTCATTCCACGCGGAGTTCTCTTGTGACAGCCGAAGGCGGAAGATAACATTGTTCTCAAATGTAGGGTGTGAGATCGAATGAGCAAAAGGAAACCTGAGTTTTATTGAAAAGCGTAAAGTCAAGTAGAGGACGGCAGCTGCTATCACGTGGCAGGAGCCAACTGCATATGCACAGGTTGCAAATTTAGATCACGGCATACATATACAATTTCCTTAGTTATTTTCAACAATATACCGTGATTCTCCTGAAAATGTCTGCCCCCGACTCTAGTTTTGTATGGATATGTCTGCCGAAATATCTGTTGAGTGTCAGACATTTTCTTTTGTCGCACTTTTTCAGCCGATATAAATTGTAGGTTAATATGCGTTGAGAAGCTGTACTCCGTCCCTGGTGGTGTGGTGCGGGACAGGATTCAACATGGGTCGTTTGTCCTGAGTCTATGGAGCTGGAGGTTTTTCCACGGCAGTGAGGTTTGTCCCAAGCGGGTTTTCTTACTGCAACTGATATCTAGGAGTGAAGCGTATGGCAATCATGAACGGAGGAAAGTGTAAGCAGACACTCACTCGACAAATATACGCGTGCAGCACAAGTGAACACCCCTACTTCTGTTTGTGCTCTAGCAAGACATCTACTGTTCGTGTGTGATCACACGTTGCTCTCTGTGCACAGCCGCATTTATATGGATGAAATCCAATAGCTGACGAATTTGTCTGCCAATGAGCAGACACATGTATCTGTAACAAAATTAACGAAAGCGGCACTCGAAGCACAACGAGGGAGTAGTCACAGGAGTTGGAGCATTAATGAACTGTGAGACATTACGCAAGTTCTATGTATCTAACGCGTGCGCTCTATAATGCTATCGACAGATATACGTGTGCGCAACGTGCGCCAGCCGGGTCTGGTGGCGACAGCAGTCTCCTGAGTTTGCGGCTGTTGCGCGCAGTTGGGGTGAACCCCTGCGCAAATTGTTTCGAGGTGCCCGTGAACATTTGGCACTATTTGACTGTTTTACCTGTCTAACACGAGGTCTGTTTGATGCAATGAAATGTTTGTCTAGTTCGTTGTTTGGCCACCTTCACTGGAAAGGCAGCGAGTCTTTCGCAGCAGTTGCAGCGCGGGGGACCAGTTTAGCTGGTTCCTGCGACGAACCCGATTCTTGTTGGTCCTGTGCCCGAGGGGCAGCTCATCTATCACCGCTTGAAGCATTGTGCAAGCTTCAAAATGATAGGCGACTCGCTCCACATATTCTTCTGCCTTGCCTTTGTCCCTACCTCTATCATCGTACACCGGTAGTGGGAGAGTTTCTTACGTTTTTGCTGTCTGAAACGTCTTTTCCATCCAGGAATCGAAATGGTCCGCATGAGCGCAACGGGTTCCCACAGCACCAGTGCTCCCAGCCAACAGTAAGAGAGCAGCTGGACACATCGAAGTCACGCGGCGCTCGTGCAAGCTTCGACCGCTGGAAGTAGAGAGAATGCGAAAGGCTCTCACCGTCAGGTACCGTACAGTCGTTTATTTCAAAATCTCGCTGCAACTCGCGATTAACGTGTGCAGTTTCAACTTGTTGCAACAGGCCGGACCTTTGTAGAACACGGCAAAAAACCATTTTCGATCGCATCTACCGAGAGAGGAGATGGAGCCCCCTCCCCCGCCGTGCAAGAAACCTCTTGGACACCTTGCACGACCTGTTGAACAACGGACCGCACCAATTCGGTAAGTGTTTTGGCCTCTTCCTTTTCAAAATGTAGTTGTCTGAGAATGTGGATGTGTGGCGGAATACCAGTTAAACGAATTGGGTCAGAGTCCATAGCAATTCGGCAAACGACGTTAGAGCGCAGACGTGCAACAGACTCGCTGTTCTCGCACAACGCGTTCGTCAACAAAGGGTGACCGGCCCACAGCGGAACTGAGAAATGGTTGAGTGGGTAAGTTTCGCTTGTTTTGATAAAGCCATGCCACGTATCTTGCACTTCCGCACGTATATATCGTCCGCGTTTTATCGAAAATGACATTGACCTTTACAAGCTTGATCTCGTCATCGCTGCGATCACTACCTTGGCCTTCATGATGCACCTCGTTGGTAGGATTTTGGCCGAAGTTTTTTCGACCTTCCACTTCACAGTGCAGATTGCATTAAGTACGAGCAGTGCTCTACATATGAATACTTATCACAGGTGGGCAATTCTGTTAGACCTTTATGACGTAACAATTTCAATAACAACCAGACCAGGGCAAGATTGGAGTATGTACGTCAGTTTTACAACAAACAGATTTGAACGTTATCTCTTCGAGGTAGGAATTTCTTGACACTAGAAAAAAATAACAGTCTACTACATAAAGCACCCGAAGGCTTCGGCGAAGCCAAAAGTATTTGCGTTCTTACGACAATAAAGCCGTGCAATTCGTACCAGTTCATGGAGGTACGAACACCCGATTTTGGCTCGCACATGGTCGAGGGAGGGTACAGATATCCGATGCAGACAATTCTTATTCGATGACATTTTGCGCTCAAGACGGTACCGAGCTAGTAGAGCTGTCGGTATGGAGAATACCTCGGGCTGCTACGAACAGCCGAATCGAGCTGGAGCAAGTAGCAACTTGCGAACTCTGTGCTTGAGCACTGGAGGTAAGGTTGTTGCATGTTCGGTCATACAGGTGCGTTCTCGTCGAAATAAGTTAAGGCTGCCGACAATAGCGTGGGCGATGGATTCCGAAATAGCCCTCGGACGTCAGCATCGTTCGGCCATTACTTTACTGCGTGCGGGACACAATTCATCAATCACCACGATGGTCGAGTTTAACAAGCTTGAGATCTACCAGACCTGGTCGCCCTGGACTGTCCTTCTCTCCTACTGCGTCTCGGTGACAGGAAGTTACTGCAGTACGTCTATTAACATGGTTTGCTGCTGCACCACAAGGTGAACTGAAGTCTTGATTGCGTTTTGTTCTGCTACTTATGCCAGCAATTCAGCTAATGGAGCGCTGGCGTCACGTGCACGGCTCTAAGAACAAGCGGATGATGCTCTCACTCTCCTCACTCGCACTTGGAGGATGCGGTATTTGGTGCACGCATTTCACAGGCATGACAGCGCTGGATCTAAGAGGCTCAGATGGCTCAACTCTTGCCATCGACTTCGAATTGTTCTACACGGTCTTTTCGTTCGTGGTCGCAGTCCTTGGAGTGTTCATGGGCTTGAAAATTGCATCGTCGGACCCCTATTTCCTTGAGATGGAGACTGCAAGACGCAATCAGATGCTGGTACGAAGCCACTTAAACTCGTGCAAGTCACATAACCTGTAATGCTTACATGTGTTGTGTGTTAGGTGGCCGACTTGAATCGTATCAAAGTGTCAGACGTATTGAACATGAATTCAGGGCCGAACCAGATTAAAGTGAGTTGTCTTCGATTGAAACGTGTCGCCGCCCAGACAACCTAACGTTTGACGGGAAAGCAGCTTGTTGCCCTATTTTCTAGGCTATGGCTGATATCGGTAGGCGGAGCTTTTGCAGCCCTCGGAGTTTTAGCCATGCACTACACTGGTATGATGGCTCAGCGAACTGCCGCTACCATGGTTCTCAACACAAGATGGGTAATGCTGTCCGTCTGTGTCGCTCTGACTGCCACCAGTGCAGCCTTCTGGATCATTTTTCGGGCGGTAAGAATGCTATGGGTGGTTCTCTAATAATTTTTACTACACCGTGAACTCATTTTTATATGAGTAGTTAATTTTCATGCCTCACAGCGAAACTCTACGTCTTTTAAGCGCGTTAATCATGAGTGGTGCTGTGTGCGCGACTCATTATTGCGGAATGACAGCTGCCACGTACATTCCTCTCGCTGACAACAAATCGTCAACGGATTCCACGAGTGTAATGGTGAAGGGTGCACATGCCGCGAGCGCAGCTTCACATGTAGCACTGATTTCTTGCTACTGGTTGACGATTTTTAGCGTGGCATGGAAAACCCGAAAAGCAGAAGAACACACCAATACTTCCCCTGCAGTTCATCCCCGCGGCGACGAGATATCGCTGAGGCCACTATCGAGAATTTACATGAAACGATTGGTGGTGTTACCATGAGAGTTCAAGTAGATTACGATTCGGTTGAGATACGCAGATAGCCATGCACAAATGACGCCGGTATTGTTTGAAATGTAGTGTTGAACGTTATGGCAAAGTAAAAACGTATGTGGTGCACTCGTCCCCGCTTGAGTACCCAACTACTCAAACTGCGGACAAGAATTGGCCGCGACTAAACTGCGAATAGTAGAAAGAGCAATGCCGCTCCACGCTGTAACCCCTTGAATAAGTCCTCGCTGAGCATCTGGAGGCAAGGGAAATGGTGGATGAAGGATCCTCACGTAGGCCGATCGACGCATGATAACCACCAGCTCTTCTTTTTCAGTTCTGCAAGCCTTATTGACGTCATCAGTAGGACCCATCAAGCTGGTAAATTCCTCGCGTTCTTTCTCTCTTCTGACGGCTGTCAGTAGAATAGACCCCAAGTAATCTTTGCGCACACACTCATTTGGATTGTATGGGCACATGTCATCCACGTCTACGTAGTCCCTCACCAAAATACCAAATGGCTTGTTGCTTTGAGAATCATTTGCTTCCACATACTGAGCAAACGAGGCGCTGTTCGACTCTGTTTTCACGCCGCTTTCATTCGCTGAAGTCAAGCGGCTGTTGCTGAACTTGTCACCCGCGCCATCTAAGTCGTCACGCAGTGTGATGTACCCAAGACGCTCTGAGATCGAGATCTCCTCGTTCATGAAGTAGAACATTGCTGCATCGTACACAGCCCACACTGACTTCGCGTCTTCAAACTGAACAACGTCGAAAAAGCATAGCAAAAGTCCCCTTGCTCGTTCACAAACTGCTCGCTTGACGTGTACGGTTGCAGTAGATCCAAATGACGACTTCTTGCTTCAATGTGGTCGATCCCGTTCTGGATTTTAAGCTCTCTCATCGACTCCAGTGTGCGGCTGCGCAACTCTCGATTAACTCCAAGGTGGATGTACGAGTACAGAAGGCTTGGCACTGGACTTCTCTACAGAAAAAAGAGCAACACAAGTCAATGAAAAGAAAAGCAATCTTTTAAAGCCAACATTTTACCAGACAGGCTGCAAGCCCTGCCTGTGCATTAGTGACCAGGAGCTGCTGCTGACGAAGAACACTGCTCAGCACCTCATTGCTGGCCGCCACTTTCTCCACACTTCGGCTGTGCCAAGTGGCTTTCTAGCTCTTGAATCTTTTTAGTCAGTCGCGCCTTCTCTTCCTGCAAATTGGTAAGAATCGATCACTTAATTTGTTTCTTCCCCTCCAAGATGTGACCTTATTAACGAGATAGGTGGCTTTGCGTTTTTTCACTGGATGGAATCCAAGTACATCTTCTTCATCTGTATTAGCGAGTGGAGACGCGCTTTGTTTGTCAACGACTGGCATCGTTTTTACTTGTGCCGACCACGGCGAGTCTTAAGGAGTGTATCCATTATGCATAAATTAGATACAAAGCCCACAAACATTCTGTGATGGAGAACTCGTTGTCTCGAAGTTGCAGGTCTTGGCTTCGCAGTCAGCTCTGGCAATATCCTTGACGCAGTTGACCGAATGTTCCCTAGCTGGTCCTTGAATCTAATGCAACACTTCAGCTGATTGATGCAAGGCGGGACCGAGACGCCCAATACGAATGCTTGACTGTTGTTAGGCTGGACTGATCTACTAAGGCACGGAGTACAGCACACTGCGAATGGCTCTAGTCGTCACATCACCCCACCGTGCCACATCTTGTTGCAGCTCCAGCCACGCTACTTCAGAAATGTCGAACTGGGGATAGTGGAGTTTCACAAAAGCTGCACGGCGCAACGTTATAACCAGCTCTTCTCCGTCGTGGGAAGATATAGTAGATGGCAAATCAGCGGTGCAATTGGTACTTCTAGGCACGTGTAGCTGGCGTGCAGTTAGCACGAATGCTGCCGATACATCTTTCCGGACACGCTCGCTTGGCACATACGGATACAACTCGTCTTCGTCCACAGAGTCAATGACGATCATCCCACACGGAGCATCTCCAAAGCCATCGCCCGCAGCAAAGAAGTGTGAAAACATGATACCGCTCACTTCAGTTGTGATGTCCATGTCGTTCGTCGAGACCACCCGAGCGTTGTTAATTTTCCCGTCGACGCCGTCGTAGTCATCTCGGACTGTTGTGTGGCCTAACCTCTCGGAAATACTGATCTCCACATTGTCGAGGCTGAAAAGGATCGCGTCATAAACTTGTTTGAGCGATTTGGCGCCAGGAAAATGAACGGTTTGGTAAATGGCACAGCAAACGCCGCCATCGGCAGTCTCGAACCGCTCATCGGTAAACTGTGGCTGATCCGAGCTTACATACTGACTACGGATCGAGACGTAGTCATAAGCAGCTCGAAATTTCTCCTCTCGGATAGCAAGCAGAGCCGCTCTTCTCTCTTCCCAGCTCCTTTTCAAGCAAATCCGTGTGCACAACGGGTGACTCTCCTACTCGAGGCGACATGAAATACGACTCAGGAAATTAACAACAATAAAAACACAATGCAACGGTAAAAATGACTACATTGCGTACCAATGGAGGCGATAATGCAGAGTGGACATTCGCGATACCAAGCTGCTGCTGGTGTATGGCAGAGGACAAGGCGGCATTTTCCAACATAACATTTTCCAGAGGCGGTCGCTGTGGCTCTTTCACGGGTTCTTTTAAGGACTGGAGCTCCATTTCAGACTGCAGTCTGCGGAGTTCTGCTTTCAGCTCATTGATCTCCTCCTGCATCGTTGACAGCACTCATCAGAAGACCGCAGTCTTCAGCCAAGTCTTCTCCACGCTCACCTTGCGCTTCGTGCACGTTGATTTGTACCTTTTGTCCGGCATTGGCGCGCTCTGCAGCCCAGACGGATGTCCTTCCATGGTCCTGCTGATGGGTGCCAGCTACTGTGGGGAAGCGTCACCGCCTCAGATGAGGTTCAAAATTACCCAACGTTCCTGATGGTGTGATTGCTGTGATGATTTGCAGTCCTCACCTCTCCTGCCCAGGCCGATGGTTTGTGGCGATCTCACCCGAAGTTTAGCTTCGGTTCAAGACATGTGAAGCGTCATAGTGGCATAACACGTTGCCATTTTAGCGCACTTGCTACCGCGGAACCTCGTTTTCTTTTCGTTAACCCCGCGCAAGAACTTCTGACGACACTACGGTACCGAGTACAAGACGCTGCGAATGGACTTGATGAGGACGTCGCCCCACTGCGCAATGTCTTGCTGCAACTCTTGCCACGCAGCTTCTGACACTTGAAACTCAGGGTGACGAAGCTTCACAAACGCAGCACGTTGCAGAGTCACTCCCACCTCGTTATCCTCTGCACAAGCCGCAATTGCCAAATCCGTCGCTGCTGATGTGCTGTTTGTTACCGAAGGCTGGTTTAGAGTGAACACAAACACCGCTGACACGTCCTTCCGAATGCGTTCGCTTGGCATGTAGGGATACAGCTCATCGTTATCAACAGAGTCAAGCAAAAGCATCCCGTACGGCGCACTCTCCGATTCGTTAGACTCTTCTTCACAAAGTTGCGAGAACATGACGCAGTTCAGCTCGGTAGTAACACCCCTGTCGTTCGTAGAGACTACTCGAGCGTTGTAGGTATTGCCGTTCACACTGTCGTAGTCGTCTCGAACCGTGAGATGGCCCAATCTCTCGGAAATGCAGATCTCAGCGTTATTCACAGCGAAGAGGACTGCATCGTACACTTGCCTAAGAGATTTCACGCCTTGGAGCTGGATTGTTTGGAAAATGGTGCAGCAAATGTCGCCTTCGGCACTCTCGACCCGCTCGTCGCTTAAGACGGATCGCACTGCGGTCGACGCTGTGCGCTCCCTTATACTTTGCTTCCTAGGAAACTCACTATTCCTCAGCACTGATGATCGACTATGATACCCCATCGGCGCGAACGCGTCAGGACTTTTCGATCAGGGTTTCGATGGTCTAGCCGTCGCGTCGAGCGAACGCAGGGATTCTTCCCAGCCCCAGCAACTCACTACTAAGCAGTTCCAGCATGTTTCGCGCGGCGTTGACGTCTCGATTCCATAGGTTGGCCTTGCATAGACTGTCTGTACAGCGCAAGACGTTTCTGGACCTCTTCAGGACGATCTTGAATTTCTTCAGCTTGGGTTTCTTGAACTTCGCCATCTCTTCCATCTCCTTCGCAAGCTTTTTGGTCATCTTGACCTTGTCCTCATCGTCCTCCTCTCTTTTTTCACCTTCGTAAACAACCGCACCTGCTCCAGAGACTGATGGCAACAGGAGCAAAGTTTGCTCGTGCGAAACTCATCCATCGGCACGACGACTGCCCGTTTCGCTAGAGCTTTTGCGAAGCCTTCCACCGGTCCGTGGGCATGGCCTCTGATGCCGTCTTGGCGACTCCAGTCTCCGTAGGCAATACACACCTGCTGACTCGGGACAGGTACGATCCTTTTCGCCAGCACGTCCAACGCCTTCTTCTTTGCCCGAAGTCGAGTGAAACGCCAAGCCAGAAATGCATGTTTGGCGCTGAAGTCTAGCAAATATTGCATGTGTGTCCAAGCAAAATTGAGGCGCCCCAGGTATAGCTCGTAGTTGGATGTTTTGAATGAAGGTATCAGCTGGAGAATGCAGGCATACTCCTGGTCGCTCTGTTTTAAATCTTCATGCCACGAGCGAAATCGGTCAAACTTGGCCAAATGGGAATATTCTCGAGTGCTGATCGCTGTGATTTTTGGCCACGGTTGTAGCGCCTATTCAGGCGCTTACGCTTCCGGGCACCACGCTCCTTCAACCACTTGCGCCTCTTTCGCTTCCGCGGAATTTGACCAAGAGAAACAGCGGTACAGAGGGACCTTACCCCAGGGTCTATGCCGATGATGACGCCAGGTCTGTAGTTTGGTCCTTGTTTGGCCAGCGCCGCACGCAGAGGATCGACAGTTTTTCCGTCCTTGGGTGGCCTTGACTTCTTCTTTTTGGTGGAGGGTCCATCTCGTTTCGTGGGCGAGTTAGCAGTACGCTTGCGCCATAGCCGTCGGTCAAAACTTGATCAGCAAAGTAGCGATAGCTATGCGACTTTTCGCCTCCCAACCAAGCTGGTCGTATGCTTCCTTCGAAACAGGGCCTTCACGCAGTCGGGTCTCAAACTGCGCAACCGAAAAGATTTCTCGCAACAAGCTGTGGCGGTTCCTTACGAAGAACATGCGACTAGCTAGTCCGCCTTGTTGTGTCAATGGAACAGACTCCAGCTTCCAGCCGGTTCGCAGGAAGGCCCTAGCGCAGATACCGTGTAGTGAAGAACCGTTGATAGTTATGAAACAGTTTGTGTACGAGGACGAGTATGGCAAGAGTGAATAGAGCTTTGTCCCTCTCGTCTTCGGGTGCTGCGCGGCGAATTTTTCCATCCATGTCTGCATGTCATGGAGCTTACGGATGAAATGACCCATGTGCTCTCTGATTGTCCACTCCCACGGAACCTTCTCCAGCCATCTGCGAAGCTCGATCTCAACAGGATCCTTGGTGTCGTCCCACTCATCCCACAATTTCTTCTCGCTTGCCTTGCCAGACAACTCATCGACGACTGTGGTCGTCTTCACACGAAAGCAGCTGTCCACTAGCTTATTTGTCTTGGCTGTCGGCAGTTGAAGCTTGCCTCGTTTGGCGTAGCGGAAGCGGATGTACTGCCGAAGGCGTCGCCGAAAATGTAGAGCCAGCATGTTACACGAGTTCACGTGCATGGTTCTAGCAAGCTCTGATCGCAGATAGCAATCCAGCTCAAGTTCTGGAGCGGAGTAGCTTGCATAGCCCGACCTAAGTGCCCAAAGCACACGTTGTGTTTGTTTGAGAGCCTCATCTTTTGGTTGAGCTTGTGCTCTTTCCGAGGGAGCTCGACTAGATCATCATCCACTTCATTCGGTACACGAGCGGTGGTTGATGCTTTCAGCCGCTTGCTTGACCGAGAAGTGCTTTGTTGGCGCGCCAGCTCTGCTTCTTGAGCTTTGCGGTCGTCGTCCTCAGCGGCTTTCATCACTCCAGCACAACATCGATAAAAAAATGTCTGATCGAACGATGGAAGTGGTAGGTTCTCCGCTAGGCACCGCAGGACGTGAACGTTGACTAGATGCCAAGCCTCCAGTTGACACTGTTTCATCACAGTAGCCGACCGACGAATCTCATCTAAGATGGCCTCAGAGTGACATATGCGCGACAGCTTACAAGTGACAGTAGCGGAAACCCGGTTGGCGAGGAAGGCCTTCTCCTCATCGGTCTTCTTGCCCCTGGGGGCATCTTGCAAATTGAAGAATGAACAGCTTTTTCATTGGACGAGGACGCTCCGTCAAGATGGCACACTCTTTAGGTAAAAAAATCGTCATTACTGGTATCTCCTCTATCATGTTCTTCCTCATTCAAGCGCGTGTCTTTTATTTTGGGAACGAAGTGCGATTGTACATATGCGCAAACCCAGTCGTCATCGCTTACTCGATTAGTGACCATGCTGACTTTGTTGGTAGATAAATATCTTCTACAGTTGTTCAGGGTACATATCCGAGATAGCGAATGAGTTCGGAACTCTCGAGCAATTGTCTGGCTTGAACGAGAAAGCTCTCGATCACGCTGGTATCTCAGACTTGACTTTGCAATCATGCTAGTATCTCAGCCTTGACCTTCGATTAGCACTTGCTTCACGGAAGGCTACCTGTCGCCATAGCATAGGAACTGCCACTAAGTGATCCTCCCCTCTTAGTCATCCTTAGGGCAGCAAGGAGCAGAGCTGGTGTCATGCCCCAGGCAGCAAACACCAAAGGGGTTCACATTCGCACCCGATGAATCAATCCATGTCTGGGCAGTTCCCAATATACATGGATTCCAGACGCAATCTTTCTTGTACTGCGCGAGGCTCCACAGATCGTCCACAGTGTCGGGCCCCATGATCTGGGGAGAGAGAAAGGGGCAGGGCTCACCGTGAATACCTTGGCAGTAGCACAAAAGCCTCGCGACGGTGCGTGCTGGTAGTAGAATTGCGTCCAGGTTGTGGGGCTTACGCTTGGCAAGGTCATCATGTCTGGCGTGGGCTCGGTTGGAGCAAGAGCTCGTTGAGCAGTCAGGCACAAGTTGCCCAAAATCTCAATGTTACGCGGGATATTTAGCATGAATATGATCTGGAGCGCGTCATCACTCAGCGCAGGAAGTGGCCGGACCTGGTACGTAGGTGCTTTAAGTGTTGTTGTCAACTGTCCTGTTGTTCGACGGATTGCTGCTTCTGTGTGCTCGACTTCTCGTGCCAATTGTGTTTTGGTGTCGCTTTCACGCCAATGCCGAGCTCGGTACCGGCGTTCATTATAAGGGTACATCGAATTCAGACGCTGTACTTCTTGGTCCAGCTCGCTCTGTTTAAGACGCAGGTTTCTATTTAGACGACAAATTTCGGCGCGTAGATCGACAGCCTTACGCTTCTTCTGCTCAACCGTTCGCCACATGCTCTCCATGTGTCCCTCCCATATTTTTACTTCTTGGTCGTAAATCGCTAATAATCTCGAACAGCTTTGAGCATACTTCAGTCCAAAATCAAACGTAGGACTTTGGTCGCTTAAGTTAAAGAGCGGGGGCCCTCCAACACGCTTGTTCCACCGACGAATATATATCGCAGCATGCTGAAGAGCTGTGATCGCTGCGCGGTCACTCAGTACGGCCACTTCCAGGTCTTTCCAGTCGAGAGCGATGTTGTACTGCTTGCACAAAGGCACTTGCTTCGCACATTTCTGGTGGGCTAGGCAAAACGCAATCCACATCACGAGCATTTCTCGACTCTGCTGTTCCACCTCCAAAACAGACGTTAGGCGTGGAAGCTTACGCCATCTAGCAACGACTTGCTGATACTTTGTGACGAGTGTTTGGATGCTTTCCAAACCAATTGTCTTGCCATCACTGTCTTTGTTTAGCCGATATGCGATCTTAAAAACGAACGCCTCAATGGTCCGTAGCACTAAAATCTGCTTGTATAGCGCCGGAGCAGTGATCGACTCTTCCCATCGAAGTAAGGCTTTCAGGTTGCATGACGTTCCATCAATAAAGTAACATCCTTCCAGATTATGCCAAGCCCGATCATGACGCTCATCATTACTTTCAGCAGAATAAGAGTCTCGCAGTGTTTTTGGCGAAACAATTTTCACTCCACAATGCAACTGTTGTAGTTGCTGCAAAGCTGTGGGTCCAGGCAAAACATACCGCTTTGCAGTCTGCTTATTTAGGGCATCCAGGAGTCCGCCAATATTAGATCTCAGCGCTGAGCACTGGTCTTGTACCGCCGAAACATCATAGCCGCAGTCCAGAAGCTCAACTGCACTCACCGTAATGTTTTGAAGCATAAAAACATATCGTCTACACATGCACACCCACTCTTCACGCCAATGGAATCGTCGCTTAAACACGACTGGCCCCAGAGCGAAGCCTCTCTGCGCATCGTCACATACTCGTAAGCAGCTCGAAGCTTCTTCGCTCGGATGGCTAGAAGCGTTGCTTTTCGACTATCCCAGCTCTTTTTCAGGACAATAGGTGTGTGCAGTGGGTGCGATCCCTGCTACACGTGTTGGAATCACACAAAGACGAACGAGTGTCAGACCACAAATTTCGCCTGTAGAGCAAGCGAAGCCTATATCTCACCGAATGAGACGCGAAGGCAGACTGCGCCCTTGCAACACTAAGCTGCTGCTCTCGTATGGTGCAGTTCAACGCGGCATTTTCCACTACAGTTTGTTCCAACGTTCGACTGGGCTGCAACTCTTCTAACTCGGATTGCAGCGAGCGGATCTGCCTCTTTAGCTCCACGGCTTCAGTCTGCACGGCAATCCACGTGTCAGACTTCAGCACATAGCACACAGACCAATGAATCCTTCCAGCATTACCTTGCGTCTTTCGACCGTCGACTTGCGTCTCTTTCCAGCCATCCTATTTGTGCCTGTCACAATGACGCGGCCAGTACCAACATTCCGACACATGTGCTGATCGAGACATATGTAGCAGCTACAGTATAATCCGTGTTGTTAATTGCTGTAGATGACACTTCCCCGCGCACCGCACGATGCGAAAAATCCATACACCACACAGCGGTGGGCGTGTTTGACACTATAGAACCTTCTTCGCATTTCTCAAGAAAGTTGAAAGCATCCATTCGTTGCTCGACGAGTGCAAGAGCAAAACACAATACAGATCCGCCCGTAAGTTCATCGCTCAACATTCTGGTTGGGGTGCATTGCTTCCACCCAGTAGCAACTCTCACTTTTCAATTTACGTCTACATCAGATCAAAGCAAGCTCACAGCTAAGGAGGCACCAATACACTTCCGGTCGTCGGCGGATGGCTGAAAAGCTTGACTACCACCACAAACAGGCGATAACTAGATCCACGCAAGAATCTACCGATGGCCCAGAGGTAATCAAAGACGGACCGACGTCAACCAGGGAAATATATTAACTGAAAGTGTGATCATTCCACATGGGACGATGAAGAGATGCGTCCCATTTTCGAGGGGATCCGATATGAAGAAGCAGAAGTGCACGTACACGGCACGCCGGGTACGGACGCTCCTTCTGTTATAGTGTAAATGCATCTGTGCACGATCACTGATCATCGTGTTGCAGGAAGAAGCTGAAGAACTCCGCAAAGTGGTGCAGCACCTGACATCAGAGCTCCAGAAGCTACACGTTCGGTCGCTGTTCCCCGAAGATCGAGCACTTTTGGATCCCGCAGTGCAAAGTACTGTGGCGGAGAACAATCTACTGACGTCTGCGGCTAAGACCCAACAATTAGGGGTCGCCAATGCCCAGTCGTTGCTGTCTCAATGTTTAGTACGAACTGAAGTCACTTTGCAGTTTTCAAGTCGTTGACATGTATTGTGATTA
Source organism: Phytophthora boehmeriae (assembly GCA_011947355.1). NCBI lineage: Eukaryota > Oomycota > Peronosporomycetes > Peronosporales > Peronosporaceae > Phytophthora > Phytophthora boehmeriae. Next base: position 242,658 of record JAAVTJ010000241.1, on the reverse strand, counting down.
TTTTTTTAAGGGAGGCCAAGCATCGCATCCGCTGTACACTCACATCAGTCTTACGAAAGACTGGGATGAGCGTCGAGCGACTCTAATGGCGGTTCGTCAACAGAAACTTCGTAATGCATACGATTTTCTGATGGCGCCAGACAGGTTCGTTGATCCTGATAAACCTCATACGTCGGACCACAGATGTGAGACCGCAGACGGAGATCTATGCGCAGTGCATGTGGAGACAATGCATTTTCCTGGTGTTGAGTCGTTGCAGCAGGTCTGGGACGCTCTTCAGTTCCATTACAACAACATTGAGATTGATATCACGGAACAACTGGGCGACATCACTGTACGGGACGACTATGACTCCATCGAAGGAAGCGTGTACAATACGCGTGTTCTCTCACAAACCGAGAATCGCACTCCTATTGAGAGTAGCATCGTAACTTTCTCGCACTTATTTACTGAGGGTGACCAAGGGTTTAATGGCCAAGTTTGCGGGATTCTGGCAGTTGATTCCATTGACGACGACGAGCTGTATCCGTATCTCCCAGGCGAGAGAGTCCGATTGGATACCTCTGGTGCTGTTGTGCTAACAGCAAGAAGGCGATCTACGATTCAGCAACCAAAAGGTTACGATGATGATGCCGGGGATGAAGTTGTGGTAACGCTTCGTCGCGCAGCTTTTGAAACTCTACAATCCTTCGTTCCCGATGCCTGAGGCTGCACGCCAAGAACTGCAAGTGGGAATTGGGCGATGGGGTGACGTAATGATCAAGACCATCCGTAGCTACTTGTGTTCTACCGCAAATGGTTGATTCGTGCATACTGCAGTGTAAGCAATTTAAGACCGCGGAAAATAGTTAACGATAGGTTTTTAAGCAGACTGATAACACAACGAGCCGGAAACTTTGCGGATGCATGCATAAACTACCGTTCGTGTAAATCTTCGAAAGACCGTAGTTCACCACGATTCTATCTCTTCGTTTCTTCTTTACACCAATAGATGCTGCACCTTCACACAATGAAACATCGGACGTATGCGGATTGATCACAACTAGGTAGATTGCTTCTGATCAACAATTTTTCACAATTCCACTGCTTCATGGAGGCGAATAAATGTAACTACGAATATTCTTGATCATAAGGTCGCCCCACCGCCCAATGCCTGCGTGTAGTCCTTGTCGTGTAGCCTCACACACTGGAAACTCAGGATGATGGAGCTTCAAGAAGGCCCCACGTCGTAGCGTCACTACGATTTCGTCGTTGGCATTTTCTTCCTGCTCCCCTTGGACACTTTTGCAGGCACCGTACGTGCAGTCAACAAAATCGCGCCAGAGGTGTCGAATCGAACGCGTTCTTTTGAAAAGTAGGGGTAGAGCTCATCTTTGTCAACACAGTCCAGCGCCAAAATTCCAAACGCGTGTCCGTCAAACTCTTCGTCGTCTTCAGTAACAAACCGCGAAAATGTAATGATGCTGCTTTCGACTGAGACGCAGCCTTCCGACCGCGAGAAAACGCGGATATTCTGCACGCCACCGTCGATGGAGTCGTAGTCATCTCGAATGGTAATATGCCCCAACCGTTCAGATATGGAGATCTCAAAGTTGTTGTAGTGAGCATGCAGTGCTTCCCAAACGTGCTGGAGCGACTTGACTCCAGGGAACTGCACCGTTTCCAAGTGCACGGAGCACAGATCTCCATCTGCAGTCTCGTATCGATGATCCGATGTATGAGGTTTGTAGGGGTCGACAAATCGCCCGGGCGTCATCAAAAACTCGTAAGCCGTACGAATTTTCTGCTCTCTCAATGCCATCAACGTCGCACGACGTTCGTCCCAGTTGCTTGTGAGGCAAATGCGAGTGTAGAGTGGATGGGATTCTGGGCCTCCTGTCAATAACGAAAAGTTAAAAAAGTAGAGAAACAATTATGGTGATCTTTTGCCTTACCACGCCTTGGGTCAGCAAGGACTGGGCGCTAGCGACCTGGAATTGCTGCGTTCTGGCCACAGACGCCAGGAGATGGTTCTCAGCCACCTTAAAGCGTACTTCTGGGTCCAGAAGCGCTCTGTCTTCAGGGAGAGCGATCGGATCAGCTGTTCCTGAAGTTTCGCCGTCAGGTGCTTGATCTCCTCTCGCAATTCCCCGCCTCCTCCTGCAGTTAAAAGCAGATCTTGTTAACATATCCCTCCTGCAATTAGGTCCAAAGATGGCGGAGCAACAACTTTGAAGCCTTTCCTACCCGCCGCGCCGCGTACGTGCATGTCTTCTGCTTCTTCATCCAAACTGACTAATAAGATTTTGGCCCAGCTCTTGTTTGACCAATTCCTTTTTGAGTAATGGGACATAATAAGAGCGACACGAGTACAGCATCATCAGTGATGACGAGCATGACATCAATGGTGGCGAGCAGTACAGCAACGATGGCGAGCGCGGCAGGGAGCACCACCTCGGAAGGCTGTCAGCAACTAAAGCGTAGAGTGGAAAAGAAACTGACCTTCACTGTGTGACCAGGGCCTAATGTGCCCTATCGGTTGCTAGACTACCGCTAGTCAACGATGGCGGTGCCACACATTGAGTTAGCTACTACCGATAGTCATCTCGTCCGGAGTCCTCACCGCTGACCAATCCGCATGTTAATCACCCCGGTCGATCAAATGGCAAGCGATCTGTTTCGTGCCTTCGTGGTCTAAAGCTAAGGATAACTATGCCGCCGGCACCTTTGATGAGCACTTTATTATTTGATCATTTCTTGTTCGTGAGAAGGAAGTCAACATAGCAATGACGAAAACACCTTTATTCTTGCCAAAATATGACGCCAAGGCCAAAATGGCCGTGATAACCTGCTATGGTGAGATCTTACCAAGGGTAAGCCTTCTTAAGGTTTTCAAGGAATTCATCATCCACAATTGGCACCGTCGCAATACCAAAATCAGCAGTCTTGAGGGCCGTACGGGCCTTCTCCGTTAGATCCCTCCACATGACCAAGTCTTGGTATTCTCCATCGTCTGACGTGGCCTTAAGGTACCGAACACCCTTCCAGTTTTTGTAGCGAAGTTTGATGCTGTCCCCATTCATCTTGTCTGAATTTGGCGACTCGTACGTTTTGTAGTGCCCGAGCGACCTAGGCACCGTCACAGCTCCTAGCGGGGCATCCTTGTCCGAGCCATCAAGCCACACAATAACATGTTCCCAGTCGTGACGTCTCAATATTCCTGCTCTCGGGAAATACCATGCGTACATGATAGCCCACGAGTCCTTGTATACTGCCGTGCGGCCATACACTTGTGATCCATATTCAGACCCCTGGCAGTTCCCTCTCAGGATCTTGAAAGAAGCCCCGCCGCCAGTGTTGCCCTGAGCGTCGACAGCTGGGTATGGCTTGCAACTCAAACTCGCCACAGAAAGCTGGGGCTGGTATTTCAGACCAATTGCATACTCGCTCGTCGTGGGCTTGGTCTCTGGAAACGGCTCAACTTCGTCATAGTCAATCTGGGCTGCTTGAACGATAGCGACGAAGAGGGCGACGACGACGGCGCGGATCAGGAACTCCATTGCTTGACTACTGGATGGCAAATCGGGAAGTGAAGCCACTGAATCAAAGTTGGTGCGAGGCTATCGATGGTGCAAAAGCAGCCGTTCTAATGAACTCTAATACAGTACTGCTGACTGGATGGTTCCAACTTGCAATTGGTCTTCGGGAAAGCTTCGACCAGGTCACCAGAGCTTTGCAGCATTCCGTCTCTTTTCGTTGCCCATCCGATAAACGTATCCTGTCACAGGATTCCTGTGACCTCAAGTCACTTTCATACGTGAAACTTTCACGCATGCCATGATGATAATGTGTGGAAGTGATCGCGGCAATGGCCCGTGCATGGTGCATATTCATTGTGCCACATGAGCATAAGGAACCGTACGAGGTCTACGTGTCAATTCAGCAACATGGACAAACATAATTGTCTTGCTAGTAAGTACAGTACGCTGTTAACGTCAGATTACATCACTTACACGTGCGCTTCAGTGCCTCAGCTATCATGCACTCACACTCACTGCCGAGCGCAGCTTGAAGGCACGCTCCGATGATACTACATGCAGTAAGAGCCTTAGGATACTCCACATTAAGTCAGAAACACGTGACGATGCCTGCTGGATCACGTGATAATGACAAGAACCGCTGAAGCTCCACCAACCAAAAGGTTGTCGAAGAGGTAGCTCAGCCAGTTAGAGACATATTTGTTCACCGATTCCACTGACGAAGCCCCGCAAGTTGCTATTATATTTCGGATTTACGGTGTCGTATATACGACACTCCGCACAGTTTTGAGCATGACGTCCCCCACCGAGCGATCCCTTCGTGCAATTCCTGTAGCGCAAATGCAGACACTGGAAATTGTGGACGATGAAGCTTGACGAACGCTGCACGCCGCATCGTGACCACCACCTCGCTCTCTTCTGTCGTTGAGACGCCTTTATCGCTTTTGTGTTTCGGCTTTCTCCGACTGACCGTCAGCACCACAGCACCCGACACATCTTTCCGCACTCGGTCACTCGGGGAGTACGGGTACAGCTCATCTTCATCCACACAGTCACTCGCCAAGACTGCACAAGGTCCAACACCCACTCCTAATTCATCTTTAGCAAACAGTTGCGGGAACGACACTGCGTTCATCTCCGTCGTCACTCCGCAATCCTCCGTCGACGCAATGCGCGAATTGTACGCTGTGCCTTCAATCGAGTCGTAGTCATCTCTCACTGTGATATGTCCCAATCTCTCGGAAATGCTAATCTCCATATTCGTCAAGTAGAAGATCATGGCATTGTACACTTGCTCCAAAGACTCGACGCCTCTGAAGTGCACCGTCTCAAACCTCACACAACATAAATCCCCTGTGCCGACTCGAATCTCTCGTCCGAGAGCTGCATCTTCTCCGGTTGCGAGTGGCAGCTCCTGGCCATGATGTACTCGTAGGCATTGCGCAGTTTCTCTGTTCGAATGGCTCTGAGCGTCGCTCTTCTCTCCGGCCAGTCCTTGGTGAGTCGGATCTTGGTGTACAGAGGATGGGTCTGCTGCTCCCCAAGGCAACGAGAGAGCAGCGACTGGGCGTTGGCCACGTGCAGCTGCTGATGGCGCAGGACGGACGTCAGCGCCGCGTTTTCCGCCTCTCGTTTCTGCAGCGCTGGGTCTGCTTTCGCCGCTTCTTCAGGAGGTAAATTGCGCGTCCTTAGCACTGCAACTTGGCTCTCCAGACGCTCAATTTCCTCCTGCAGAGCCGACTGTTCCTCCTTTCTGATGAGGTACGTGGCCTTGCGCTTCTTCTTGGCTTGGGGCTTCGTCTTAGGGGCTTCAGCACTTGGAGAAGGAGAGGAGGCGGATGATGGAGGCGCGCACAGACTGTCGGAGGGCGCATCAGAGAGCAAAAGCGTCTGGAAACTATCAGGCTCGACATACATGGGCAACATCGGTCTGACTTGGCAAATGCTAGAGTGAGAAACGCGATTTCAAGTCGCGAGCAGCTCCACTTAGCGTAAAGTAGCGCCTACCTCTTGAAAAATGTATGTGAATGAGTACTTAAGAGGTAAATTTATGGCTTATATAAATAGCGTTAGGAATGATCACGCTTTCAGTACTGCGCAAAACCATTGCAGCTGTGCTCGCTATGCCACAACGCACACCAACTCGTGTTCGTCCAAGTAATAGTAAATGAAATCCTCGCGCGCTACTGTGAGTCACCGCAGCACCGTGAATGTCAGCTACGAGTAAATCATTCGGCGAATCGCTTGGAGGACAACGTCGCCCCAACGCGAAACATTTTCTCGCACTTCTTGCATGGCAGCCTCCGAAACGTCAAACTCGGGACGACAAGTTTTCACGAAAAACGAACGCATCATGACGATCATAACCTCTTCTCCGTCACTTGCTGTGCCGTTCGCCTTCTTCTGCGTCACCGGCACCAACAAAACCGTCCCGTTCAGGACCTTCCGTACACACTCTTTCGGGTGGTACGGGTGCAAATCGTCTTGATCCACGCTATCGAGAGCCACAATAGCGTGAGGCTGGTCATTGCCACTTTCAACATACTGACCCATTACGACCGCATTGAGCTCTGCGGTGACTCCACAATCAAGCCCTGAAGCCAGTCTGTAGTTGAAGATAAACGCCCCTGCATCCACAGCATCGTAGTCGTCTCGAAGCGTAATATGCCCCAGCTGCTCCGAAATTGTGATCTCCAGTGTATCAACAGTAAACCTCACTGCATCAAACACTTTCTTCAAACTCCCCACCCCTGGGAACGGGACCACTTCATTGCGAATGCAACAAAAGTCTCCATTTGCATCTTCAAATCGTTCTTCTGAAAACTGAGGCTGACGTGGCACCAAATGCTGACACCGAGCCGTGACGTATCGGAATCCCCTCGCCAGTCGCTCGTCCTTCATGGCCAGCAGCGTCTCCCGCCGGGCAGTCCACTCTCGACCCAAATGGATGCGCATCCCCATGGGATTTCCCTTCTGGCTCTGCAGCAACTCGGACAGTAGACTCTGAGCTCCTGCCACTGCAAAGTGCTGCTGGTCCACTGCGTCTCTCAGAGCTGCGTTTTGTCCGACGGAAGCGTCGAGATCTTGACGTTGAGTTGCTCCATCGTGCTGTAGAGTTTGCAGTTGCTGCTGGAGAGCTTGGATCTGAGTTTGCAACGATTCTCGCTCCTCTTTACGCACCAAATACGTCGCCTTGCGCTTCTTCGCGGACTGAGGTTTGTCCATTAAATTGATTTGCCCAAAAATGATGACCCAAATGACAGTAAAACTTACATAAGTTATACTATTCTATTTTATACGATATTCCAGTTTTAGACAATGCACTGAGCATATAGCAAAACACCTATGAGTCATAGGTGTTTTGCTCTAGGCTATGAATGATGAATACTAGTACTTGACAAATAACTCAAAATGCTCGATGTTGTGTGAACTCTACTCCCGTTCTCATTCGTCAAGGGTCTTAGTAACCTCCTGGGTGCAGTTTCAGCCACGCTGCGTTGAACAGGTCGTACTTGTCCTTGCCCTTACCACTTAAGACACCAGCCATATTGGTGTACTTGTCCTTTATTTGACCCGGTGTCGCGCCTGCTGCCGCCCAGCCCTCAGTTTTGGCGACCCACTTACGAACCCAATCCTTGCCGCGACGAGCAATCATTCCAGCTAGGAGATTGGCCTTTTCTTCTTCGTCGTCATCATAGCTGTCATCGTCTTCGTCGTCTTTGCTGTTTTCCTTCCCCAGCTTGGTAGCCCACAGAAGTCTCTTGCCATTGTGAACAGTGTCGATCATCTTCGGTACAGCGTCCAATGAAGTCGCAGTTGTGAGCTTAATCTGCGTCGAACCTGTGGCTGCCGCCAAAGCCTCACAGCTTGCAAAAAGAACCGCCACATTCACGAGGAGGAAGTTGGTCAGACGCATGGTTCAGCCAGTTTTGTGCTGGAAGGCTTGCGGGTTGGAGTGTTGCGAGGTATATTGCTAAGTGAATGACCGAATAAAGAGCTTCGCTCACGGTCGGTTCAATGCATCCATGTTTTCGTCAATGGCATCAAATAATCGTCCGCAATCGTCCCATCATCAGCGTTCGCTGTATTGCTGCTCCTAACTGTGTTACACAAAGGCAATCTTGCGTGGCCACAGCAGCAGATTATCCTCGTCGGTCGATTCCTCGGATCGATTCCTCTAACATCCCACAATCCGACTATGGATGATAATCCTTGAGTATACAGTACTAGTATTTTATTATATCAGCCCACTTCGTCCACAAGAGAAACAGCTGGGTGTATAATTCTCCAAATTGATAGCAGACCATGGCACGAGACGCTGCAAACGACAGACACGCCTCGCATTCAAGCGACGGATTATCAGAGGAGATCCTCTTCTCCTCCACCCAAACGTTTTACGCTTCATCTCGTAACGATAAGAAAAAGCGATCGCAATCGACCGACAGCAGTAGCCCCGACGACATCAAAGCCACAAAACGCAAGAAAACAAAAGGCCGAACGCCAAGTCACGTGGCCAAACGGGTGAGCCTGTTTGTTTCCATATTCCTTAACTAGATTCGGTGGGAGATGCTTGTAAGATTTCAGAGCTATGTTTTTGTTCTTTTACGTAGGAAGAGAAGACGGTTTTACTGAAAGAATTGGCATTTCTGGATGCCCGTGCGGCCCAACTTCGTAAGGAAGCAGGACTTCCTGATCCAAAGGAAGTAGCAGCAACGGAGGAGCAGCTGATGATAAACCGACAGTTAAAAGAGATGGTCGAGGTGCAGCAGAACGCAATGGCTGCGGCTCACTCTGCATTTTCTGAATTCACGGTGAGCACTCTGTGCGATCTCGAGCTGTTGTAACTGGTTGCTGCTGTCTGTAGCTAAGCGATATTGTCTGCCCTTAGACACTTCGAGGGCATAATCCGCTCAAAAGTTACATCCACTTGAGCAACGACGCAGCAGAGAGAAGAGCAGAGATCGGTGCTCTAAAGGAAAGACACTTGCAGCGCGCTCACAGCTTCTTGAAGCAGCGAATGGAGCTGATGACAGACCCCTGCCGACCTTGTCATGAAGAGTCTGGTTATATAACTGACGAGGGTCATTACATCACCACGATGCTAGATGTCCACCAGTTCACAGGCGTGCAGAGCGTCAAACAAATGTTCGATGCGATGCTATTTTATTTCATGAACTTGGAGATTACGACGACGGAAATGGGAGAAAACCTGACTGTCAGAGAAGACTCGAACGACCTTGACGTCGATTTTAGTCAAAACCCCACAGTGCATCACCGTCTTGTGACGATGCTGCCGTGTGGTCCGGTGGTCGAGAAAAACGCTATAAAGTTTTTCCAATACGTTGACGAAGACGACGAAGGAGATGGTCCTTATGGTATTATGGCGGCCTCTCCTGTAGACGAAGATGAGCTGTACCCTTACTCCCCAGCCGAAAGATTTTGGAAGGATATATCGGCGGCAATGAAGGTTTCGGCCCTCAGATGCAAAACGAAGCACTTGCAGCCTGAAGGCGACACCGAACACGAGGAGTTAGTGGTGGTCTTGGTTCGCTGGTTTCGGGTGCAGCTCTACCACTCGGACCTGAAGTACCCTCAGCATGTGCTACATGAGGTTCGACGCAATGTCATGCCCTTCACGGATTCCATGATACGCAGCATTAACCAATCGCTGTACGGTGCAGCGTGAAAGTGGTGAGCAAGGATGTCTATTCATGCGCTATTAGTTCCAAATATCTACAGTACTTCGACATCCTGCGCATCTTCTTTCTTCTATGCAAAATGCTGCAGTATGTACCTTACTGCTGCGACTCAAAGATTACACGGTGCATACTCTGAACCATGGTGTCTGAAAAGCAAGCGAGACCTTGGCGAACCTCCTGGAGGACGTGAGGCGGCAAGTCCATCTCCGTGTGATGCAGTTTGACGCGGAAGAAGCGCGTGAGCACAACTACTCGTTCATACTCCTCCTCTTCCGCGTACCCTCCATAGTAACGGTGGTGGTCAGGCTGTCTTTGTCTCCGGTTGGCCGGCTTCTTGCAAAAGTGCTCCGTGAATTTCATCGCTGCGTTGATGTCCATCCGGACGCGCTCGTCGGGGACATATGGATACATGTCATCAATGTCCACCGAGTCAGTGGCGACCAGCGCATAGGACGGCTTCCCTTCACCTCCTTCGTCTTCTTCGTCATCAACATCGGGGTCAACAAGCTTGAAAAATTTCACCACATTTTTCTCCACTTGCACACCGTGCGACATCGTGCTAACAAGCCGGTGGTTTGAGAACGAGTTGCTCGACGTGCTGTCGTCGTCTTCACGCACCGTAATGTCCCCCAGCATCTCCGAAATGCTAATTTCCATGTTCCAAAAGAAAAACTGCAGAGCCTCAAATACCTGTCGGACAGATTGCACGCCATGGAAGGGTGTGTTGTCAAGTTTCTCTGCACAGAAATGTCCCTCAGAAGTTTCAAACTTGCTCTCTTGGCACCACGGCTTTGTGATAGGCAAGTACTTGGATCTTTCCGTGATGAACGCGTCAGCTTGAGCCAACTTCATTTCCTTCATAGACACCAGTGCCGAACGTCGTTGCTTAAGGTCCGTAGTGAGGTGGATGAACGTCTCGATTGGACTCTCGGGACACTTCATCAGGTATTCCGCACACATGATCGAGTGCGCGTTCCTCAGCAACATATCCTGCTTCCTCGACTCTGCTCGAAGACGTTTATTGTCTTCAATGCGAGCAACCAATCGCTCTCGTTCGATAAAGAACGAGTCTGGGATGCCACTCGCGCGTCTTAACGCCACGACCTGTTTCTTCAACTCCACGAGCTCTGCCTCCAGCAACGCCTTCTTCTCTCGACGCACAATGTATGTCGGCTTCTTATCCCGCCGTTTGCGTTTCAAGTCCGCGTCCTTGTCCTCGTCAACAATTCTAGGCCGTCCTACCGGCCTCTTGACTGCCACCTCCTCTCCGTCGTGCACTGGCCTCTTCCTGGGTCGTCCTACAGGTCTCTTGGGTGCCACAGGAGGCGTCTGATCGTCAGAAGTGCTGCCGTAGCTCTCTGTGGGTTCTCCTCGACGCACTAACCGGCCTGGACCTGCTCCTCTCTGCCCCACGTCTCCCTCCCCTGGGTTTCTACCCGGCGCACGGGACTGGATCAGTGACAACAGATTGTCTGCAGCTGCAGCTCGGTCCTGCGTCGTCCTGACCTGAATCTGGGGGCGTAGAGCGCCTGAGTCATCCTGTGGGAAGGCCGGACGAAGGAAGGCTGCGGCAGGGGCGTAATGCTGTCGTTCTGACGCTCTTGGGCCTCGTACAGGACGGGAAAAGCCGCTGCTAGGATCACCGTAGTGTCGGCTGTCATCGTAGCGGTCTCGTGGGGGCGAGGGGGCGCTGGGGAGGCGCCAGAGCGCATCGGTCGACGCTCATAGAGACCCATTGTTGCGTCTTCAGCTGATATGTTTTCGTGTGGCATGGATGACACACCTACAGTACAGGCTACGATAGAAAATATGTGCGATTTGTTATATCGGACAGGTATATTTTGTATGGTTGAATCAATTGAGAGATATGACAAAGACAAGGTTCGCATCAACAGAAGATGAGTACCGATTATTGTGCCCATCACCTCTAGCGCTCTGTGATGGGCTCTTTTGTTGGATATTGGATGGGCCAACATCCAGGAAAAGTTGGCTAGCCCAATTATATCGATCATGTCCGTAAACGAAAGTGGCCTGGCTGCAACAACTTTGATCCTTCTGCTGGCTCTCTTGGGCATTTGTAGGTTGATGGTGATCCCTTGATACTGTACTGTACTCGTCTCCTAAAAAAGCGTCAGCGTCAACATTAAGTAAGAATTGCACTTCGTACTGAATTAAGCTTAGTGAGCCTGCTTGAGAGACAGAGTCCGCTGCATTGCCCGCACCATCTCCTCTCCCCAGCGCCCGATCTCGTGCCGAGTCTCTTCGAGGCAATCGTAAGGCACGTCGAGGCTCGAGTGGTGGAGTTTAATGAGCGACCAGAGTGTCACTTTGACTACCAGTTCGTTCTGATCATCTGTAAGTGGCGTGGTGCAGCTTCGGTACGAGTGGCGCTGGTCCTCTTTCGGGAGACGCGTGACCAGCAACGCAGCACTCACGTCCTTGCGCAGTCGCTCGCTTGGTCGATACGGATATCGTTCGTCCTCGTCCACAAAGTCCCCAAGATGATGCCGAACTCACTGGTCGCCTTGCCATTTGGGCCTCCTGTTGTAGATGCATCATGAAATTCATTAAACTGAACCGAATTGGTCTCCAGTGGCGGCGCCTCAGGCGCAGTCCCAGTCGACGTTACCAGTCTCAGTTGAGCGACGTTATCGTCGCCATTGTCGTCGTCTTCTCGGATCGTGATGTTGCCCAGTACTTCCGACATACTGATCTCAACATTCGCGATGTGGAACAGCGCAGCATCAAACACAGCGCGGACACTTGAAGCGCCACGGAAATGCGCGACCGCAAATCTGATGGCACAGTAATCTCCCCGTGAGGTCTCGAATCTCTCTTCCTCACAGTACTGTCTACCTGGTTCCAGTCCTCGACTTCTACGCGTAAGGAACTCGTAGGTAGACACGAGTTTCTCGTGCTTCATGGCCACCAAGTGTTGGTGTCTCTGCTCGCGATCCAATCCAAGTTGGATGCACGTGTTGATTGGACTGATGTCGTGCTGCTGCTGCACGTACCCAGACACAAAGCCTTGCACGTCAGCCAGCGTCGACTGTCGTGCCTGCACTGCATCCCTCAAAATGGCGTTCATCACTGGCGCTTGGGTGCGTTTCTTGACATGCAGCGCATTTGAGACGATGGCTTGGGACTTGAGACTGTCCAGTTGGTGCTGGAGCTGCTGGATCTGTTCTAGAAGCTCCAGCTTTTGCTCCTTCCGTACAGTATGCGTCGGTTTCCTCTCTTTCCGCTGAGGTTTATTCTGCGACTGGTTCGGTCTCTTTGGGCTCCTTCTCAGTCGTTTAGGGGCTCCTTTGGGCGCCTCATCGCTCGAGTCATCGCCACTGGTGCTGGTAATGCTGTGTCTGGCGATATGAGGTGGATGAGAACGTTGTGACGTTGGATATGCAGAGGATATGACTTCTTGCCACGAGTTTATAGGCGGATTGGCGACTGCAGAACTGCTGGGAAGTGGACGCCGGCGCGGCCGCGAAGGCGAGTTCATCGTATTGCGCTGTGAAGGGAGCGTCCTGCAGCGAAGAAGAGACCGAACGATGAATGCTATGACACGCGCGGTGCTGGTCAAGTTATAGATCGACGTTCGCGTGTCATATAGACTCGATTTCACTTGAGTGACTAGCTTGATTCCAATATATGTCACTCAAACGAGTGAATACAAATTGCCACATCCAACAACAACGTTGATGACGCCCGCAGACTCTCGACTAGGCTCATTTTGTTCCTGTAGACATGAAGCCGTTCCAGTCGCTGCCACTCGAAGGGTACCAACCAGCGCCAAAAGCTGCTCTTCAGCAGCCTCAAGACGCTCTGATGGTGGTGGATAATCGACAGCTGCAGGTCTGGAGCGGAGGCAATTTCAGTTGGCAGCAACATCTTCGTGCAGACGAAGACCAAGGAGCTGCTGCCACACTAGTGGGCCTTACAACCGAGTCACAGACTGCATCGGCTCTTGCTGCTGGTGGAGACACTCCAATGACGTATCAGTCGCCGTCGTCTTCCGCTTCGGCCTCGACGTCTCCAGCCCCATTAGAAATGCCACACCAAAAGAAACGAGTTCTGAAGAAACGCAAAGCCACACACACAATCAGGAAGGAGCAGAAGGCGGCGCTCGAACGGGAGATTGAGGAGCTGCAGAAAAGGCTAGACGCCATCAAGTTCCAAGCTCTGGTGCAACAGGGAGACCCCTCGCGGTCGTACCAGGACCGGGTGGTGGAGAACACTGTGCTGAGGGAGTCTATACAGAACCAGCACCTTGCAATGGCGCAGGTGAGAGCGCTGCTATCGGGACATACGCAACACTACAATGGAGGGGTGAGACCCATGGAGACGAAGATCTGTCTGGGTGCAGATCGAACTGAGCGACGTCAAGTGCTGCACGCATTGCGTGGCGCCAAGTTGCGGCAAGCCTATCGCTTTCTTCAAGCACGTAGCCACGGACTAGATCCTACCACCCCGTACTTCCAGGAGGAGAGATTCGAAACAGCGGGAGGGGATTTTTGTATCTCCAGGTTTGAAATTACTCCGATGCGCGGAGTGACAGGAGGTGTGAGAGCCGTGTACGACGCCGTGTTGCAAGCTACATTCAACGCAGAGATTATCATATCTGAGGCGTCTGGGCACATCACGATCCGTGAGGAAGACGACGATCTGAATGACGACAATGTCTCGCAGTTGCGTCTTGTGTCACAAACCAATCGAGGTGTACTGCTGGAAAACAATTTGGTGCATTTTGCAGAGTTCTCACCTGGTGAGAGTGGTGTGAATAAGGGAGCAAGCAGCTATGCGATGACAGCAACAGATTTCATTGATGAAGATGAGCTGTACCCATACCGCCCACTCGAACGTGTAAGGCGTGATGCCACTGCTGCGATGCTAGTAACTTCGTACATGAGCTCTACCCTCAAAGCGAGTGTAAAAGGAGGTAATAGTCGAGCACTGGATGAAGAAGAAAGTGAACTTGTGGTGGTGATCACTCGCTGGTCTTGTTCAAGGATCTGCCATACTGATCTCGACCTTCCTAAGCAGGCAATACTCGAACTTCGCGAGTCTTCCGTCCGCTCAGGAAATACGTTTTCGAACTGTGTGCGAGAAATTTTAGGCCTTCCCATCAGCCCGTCGTAAAGCACACAATGAAAGCTACAGCGAGTCGACATTTTGGTTCGAACGCGCAAGGATAAAGCCGTCATCACTGCAATGGTTGATACAGGAGCACTACAACAGCGCGCGTCAGCAGTTTTTGTGATTACGCTACCATCATCAATCAGAGCCGGGCGCAAGTCGTGTTGACCGCCGCACTTTCGGTTCTTCCCTTCCAGCGTTAGAGCTGTGCTGACCTGCTCGCCCTTCGCGTGGATTTTCAAATGAATTCGCCACTTCACGCTTTGCACATGGCTCTGCTTCTGCCTGGCGAGGGCTGGGCGTTAGAAGGCGACGCCCAACACTCCCCAACGGCACGATGGGGGCTCAGCAGTGATCGACGGAGCAGAGAAGACGCTTCAACAACCAAACGGATCAGCAAAACACGGAGAGAAGAGCAAGCTGCAGCACGTGAGAATGCCCCGGTCAAGAAAAAACGAATCTACAAAAAGCGCAAGCCAACACACACAGTTCGGAAAGAGGAGAAACAAGCTTTAGAGGCGGAGATCCAAGCTCTGGAAGCCAAGCTGGAAGCTTTCAAGTTACAGGCCCTCGTGCAACGTGGAGATGAAGATGAGTGTCTTCGAAAGATGGAAACTCATAATTCGGGATTGCGAGACGTCGTACAGGAGCAGCACTTGGTATTGGCCAAGTCACGAGCCATGTTGATGGGTGGTGTACAACGGCCATCGCACATGGTGCGCCCCACAGAGATGTACATCCATTTGACTGCAGACAGAGACGAGCGGCACGAGACACTTAAAGCGTTGCGAGTGCCGAAACTTGAGTACGCAAAACGTTTCATAGAGCATCGCAGTTATGGTCTGCACCCTACGACGGAATATTTCCATGAGGAGAGGTACGAGACGCTGGAAGGGGATTATTGCAACGTCCGTTTCGATCGGAATCCTCTGCGTGGAGTGAAAGGTGGCCTTCGTGCTGTAGCTGATGCACTCATGAATGCTGCTTTCAATGCTGAAATCATCATATCCGAGACATCTGGCAACATTACGATTCGCGAAGATGACGACTACAATGAGGAAAGCTTCTCCCAGATGCGACTCCTGACCGAGTCAACGCATGGTGTCCTCGTGGAGAACAACCTCGCCCGGTTTGAGGATATGTCGCACGTCGGTGAAGTAGGTGGACAGAGCGGTGCCTACGCCATCGCCTCGACAGACTTTGTGGACAAAGACGATCGCTATCCTTATCGCCCGCTAGAGCGAATTCGACGAGATACGACGTCGGTGTTCTTGGCCTCGTCCTATATAGACAGGAAGGAGATGCAACAGGACGAAGAAGAAGTGGTGGTGGTGACACGTTGGGCGTTAACAAGAATCCGCCGCACCGACTTGGGCATTTCTCACCAAACTTTGCGGGAAATGCGCGATTTGTCTGGCAAAATCTCCGAGACCTTCCTCAACTGCGTTCGGGAAACAGTTGGCTTGCCTAAATAATAGTTCGCTTGAATGGCTTCGTCTACAGAATGATGATCTGCCAGCAAAGTGTTCGTCTACAGGGCATATCTAACTATTTTCCACCAATCATATCATATCCCACTTTATCCACTTGTTGACGCTCCATGTGACTGCGTTCCCTCTGCTGCACGTCATGACGTCGATTGGTGCGCACTACGCAGGCAAGAGCCGCTCCGTTATGACCAGCTCCTTCAGTCGCCAAGACAGTATCGAAGATGAGGAGTACGGCGCTGATCGCCACGCTGCTGCAGCGCTGCGCGGTCTCTCGGTTCGGTCGAAGGCTGTTAACGACCAGGTCGCTGTTAAACCAGAGTCCGACTCTGACGCAGTTGCAGTGGAGAAACCAATGAAGAGAAAGAGAATCTACAAGAAGCGCAAGGCCACGCACACGGTGCGGAAAGAGGAGAAACAAGCCTTGGAAGCGCAGCTGAAGGAGCTCCAGGCCAGACTCCAAGAGCTCAAAGTCCAGACCATCGTGGAAGGCGACAAGAAAGAGTTCTCCCAACAGAAGCGACAGGCTCGCAGTGAAGTCCTGAAAGAAGCTGTGCAGGAACAGCATTTGATGATGGCGAGAGCGCAGGCCATGCTGGCAAAACAGGCCCAGCAGAGTCAGTACAGACTGCATCCGACAGAGATGAAGATCCGATTAGGGGTTGATCCTGTTCAAAGGAGACGCGCGCTCTCTGAATTGCGCGAAGCGAAGTTAAATGAAGCGAGGAGGTTCCTGGTAGAGCGAGCACGAGGGTTGGATCCTACTGCACCTTATTTTGAAGAAGAGCGGTACGACACCCTGGATGGAGATTACTGTATCGCACGATTCGACGTAACCCAATTCCGAGGTGTACGTGGAGGTGTTCGGGAAGTTTGGGAAGCAATGAAACAAACGGCGTTTAACGCCGAGATTATTATCTCTGAAACATCGGGGAATATCACTATTCGCGAAGATGATGAACTGGCGGAGGAGAATTTTTCGCAAATACGTCTTGTATCTCAGACTCCGCGCGGTGTGCAGACCGAAACAAACCTCGTGGTGTTTTCGGACTATGCCAAGTGTCAGACGAATAAGTGGGATCTCGCCGACGATGGCCACTATGCGCTTATGGCTTCAGACTTCGTTGATGAAGATGAAATTCACCCCTACCGGCCGCAACAGCGTCTACGGCGCGATACCACATCCGTCATCATGCTAACATCCTTCCGGGAACCCAAGATCAAAGAGGCTGGAATCAAGACTGAGAGCAACGATGAATTAGTTGTGGTCGCTACCCGTTGGGCAATAACAAACCTCCGGAAACCGTCGATGGATATTCCCAGTCATTTATATCACGATGTGCGCAATGCTCATGGACGTTGGGCAGACTTAATGTATAACTGCGTACGACAGGCGCTAGGACTGCCTATAGTGCCATAAGCCGATAACATATAGTCGTAAGATACAGACACGTTTGTATCAGTATTTTTTGTGCGTGCATATACTTCAAAGTATCTCCAAGTAAGCTAGTTGCCTGGCCCACGCGCTTCGATCTCCCAAACGTGCTCAACGCGATCGCCGCGGTACCCCACAAGGTAGTCGTACATGTTTGTGGTCGGATCACAGTGTCCTGGCACGAGCAGTATCTTGCTGCCAAGTGGTGGAAGCACCGCCTTCCCGACATCGTGGCCATCCGCCGGTTTCAAGATGCCATGTTCATCGCCACCGCCATGGTATTCGAGCTCAGTCGACAGCTTTTCCCCGCTCACAAAGGTATGCACAAGAGGCGAGCCTGAGTCCAGCGATACAGCCTTCGTACCAGCATCAACCACCGCGCGAGGCACAGCCGCTTTCGCGTTCTTACTCATCACAGTCGTCAACACGAACAGGCTTTGCTGCCAATCACGAACAAATTCGCCATCCTTCCCGAGGTTCCGCGCATAGTCCGCATCGTTGAACAAGTACGATCCAGGCTGCACCTCCGTAAACACTCCACTTGCTGCTTCCAGTAGATACGTGCCAGTTCCA
This sequence comes from Phytophthora boehmeriae, assembly GCA_011947355.1. Taxonomy (NCBI): domain Eukaryota; phylum Oomycota; class Peronosporomycetes; order Peronosporales; family Peronosporaceae; genus Phytophthora; species Phytophthora boehmeriae. The sequence goes on along the minus strand of JAAVTJ010000241.1, from coordinate 224,813 downwards.
CCTCCGGTAACCACGTCACACTTCAGTCCATTCTTCACCAATGTATCACGCACTGCCTTGGCCTTCTCAGCCACAGCTGCAATCACTTTCTGCTTCTCTGCGTAGCTGCGAATGTGCTGAGCAGCGCCATGGTACGCCTGAATGCCACGCATCTCCAGATTTGGTGCAAAGTTCGCAATTTGCTCTGCCAACGCCACAGCTTCTTCCACCGAGTCCACGCCACATCGATCCTGTCCGACGTTCACCTCCACAAGAGCTCGGAAGGTGACACCTCGACTTTTGCCACCTGTGCAGCCTGCTCCACTGTCTCCACACTGTCAAACACCAACGTCACAGTCGCTCCACCAGCTGCGAGCACCGCCATCCGTTCGAATCGCTCCGTGCCAAAGACTTCATTGCTCAGCAAAAGGTCGCGCACTCCTCCGTTGAACATGGCTTCAGCTTCACACACCTTCTGACAGCACAGCCCAGTCGCCTGCGACATGTGCAATTGCAACTTTCCCATTGCAGAGCACTTGTGAGCTTTCGCATGAGGCCGAATTTTCACATTGGGAAATTCACGAAGAGACTTCGGAAGAGCTCTGAGGTTCGACTCGAGAGCGTCCAGATCCACGACCAAGCAGGGCGTTTCTAAAGACTTTAGGAGATCGCCGACAGCTCCAGGACGACGACGAGAGAGCGAAGAGGAGAAATGGCGGAGAGACAGAGCGCTTACAGCGGTGAAAGCCGCAGCAGCGGCAGCTACGCTCGACACGGACACGGAGCGCCACATGATCAGCAAGCGATCAAAATGCGTTCTTTTTTGTTTCGTATAATATGTACACTACACAATTTTGAGCATGGCTACATCACAATACTATTACAATTTGTATCTCGAATTTGGTAATCAACACAGTCACATTATAATTCTCTATCGCAGTCATCGCTGCGACTCATATCTGTGCTGTAGCTACGTGCAGCTTAGAGGATCATGCCTCTTTTACGCTGTCCGATGCCTTTCAGTACGGAATGGCATATTCAGTTTTCAGAATTGTACTCATCAGCGTAATCAACACATTTTACCGCTAGGAACACTCTTAGATCCTTCCCAAGGGTACGTGGCTCTTGTAGTAAACTTCCATTCGTGTGTCATTCTCCATTTCGCCCTCCGACCCAATGGCGATTGTGACTGTGGTAGAACAATTCCCGCTGCATTGTACTGATGCAATCTCGCTGCAAAGTCTCGAATCGCCCGTGCAGCTCGGACCGCTGGACCAGTTGGCACTGGCTTTCGTGCCTATCACTGTCGTGTTCATCTATCCACACGAGACATCATCAGTTCACCAGGTGATCCCGCTTAAACGGCTTCGACGCGCGCTAGGCCGTCTGCTCGACTATTATCCTCACTTAACTGGTCGCATCACCATCAACCAACATGACCAGTCACCTCAAGTTGAACATCTCGGTGCTGGGGGAAATTGGTCTCCGCGAAGTGTGCCGAGCCGCTCGAAACATTTCAAGGCTTTACAAATGACGACAAACCAGGCTCACCGCCTCGGTTAATCGCTGCCAAGTTACCTGACGGCGGCAATGCATTCCTGCCACCATTTGACTCGACTGAAGAGGGTTTGACTCAAGACTCGATTCTGACTGTGCAACACACGCGCTTTGCATGCGGCGCAGTGGCAATCGGTCTGCGCATACGCCACGTTATTTGCGACGCTGCTGGTTTCTTCCAGCTTGTGGGGCACCTGAGTGAGCTCTATCGCGGTCTATCGTCTGAGGATGAAATTGTGACGCTGTCTAGACCACCGAGCATTCGTTCGTATCTAGCTGAACTGCAAAATATGCCCCCGAAAAGAGACAAGAAGCTTTGAGCTTCCATCCAACAGCTTTTAAGCTCGCACCTGAGCCGCAGCCAGGTACCACCAATGGCCAGACTCCACCGCCCACTACTGGCCGTTTGATCCGCTTCTCTACGTCCGAGCTCGTTGCGATCAAAGAAGAGGCTAACGCGGACAAAAGCGACCGGACTATGTCTACCTTCATCGCCTTGACTGCTCATATTTGGAAGTGTGTCCATCGTGCTCGTGTGCGCTTGTTCGAAACTCAAGGCATGAGCCCAGGTGAGGCTGCCCAACACGTACCGCGCCAGTTCCTAACGTCGGTCAACGCACGCAACCAGCTAGGACTTCCCTCTCAATATTTCCCCAATTGTGTGTTCTGCCCGGTCTTCTCGCTTTCTGCTGAGGAACTACTGGACGCTCCGTTGTCAAATGTCGCTAGCTCAGTTCGTGACAGAATTGAGCCGGTTAGCCCAGCAGACCTGAAGCAGTCGTTGCGATGGATTTCAGCACAACCTGACAAGCGACGCGTACAGCTGTCTTTCGACTACAACGAAGGCGGCTTTTTAGTGAGTCAATGGAACAAGTTTGGAATGTATCAAGGCGCGAAATTCGACTCCTTTCCAGCACTCGTAGTGCAGCCATTCACGCCCATTAACTTGGTCGACGGTTTGGTCTACTTCATGGCTACGGAAGACGAGTTGAGCCAGTCTGAACATTCGATTGGAGCTACAACAGGAAGCTTAGATGCCGCTATTGCACTCAGTGAACCTGTTTGGGCTACACTGGACCAGGATGTGAACTTTCGCAAGTACAGGAGGCTGTGATTTTTATTTTCCGAGCAAGGATGCCACTCAAGCAGGACGTGAAAGTACCTGCACACTTGACTATTGTTATCGGGAAGCACGGTTGATTTAAGCGATGCGATCGATAAAGCAAACTGAAGACACAACGAATAGAGTTTTTAATGACCCACCACGCTGCATTCCCCAGGAACTATGCGTTTGCTGTGCCTGATATTGACTTCCCCTACCTCAGTTCACGTACCATAGATCCCCGACGTTAAAGCCATCAGGTAGACTCTCGATAGCAAGCCCGAGTTCTTTGGAGAAAGTTGGAGGTCGATCTTGGTTTTTGTTGACAGCAGCATAGTAAGCTGCAAAGGCGTCCATCGAGCTGGCATAGTCCTCCTCGATCTCGACGTCATCCATCTTACGCGGTTGTCTGAGCTGCTCCAATGGCTCGGGCTTCTCCTCGACCTCGAACTCCACTCCGTAGATGGGGTTGGTCGAGAAGACGCTGTGCAAACTCTGCATCTCCTTAAAAGTTCGTGAAGTCGTTCCTCCGGGTCGACACGAAAGCCAAGAATGTAGCCTCCGCTAGCAGCTGAAGTCTCAACGACCAGCGCTGGGCCGAATTTGGATCCACGGATCCGAGCCGAGTTGATCTGCATGTACGGGATGCTGACGTTGAAGTTCTCGGCCAGATTAGCGTGCCACACGATGCGCACGTTGGTCACGAAGAAAGTTCCCAGGTTGCCTTGGTCCGATGACAAGTTCCAGACACCGTTCAGTCTAGTGTACACTTGTTCATGTGGCAGTAGAGTCAACTCCTTCTCCTTGATGATAGCTCCCCTCAGCTTCAGTTCGCGATAGAGCTTGGTGGTCTCGTACGAGCGGAACACCGCCTGGATGGTAGTGAAGAGTCTGGGGCTGGCCTTGACCAGACTCGTGAAGATGAACTCGAAGCGACTGTTTGCGTACTTGGTCATGACGTACAGCGCCTGAGTGCTGCCACGCAGTTTGGACGTCGCCGTGCGGATCTTGAGGCTCTGGATGCAGCTGTAGCCAATGCTGAGGTTTGTACGCACAGTCTTGTGCGACGCCCAGAGCAGTCGCAGGTTCGTGATCTCTAAGGACCCACGGTCTCCGTTATTCCCTTTGGTGTCCTCGACCGAGTTGATGGCGTCCACCAGTGTCTCGCCCTTGCGGAGATGCATAGCCGCAGCGGAGATGTCGAACCGAATCTCGCGGTCCTGCCATGTCACGGACTCGGGCGTTGCACGGATCTCCATGACCGTGTCCTCTTGGTGGTCGTTATAGCAAAAATGTAGCCATGTGCACGAAACGACGCGTGACTTCCTGGAAGTCGATCTACTTTTGACAAGCATGACCAAAGATCTTCTGCCAAAAGGTTGTAACTACTGAGTATGGCGTTGTTTCTGCATCCACTGATGCTGTTCGTCGGCATTGTGCTCTTCCTCACTAGCGACCATGACGTCTCCGCCTCTATCGCCCCCGTTCGTATTTTTCCTCCAACGCTCGCATTTCGCAGCCGCCGTCAGACCCAGTGATCTTGGATGCTGCCAATGTACTCGGTCGGCAGACTTGCATCTTTCCTACTACTTGCAATTTAACTCTTATGATACTTTACCATGCACTGTGTTTTAGTTTGCAGTGGAGCAACTGAAGGTCTTGTCGGATTCCGGTATCTACACGACTTTATCCCTCGCCAAGATCCACGAGGCTGCAACAGAGGTGCGACTTAATGACAGTGATCGCTGGACAACGGCTAACGATAGGCTCTTGTTGTTGCTGTTGTTGTTGTTGTTATGGTTCCTGTGTTTGAAAAGCTGGGGGACTTTCACTATGTGATTCACTTGAAGGTGGCCTTGGCGTCTCCGTATTTCCAGAGCAAACAAGAGACGGAGGACTTTGAGATGATGGTGCTGGAGAGCAAACCACGAGTTGAGGAGCGCGCTAGTGGCAATTTCAATGCTACGAGAAGTATCGCTATCGACGAGTTCCCAGTCATGGATGAAGATGTCATTGAGAGGTTTTGGGTACAGAAGGTGGAGGAACGCCGTCGACGGCGCTGGGAGCTGTTCAAGAAGTGGGAACGCGAAAGTGCAGTCGAAGATGAACAGCAAGTCGAGCCAGAGCAAAATAAACTCGTCGACCATTCTAAGAAGGAGCCAACGCAGTCGCCGCGGACAGTCCAGAAGCAAACATTGACCTTGGAGGAGCTGCATGCCATGCCTACCAAACAGCTTCGACAGCTACTGACTACACCTGAGAGCACGGCTCAGCTTCGTGCAGCCATTTCGGCCATCCTCGACGATCGCCTCACTCTGCTGGAGCAACGTGAAGAAGCACCCTATCTGTCAGGTAACCACCAGCAGCAGGAAGCTCCGAAACTGACGCTCCATCGTGATGAACTGTAAATGTCTTCGGCAATCAGGTGTGATGGAACCGTGTGGCTGATGTAGTATTCAAATGCGCTTAAGATGAAAAAAAAACACTGATGCCCAACCTAGATGAGATCTGCCACGTTCATAGGCATCTCATCAATCTGCGTGCTATAGTACTGCTCGATGTCACGCAGGATACGGATGTCATCGTCTTTGACAAAGTTAATAGCAACACCCTTGCGCCCAAAACGACCAGAACGACCGATGCGGTGGATGTACAGCTCACGGTTGTTGGGCAGGTCATAACAGATAACCAGTGACACCTGTTGCACATCCAGACCACGGCCCCATACGTCTGTTGTGATGAGTACACGAGAACCACCGGAACGGAACTCCTGCATGATAGCGTCACGCTCCTTCTGCGGCATGTCGCCGTGCATGGCCGACACGGTGAAGTTGGCTTCACGCATCTTGGACGTCAGCCAGTCTACCTTCCGCTTCGTGTTGCAGAAGATCACAGCCTGTGTGATCGTCAGCGTGTCGTACAAGTCGCATAGCGTGTCGAACTTCCACTCCTCCTTCTCCACAGCCACAAAGAACTGCTTAATACCCTCAAGCGTCAGCTCATCGCGTTTTACTAAAACTTTCACTGGCTCATTCATAAACTTGCGGGTCAAGTCCAGCACCTCCTGTGGCATGGTAGCCGACACTAGTAGCACCTGCGTTGACGGTGGCAGGTAGCGGTAGATGTCATATATCTGTTCCTTGAACCCCTTATTCAGCATCTCGTCCGCCTCATCAATCACCAGCATCTTGATGTTGCGAGTGCGCAGGTTGCGGCGACGAATCATGTCAAATATCCGACCGGGGTACCGGAGACCACCTGCACTCCAAAGTCCAGACGACGGATGTCTTCGCCTACACTCTTTCCACCAATGCAGGCATGGCACTGCACGTTCATAAAGTCTCCTAGGGCCAGCACCACCTTCTGTGTCTGCTCTGCCAGCTCGCGAGTCGGAGAAATCACCAGCGCTTGAGTTTCATTGCTGGACGTGTCCAGAGACTGCAAAATGGAAATGGAAAACACCGCTGTTTTGCCCGTACCGGACTGGGACTGGGCAATCAGATCGCGGCCTTGAATGGCTGGCTTAATAGCTCGTTGCTGGATGGCTGAGGGCTTCTCAAAGCCTGTTTGAACATAAGAACGCCAGTTAGTTTCAATGGTCATAGTAAAAGTCGCCTCTTGGCCGCTACAGAGCGATTAGAACTCTGAAACTCGCAGCAAATAGCTCGGCACGCATACCATAGGAGTAAATGCCTCGAAGAAGGTCCTCCTTGAGTCCCATGGCCTCGAAAGTCGGGAACACCGTGATGTCCTTGGACGTCGTGAACTCCACGGTCTCTCCGTCATCTTCGTCCACGAGCCGAGTGCCTACAGAGACAAATGAGGCATCAAAAGGAAGAGCAGAAAGTCAGCTACATATTCATACGAACGAAGAGGAATCGATAGAGAGGGATTCGTTCTTACGTCGCTTTGTATCTTCACGGCCCATACTTGTCGGTCGTTGGAATTGTTGGTTTAGCTGGAAGAGAGGGGGATCAGACGATGGAATCAGAAGGATCAGAATCGGAGTCTGTGACGAAGGCGCGTCAAAGCTGCCCGTTTATGACTGTGGGCAGGTCCTTTGACACATCATACATATCCCTGGAGTCTTGTAAGAACCGATGCACATCGTCGAGATCGTAAATCGACCAGTAAGGCTTCCGTCGGTCTTTACGTGTACACATTGGTTGGTTATCTGGATGTCCACACGGAATAAATTCCACGGCGGCAAGTTTGCTACAAAATTGCTACATTGTAAATTCGCTTTGATGCTGTCGCCGCCGCCCTCGATGGAAAGCCTGGACGAAGACGAATCGATATGAGTCTCCTATAAAGTCGAAGTGCAAGCTACTGGTGCTACGGAGGACGGCGGGACAGCATCAGCACCATCGTGCTAGTGCTCCCATCCAATTTGGTAGTGAGTATGTGGTGCGTCATTTGCCCCATCCTAGGATAGACCGAGATCGTGTCCTGAAAAATGGGAATCCTGGTCGTCAGTTCCGGATTGACCAGAGTGTGCATCGAGAATGCGTGCCCTAAGTATCGTCCTGCTCGTGACTACCATCCTTCTCGCCGCTGCCACGACCACAGCCTTTGACCAGACAAACGCCGCTAATGTGATTTCCGCCGGTCCACGCATAGTGTATTCGCATGCCACTGTCAGGTACGATAACAGCCAACGATCACTGAGCAGCGCTGTCACAGCCGAAGCATCAACCGACAGTGAGGAGCGGGGTATATCGTCTGGCATCGCCAAGTTGAAAGAGAAATTGAAGGCCAAATTGAAGAAAATGGGCATTACACCACAACTGCTGACCAAGATTAAGAGGAGAATCCGATACTACTTCTGGAACCAGGCCTGGAACATCCGATATACGATCTGGCTAAAGAGAAAGGTGACGCCCGAGGAAATGTACGAGAAGTTGAGTGTCCGCTACACGTCAGGGCCATGGGACAAAAACTACCGTGTGTACAACAACTACTTCAGGTTGTACGAACATCACTACGGTCCAGCGTATGACCCTAGGACTGTATATGGACCGAAGGTGAACTGGTAAAGTAGCAACTCCTCAAGTTTGAATAGAATCGATATTATTCGGTGGTCATCGTGCTATTCTATGCGTACTTCCATCCATTCATCAGGAGATGCATCACTCGAGGCAAAAGGTATAACGAGCACTTTGGACTGAAGCACACAATGGATAGTGTTATGAAATGTGTGCGGAGTCATCGGAGAAATGAAATGGCGACAACGGATGTTTCAACGACACAATCTCTTTAAATTGATATGCTTACGGACGCGGCCGGAGATTCTCGGCAATGGTGCGATGCAGTGCACGTCCCCATAGATCCATGTTGTTGCGCAGCTCGTACCATCCTTCAGTGCAAACTGGGAAACTCGGATAGTGCATTCGGTTCTGCACCCACCGACTGAGGACGACCACAGGCTTGCGTGATGGTGACGCTCCTGCAACTGATTTTGGATGCTGGGGAACAAACTCACGAATTTCCAACACGGCGTTCACGTCTCGCCGGACTCGCTGGTCTGGGAGATACGGGTGTCGCTCGTCCTTGTCTACAAAGTCCGCGACGATAAGCCCGTAACCGCTATCGCTGGGGCCTGTTCGCTTGTCGAGAGTACCGTCGTAGAACTGCGAGAACATCACCGTGTTCGACTCCATCTTGACGTTCTTGTGGGTAGTTGATACCAGGCGGTTCTGCACGATCCCATTGTCGTCACCACCGTCGTCTTCACGGATCGTGATATGCCCAATCTTCTCAGACACACTGATCTCGATGTTGCAAAAGTAGAAAAGCAACAGATCGAAGACCTGCTTCACGCTCTGCGCTTCTTCAAATTGCGTCACAGTGAAGCGAGTTGAGCAAAACTCTCCATTCTCTGTCTCGTAACGGCGTTCTTCGCCCGTGGTGTTGCACGGTCAAGCTTGGGTCGACGGATGTTCATAAAATGCAACGCCTTCTCCAGTTTTCGGGGCTTGAGCGCCTCCAACGTATCGCGCCGAGATTGCTCATCGTTCTTCAGGTAAATGACGTCTTGCAGAGGACTTCCTGATTGAATGCTCTATAAAACCCCAATGCACAGTATAAAATGTCAGCAATCTAACCACAGCAGAGTTGATCCGTTCAAGGTACTCACGCATAATGTGTACTCCGACATAATGGAGGACAGCTCACTGAAAATCTGTTGTCGTTGCTGCACTTCTTCCCGTAGAACCCTTGCAGTTTCTCTTTTTCCATCACACTTTCCTTTTCCTCGTCGAGTGGCGTTCTCGTTCGGTTTCTTAACTCCGCGATTTTAGTCTTTAGAGCTTCCATCTCCTTCAGAAGCTGTTCCTTCTCCTCTTTTCGGATCGTGTGTGTTGCCTTCCGGTATTTTCTCTTCCGTTTGGGCTTCGTCTTCTCATTACTGATCTCTTCTCCATCGTCTTGATTTCCATTGAGCCCGCCAGCCCCTCTCTTCTTGTTATCAGCAATACGCCGAACCGCATCATCCGTCTCGCAACCTGCGCCCTCTATCCAATTCGACGTGTCCACGTCTGCCACGGTATCCGCTCCTTGTTGAGATTCTGTGTTATTTACTGCCGTTCTAGGCTCCATTAGCGCCACCCAGGTCTTGGCAGGGTCGACAACATCCGCAGCCGTTGACGACGATGATGACAAAGAGATGAACAAGCGCTGGCGTTGGAACACATCGCTGTTCGGAGGAGACTCGTATTGGGCATCGGTCTCAATGGGTCGTGCACACGAAAAGTAGACGCAAAGGTGGGCGCGCCGACTGCACCAGAGCCTCCACCATTGAGTATCGTGAGCCGGGCTGTTGGTCGTGGCGTGGCGTCATCACAAGAGTCCATTTCGTTCCGATAGGGAGTGGCCAGTAAACACGTTTCGAGTGATCGCGGGCCATTTTACATAAAATAGGTTTGTGGTTCAGGTATTTATGATAAATTAATTGTACCCAAAAATGTATTCATCGTCTGCAGCAGACTACCGGTGACAGTCGTTCCATCATGGTGTGATGCAGTGTTTGGATCCAGCGCTCGGTATTGTCTCGCATTTCAAGCCAACCGGTTTGCGGAATCTCGTACTCGGGGTGATACGTCTTGGTGTGCACCCACCGGGTGAGCACCACCACATGCCCCTCTTTCGTGTTTCTCGACCTTGTCCGTACGCCATGCTTGATCGGGTAGGACGTGAGCTCCAAGACGGTGCTAAAGTCTCGTCGAATCCGCTCGTGTGGGTGATACGGATTAAGTTCATCTTCGTCGACGTAGTCGGCCACGAAAATGCCGTATCCATTCTGATGCCCCACTACGTCGTCGCCTTCGTCGTACCGGGAGAAGTACACAGTGTTTGACTCCATACGCAACCCGCCGATAGTTGTAGATACCATCCGATTCGTCGTGATACCTGGAGCCATACTGTCGTCGTCCTCGCGGACTGTGATGTTGCCCAGTTTCTCAGACACGGCGATCTCGATGCTGGCGAAATACCCGAGCAAAATGTCGTACACCTCCTTCACCGAGTTCTCAAATTGCATCGTGCAAATGTAGGAGGCATAAAAATCGCCGTTCGATGCCTCGTAGCCATGGTCTTCCCGCATAGGCTTACAAGGATCCACACACGGGAGTCGATCCCGCAGAAACTTTGCTCCATCCTCCAGAACCTTGCTCTTCATCCCCAAAAGCGTTTCTTTTCGAGAGCGCTGATCCGTGTATAAGTGGATGGGTCGATGAATAGGACTACCCGCTCGAATGTTCTGCAGACAGAATGACATCAAGCACACACACACAACGTCACACCACAACAGTTTGCCAAAGCTGAGGCACAAATGAAAAAAAAAGAAACTTACGAACAAAGAGTACTCCGACATGAGTGCATGGATCTTTGTGCACTCTAGCTGTTGAGCCTGAATAGCACGCCGTAGCACACGGTTGACGCTCTGCAGTTCACTTGGCGTCCTTGCTCCAACTCCAACGCACGAAGCGAAAGCCCGTGCTTTCAGCTCCTCCATCTTCGTATGCAACTCTGCAAACTCTTCCAGTAAATGTGCCTTTTCTTCCTACAAAAGTTAGCAAATAAGTAAAGTTATCAGTGAATCAACAAACTAACGCCAGCATTCACCGACGCGCTCACCTTGCGGACGTTGATCGTCGACTTGCGATATTTTCTCTTTGGTTTTTTGTTTTGTACTTCTTGCTCTAAGTGCGTATTTTCTGGTTCTTCTCTTTGCAATTCTCTCTTTTGCAGCTTGGTTTAGTTGTAGTTGGAGCGTCGCAGTCTGGTTGACGAGGCGTTAGCACAACGTGGTGCGTTTTAGGCAGCGGCGACTTGTCCGCCGCGTCTTCGTCTGGGATTTCGTCCATGGACGCGAGCCATTGCGTCGCCAAGTGCGTCGCCAGTCGAGGAGAAGACTCCAAAAGCTCCGAGTGCATTGCCGTCGTGGAGTGCTGACGCATCGCTGAAGGATGGAAATGCGCAGTTTTGTTGGGTAACTTCGGAGTCGTTTGCCTTGATTTAACTATGGAAGATGTTTGACTTGATTAAACTATCGACTGCTTCGCCACGAAATAGTCATCTATAGCAATGCCAATGACCCGAGCGCGTACTGAAGGCCGCAGCGCGTTCTCAGAGCCCAGAGCGTCGTCATCCACCGCCTCGTCCGTGACTTCTTCGCCTCTGAGCGACACTTCGGCCCCTCAGCGATCTTGGGTCTCACTTTTGGTGCCCAAAGTCGACGAGCGCAATGTTGACACCCAAAACGAACTAGTAGAACAAATGAATCCCCGATTTAAACCCTTTTAGGGGACAGAACTGGGGCGTATTTGTCGAGAAAGAGATCGGTTGAAGCAGAAGAAACGCAAGCGACCGAGTCGGAAAGAGCGACGCAGCCGAAGCGTAAATACCCAAAGAGGAAGCACCGCAAGGGCATACATGCGCTTAGAAAAGTGCGTCTTGGTGGATTCCTTGCACTATATGTTGGCTCTAATGATCGCGGTCCTTTGCACTTGTAGGAGGAGAAGGAGCGGCTGCTGGAGGAGATGGAGATGCTGCAGCGAGAGATGGAGGCGTTGAAGAAAAAAGCACTAGATCCGAACTTCCAGGTGGGCCAGTTGGTTCGTAAGTCTCAGCGTCAAATCTTACGGGAGAAACTCCAAGGACACCAGGAAACATTTTGCAAAGCGCTGTCGATCATGTCGGACTACACACTCTGTGTAAGTGCGACAGCGCTATTGAGGCGGATAAATGAAGGGTGTAAGAGTTGTTACTGACGCCTCTGTGTTATTGAGCTAGAACGTCCAAGCTGGAGCTCCGTTGCAGGAGAAAATTTTCTTAAAGAAGGACCTTGCTTCTCGGTATCAGACGCTACGAGCAATGAAGGCAGGAAAACTCAAGAAGGCTGAAAACTTTCTACGAGTTCGCCGCTCTAATCTAGACCCGTGCAAGTCTCTTACTGAAGACCGGCGCTACGAAACGGAGTCGGGTAACTTCACCTCAGCTCATTTCTCCATCACGCAGTTTGAAGGCGTGCGAAGTGCTAAGCAGATTTTCGACTTGGTGATCTACTACTTTAACAACATGGAGATCAGCGTATCGGAAAAGCTCGACAATATTGTGACGATCCGCGAAAACGATGATGACAGTACGATCGAGGGCATTACCCAGAACTGTTTGGTCTCCACAACAACCAAGACTGGCAAGAAAATGGAGTCCAAGACCATTATGTTTTCAAACTATTGCGAGCGCGACGACATGCCGTCTGCAGACAGGGGATACGGTATCGTGGCTTCAGAATTTGTAGATGATGACGAGTGTTACCCGTACCACCCGAACGAGCGAGTACGCAAAGATGTCAGCGGAGTGATCGAAGTTCGAGCATTCCATCGTCAAGACCACAGCGCTGCTAATGCCGACGAAGATATCGTCGTTGTCATGACCAGATGGGTGCAAAATACACTGCACCGACCTGCGTTCCCGATGGAACCCGAAGGGTGGCGCGAGCTCCGACATTCAATGGATAGTTGGGGGCTTTCACTGCATCGCACCTTGCTCGAAAGTCTGCACCCAGAGCCCTGATTGAAACTTCCGCGCACCTTGTACGTGGACTGCCATGCTTGCTGCAATACCTAAGTATACCGTAGGACTTGCTGCGTCGGCGACAAGTTTCTGCTGCTTTTGCCTTTGCTCTTCAGTGGCTCGCAATCTTGAAGCACAAGCTACCCGCCAAGGTCCAGATTCAAGACTTGATAGTCGCGACAGCAATTCAATCAGAGATTGGCTAGAGCTATGGACCGTCGTTGGGGGAGTCGGCAAAACATGGCGGTAGAACCGGGCTGGCGAGATCTAGGAGCATCACTAGCGGTGGCCTAGCAAAGGCTAAAGTCGAGTTGGGGAAGAGACACGTAGTGACCAGCTTTGGCGAAGAAGTAGGCGATGACGACATTTCTCCTAGCAGTTTCAAGTCGGACTCGTCAGAGGAAAATTGCAAAACCTCGTCATCTGCGGCAATATCGAAAGTCGACGCATACCATCCGAAAGTGAGATGGAGATTTTCATCCTAGTCTCTGTGTGCTCATATCATGATGACATCTTGGTGGAAAAAGAAAAGCTGCTAGAGGAGATGGAGAAGCTGAATAACCAGCTGACAAGCTTGAAGCGGCAGGCACTAACTTCGATGTCCCAAGGGTTTAGATGGTCGTGTCCTCCAATATCGAGTTCGAGCAAACCAGATGAAATTCGGCGCGTCCTTCATGTCAGAATACTCGCAATGTGTACGTGGCTGTGAAATTGCCAATTTCAATACGACAATGCCTAATTGATACTGTGAGCACTGAGTTGCTGTAGAACACTCGAGCCGCTACACGACAGGATCATCTTACGTGATGACCAAAAGGCTCGAAAGTGAACGTTGGGAGCGATGAAACCTGACAAGCTGCAAAAAGCGATACACTTTCTTAACCTTCGTCGTCCAGATACAAATCCAAGCAAAACGTCCACCGAGGGTCGTCGCGTTGAATTGGACAACGGCGACTACTTATCGTAGCAGTTCACGGTTACCCAGTTCAAAGATGCCAAGAAGTCCAACACGATCATGTTTTCCGAGTTTTACGAGGACAAAGAGGCAGGATTCCTGCCTCAGGAGGAGGGCATGGGATCATTGTGATGGACTTTGCCGACGTGGATGAGCAGTAACCGTATCAGCCAGATCGACGTGTCCGCTAAGCTGTCGTGGCGGTGCTAGAAGTGCGCGAATGCAAGCGTCCTCCAGTGTCGCTGGCTCTGCTCCCAGTGACAAGACAGTCGTGCTCACAAGGTGGGTCCAGAATCGACTGCATCGTCCAGAATTTTCATTAAAGACCAAGAATGGCACGAACTCCGCGAGCACATGGATCTGTGGGGTTAAACCGTGCTGAACGCAATGAAGGAAGGCTTGCAGTCGGTCCGACGACCGTGTCAGATGCTAGGATGACATGTTGCAGTGTTCATCCATCAAAATCGTGGTGGCCTGTCTCAAGAGATTATAGTAAATGCACCTTCTCTTCCATATTCGTGTAAACAGACCCTCTATATCACGATCACCACGAACCTTGACGGACAATAGTAGCGTCATGACCGACAGCTTCCTGCCGCTGCTGCGAGCCGCCAAGGCGTGCACTGGTAGCTTTGCAGGCCATACGAAAAGTGCTGCACTACCGCCAAGTCTGTCTGGAAAACGGACCTTTCGGCCGCCATCAGTGGAGCTCCAGAGCGTCACAAGGCAGAAGCGGAAGGCGACTGGAGCTGTCGATGCAACGAGGGACCAAAACCGAGACCACGGAGAGAGTTGGGGCCAGTCAGAAGGCAGCCAGTCGACTGTGGGAGAGGAGGAAGCGCCGGTGGCGAAGCGCAAAAGAAGCGGGGATACCGCAAAGCCACGCATACGATCCGAAAGGTATCGGAGTTGATTGCCAGGAAACAACTTTTTTTTAACTTTATTGGTGGTCGCTGTAGGAGGAGACGGAGAGACTTCGGGATGAGTTAGCAGAATTGGAGGCTCAGTTGGCAGAACTGCAACGACGTGCGCTTGCTCCGAATTGCGAGCAAGAGCGGACGGAAAACAAGCGTTTGTACGAGAAAGTGTTGCGTCATGCTGTGAGACAACAGCAAGAGACTTTTGTGGAGATTCAGTCGATGATGACGGAGTTTGCGGCTTGTGTACGTAGAGACTGGCCTTTGCACTTGTCTTCTGGATGCTTGAGCTAAGCGTTGTGCTGCGTTGTCATTGTCGGGTATTTCGACAGAATATTCTAGCAGGTAGTCCCATCGAACGCGAGATTAACTTACCACGGGATGACACATCTCGACGGAATGTGCTGCGAGCCATCAAAGCTCTGAAACTACAGGACGCTCGCGATTTCTTGGAACGTCGACTCTCACATTTAAGCCCACTCAAATCTATGTCCGAAGACTACCGTTTCGAAAACGACGACGGTGATTACTGGGCTGTCCGCTTCGCGACATCTCAGTTCGAGTCTGCAACAAACGTCAAGCAAGTGTTCGACCTCGTTGTTTATTATCTGTGCAACATTGAAATCAGCGTGTCGGAGAAAATGGGGCACCTCACAGTTCGTGAAGATGACGACAACGGCGAGCCTGGCACCACGCACAACCGTTTAGTGTCCGTCACTGGCAAAGGTCTACGCATGGAATCCAACGCCATCGTTTTCTCGGAGTATCTCGAGGCTGAGGCAGACGATCAAGACGGCTACGGCCTGATCGTTGTTGATTTTGCTGACGAAGATGAGCGCTATCCTTATCGTCCGAACGAACGTATTCGCAAGGACGTGAACACGGTGATGGAGGTGCGATCGTGTACTCGACGAATCTCAACTGCCGACGAGGAGAACGTGGTGGTGCTGACACGATGGTCTCACTCCAGACTGAGGCACCCGAAGTTTGAGGTCCCGAGAGACGGGTGGCTCGAGCTTCGCGAGAACATGGATCGGTGGAGCCAAAACATGCACAAGACTGTCATGGAAAGCTTGGATCCTACCACACAGGGTCCACCCACGTGGCGTCTCGATGCTTAAAGCAAAACCACATTTGGGCCTATTAATTATTGACGACAAATTATAATGATGAAGGCCGCAAGAACAACAGAATTGTTTTTCTTGAGAAGTTTGCTCTTTCAATCTTGGCATTCATACGAATTGGTCTCGAGACTGCACCTCTCACTGACATCTGAATCATGATTGTAGCAAAGAGCGATTGCCCATTTTATAGCTCAACTTCTGAAAAAATGGGTTCGTCAAAACTGGTGCATTTTTACTTGTCCATCTTATCGTTGTGATGCCCGATTCCTCCCGCGAAGTGATCCGCGACGACCGCTTCTACACGTCGCTACTGTTAGGCAATCGCCTGCCTCCCACCTCGCCGCCTTCGTCTCGGAATGATGTTTCAAATACAGCCGAAAATGGGTCTGCACATGCTTTGCTATCTCTCCAAGAGCCCATTTTAACTAGTCAAGACGAAGGACCTACCGGTATTAGTAGGAAGCGCCAACGACTCATTTTGCCAGAAACACACGAGCAAGAGAGGGAGGCGCAGATAAAACGACCCAAGCGCAAGTTCAGGAAGGCCACACACACTGTTCGCAAGGTAGCAGTTTACCCATTTATTTTTATTTTGGTTTTTATTGTTTAACTTACGAAATTACTTTTGTTTTGTACAAAATAGGAGGAAAAAGAGCGGTTGATGAAGGAATTAAATGGACTAAAAGCCAGGATGGAAGAGTTGAAGAAAAAGCGTTGACGTCATTTGGCAAACCTGGACAAAATGATGAAGAGAGAATCATCGTCAGCAAAGTACTGCGTGAAGCTGTACAGGGCCATCAACTTGAATTTGCCAATATCCAAGGTATCATGTCGGAGTATGCGCTCTGTGTAAGTTGTATTTCTTTCTTCAGGTAAAATTGTAGGTGTTTCTAATGTCCTCTGATTTACATGATGTAGACAATTGAAGCTGGAAGTCCTCTGCAGAGACACATCTATCTGTGCAGAGATGAGCGATCCCGACAGGAGACATTGCTAGCATTGAAGCCCATGAAGTTAGCGGATGCAGATCATTTCTTATATCAGCGATGCCCCAACATTGATCCGTGCAAACCTATGTGTGAAGACCATCGTTACGAACTTCCGAACGGCGATTTTTGCTCCACAAGATTCACAAGGATCCAGTTCCGTGGCGTGGAAAATGTGAAGCACGTGTTCGACATGCTAGTTTTGTACTTTTGCAACGTTGAAATTAGCATCTCGGAGAAGTTGGGGCATATTACAATTCGTGAGGACGACAACAGCGGGGGCAAAGGAGTCACTCAGAACCGTTTGGTCTCGACTACAATCAATGGCTTACTGATGGAGTCCAACACGGTGCTCTTCTCCGAGTACTATGAGCCAGAGAATGAACCAGGGCACGAGAGAGGGAGAGGGCTTATCGTTGCAGACTTTGTGAACGAAGATGAGCGCCATCCGTATCGACCAAACGAGCGTGTACGAAGGGATATCAATGCCATCTTGGAGCTCACGTCGTTTACGCGGAAGGTAGCAACTCTTGGAGATGCTCTCGGTGCACCGCAACAAGCCGAAGAAAGTGTCGTTGTACTGACAAGGTGGGTATTTTCACAACTGCATCGCCCTTCATTCCCCGTATCAACCAATAGCTGGGAGGAAATGCGTGACAACATGGATCGATGGGGAGAAACTATGCACCGCACGATGGTAGAGAGTCTCACCCTCATCGCCTAACAAAAGTAATACCGATGGCCGCACGAGAACAACTAGTTTACTACTCAGCAAGTTAAGAAGCCGCAATGATGTCACGAATCGTTTTCACCATGACTTTGACCCAACTGCGTGAGCAGTCCATAATCGTCGACACGATGTCTTCGGGCACATCAAACTCCGGTTGGTTCACCTTCAAAAAGGCGTGCAGTAAATTACCACGTTCAACTCGCCGATGTGATTCTCGTTGGCATTTTCGTCATGATCCGCTCCGACTCGAAGCACATTTGCATAATGATTGATGCCTTGCGAGTATGTTGGCTTCTTCACCTTTGCTTCCGTGATCACAAGTGAAGCACTGACATCTAGACGGACTCGTGTGTCCGGGTGATACGGGTACAATTCATCGTCATCAACACTGTCGGTGACCATGATTCCGCATGGTCGACCATCAAACAGTTCGTGCCGGTCGAAATACTTGTTGTACAGCACTTTGTTTGACTCGGTCGTTATGCCACACGGGCGTTTAGAAATCAGACGAAAGTTGCTCGTTGATTCATCGTCATCCACGTCGTAATCCTCGCGAACAGTAATGAATCCCAATGCTTCGGATGTGCTGATCTCGACATTGGTTAGAAAAATCTGGCGGCATCGTACACTTGTTTGAGAGATTTTACTCTAAATAAGTGCGCCACCTCGAACCGCTGGCAGTAGAAAGCGCCTTGAGCATCTTGAAAACGTTGTTCCGAACTTTGGTTTCTCAGAAGGTCGAGGTGTCGAGAGCGTGTTAGGACATAGTCACAAGCTCTTGTGAGCATCTCTTCCTTGAGTTCCAACAGTAGTTTCTGCCGTTTATCCCACGACGTTGGCATACAAATGCGCGTGTACAGCGGGTTCACGGGCTGGCTTTCCTGGAAATACAAACATGATATTGTTAGTCTAAAACATACAAGTATATATGATTGCTCAATTATTTTTATACCTGAAAGTTCGTGATTTCCGATTGGGCTCCTGCAATGACAAGTCCTTGATTGCGGACGAGTCTTTGCAGGAGATTTTTGGTCTTCTTGGACTGTCCAAGAAGCCTCCGATGGTCTTCTGGGAGCATTGCAGTCTGTTTTGCACGAGCTTCTAGCAGTTCCAGTTGCAGTTGTAGGATGTTAATTTGGTCTTTTAGGTCTTCGGCCTCCTCTTTCCGCACCAAATACGTCGCTTTGCGCTTTTTCAAGGGCATGTGGGCTGCTGGCGGCGGGCTTTCCATCGTACAGCAAATTCTACTCTGGCGGTACAGATGAACCTAAAATCGTTCTGGATAGTGGAACCAAGTGCATGGAATGATGGTAACCGAGATAAGCCTAAATGTTGACGCCAAGCCGTCGAGGAGCAATTGCCTTCGAAGGTACCAGCTTTCCTGGCGAATAACTACGCCTGTGTATCAGCCACCTGTAGGTTTTGAAGGGCGCTGAGGACGATACCTCAGTGAACGAACCTTCGGGGAGCAAAGAGAGAGCATTCAAGCGGCTTGTGGTTCACAATTACCTCGAGAATATACCGGTAGGGAGTGGCACAATGCTGAGCTATCACCACGAAAGTGTCCGCAACATGCTGGGGCTGCGCGGTTCGAGACTACTGCCATTCAAAAGATCGACACAAACTCTACACTCCCCGTGCTCACATTCGTGCATGCTTGATGCAGCTGCAATATTTTTTCACTTTTGACCTTCACGAAGACCAACCAAACCGACCGAATGGCGTCAAAGTAGACTTGGCGCCTAGTTTCCAATCGCCCATGCATAAACTCTTCGGTGCTGTAGTCTCCATAATCTAACGCACGTAAACCCTACAATGTTTATGGAGACGTAAGCACTATCGATGCAGCGAAAACCTCTCATTTCACAATTTACCGCCAACTTCGCTTCACATGAACGTATCGATATCATTCACCATACGGTGACGTCCTCCACCTCAATAATTCTCTGCACGCTAGATGCGTAACCGAGCTGCCATGGCGCCTTGTATTGCCTTGTTCTACTTGATTGAAGTAACTGCTAGTTGATGCAAAAACTCAAACAGTGCCAATACAAAATGGTCACTGCACTGCTAGCAAGCTCTTGATGCACACATCCGATTGCCACTGGCCTTCCAATCATCGCCTGCACAGCACGAACAACCCATTTCATTGCCTGCGCAAGCACAAGGCAGCCTTTGCCGTTCTGTTCCTGACGGTCTATCGTGAGCGTAATCATCGTATCATGGTTGTACATATTCTTGAAAAATCGATTTTGCAGCTTTTGGGACACCTTGTGCGGGTGCATGTGCATTTTCGTCATCGAGAAGCGCTTCATCACCACAAACTTCTTTCCATCACCATCTGCGTGCCCCGAGAGCACCACACCAGTAGTGGTATCTCTCCGAATACGATTCTTCGTGTCGTATGGATAGAGGTCGTCCTTGTCAACGTAATCTGTAGCTAGCACCGCTGAATTCTCACCAAACCGACAGATTAAAATGTCGTTTGACTCCATTTCCGGCATATCTTTCCACACCTTGCTATCTCCATTTACATGGGAAACAATGCGTTGGTGCATGAAGTTGCATCTGATCGTTCCAAATGACTGCACAAAAAAGAATGAGTACTCGACAAAAAAATGGCTAGCCATAGCTTACTTCACGCGACGCTGAGGTCCCTGTTGCACGATTTAGGGTCTCATCTTCTGCGTACTGCTCGTAAATTGCTCGGGCCACCTGGAAGACGCTCACGTCGTCGTACTTTGAAATGGAGAAGTGGATGGAGTAGTGCTTTCCAAATTTGTCAAACATATCCGAGAATTGGTAGGGTCGGTTGTAATCGATCCCATGAGATTTATGCTCTATGAACTTGTATGTCATGTCCAGCTTCTCTTGACGCAGAGACAAAATCGTTCGTTTTCGCTCGATAAAGTCTTTTCTCAGGTGAATATACGACTCCGTGGGCGTCATGAGTGTCATGCGCTGGTCATATATGACAACAAATATTTGGCAAAATAAGTGACAACTACGGAAAAGCATTTGCAAGTATTTGTAGCACGTACCACTTCGTTCACTGGAGAAAGCGCCAGCATGGCATTGATGCTCTCTACGTAAACCTGCTGCTGCGTAATAAGGTCATGCAAAAGTTGATTCTCGCCTTGGCTCTTCAGCAGCTTTAACCGTTGTTTAATATCTTTCTGAACCCCGCGCTTTTCCTTGATACCGACCCGGTGTGCATTCTTAGCACGGGACTCAACGAACTCTTTTTGTGCATCCAAATACTTGGCCTCCTTCTCCAGCAGCTCTATCTCGCTCTGTATGACATAATAGCATCATTCGAACCTCAGCCACACGCACAAAATAATTCTTTGAAGTATAATGAATAGTATCACCTCAAACGTTTCCTCCTCCGTCGTATCATCACTTTGCTCCACCGCGTCGTCTCCATTTAGACAAGAGAGACGCATTCTTGGCGACGTGTGCTCAATATTTCCTAAAGAATAAGTCTGCACTCTAGAAGGTGATAATGGAGGCAGAGCGAATTGCATCCAGTTCTTCTCCTCCTCCGTCTCCTGTGTGAGCAATGGGAATTCCATTTCTAATTCATCCCCAAACTCCTCCGTCCTGGCCAATTCGCTGACCCAATCTCTGCAATCGTCAAAATCTGGGAACAAGTCCAAGTCTACTGCGCCGTCACTCTGTTCCAAGGCAGTTTGGTCCTCCACGTCCTTTAGAAATTCTTCTCCTCCGTCGAATAAAAGCATATTCGTATCGTAATTATCTCCAGTCGTTGCGCTCTTGGGACCTACGGCGCTGATAGCGGAGGCATAACACGCTCCTGTCGGTGTCGATGCGGTAGTAGACGCCCTTATGGACTTGCCGTTCTCGAGCATAGTTCAAATTTGTAAAATCGTGTCCATTTCTCTAAATTACAGTTAGAAACATGGTCAAAGTAAAATGATATTCATTTTATAGGAAAGTATGACGGCCGAACGCAAGCGCCGCAGACCTTCGTATCTGGTGCGTCAGGACGAGGTGAAGACGCTCAAGACGACGCTCCAAGCTCTGCAGAAGCAGCTCAGAGCTCTCCAGAGTCGACCTCGGAGCGCTCGTGCCCAAATTCTGGACGTCGTGGGGGCCAACGCCGCCCTCCGTGAGCTCATTCACAGCCAGCAATTGACTGTCGCGGGCGCTCAGTCCATGATGGCTGGACTGCAGGTAAAATGATGTGTTTATTAAAGAATATTATGCTAAATAATAATTTTTACGCTATCTGCGCAGGAAAAGCAATCAGGAAGTCCGCTATGCAGACACATTCACTTGCCCAAAGAGTGGTGGGAACGCCGTCAAGTTTTGTTGAGCCTGAAGCATGATATGATCACGCGAGGGTGCCAATACGTTGTGGCTCGAAGCCAACACTTAGATGTGATGAAACCTCAATTGATGGACCACCGCTATGAAGACTCTCAAGGCAACTTCTGCTGCGAAAGATTCGAGTTTTTCCACTTCACGGGCGTCCAGTCGCTCAAACAAGTTTTCGACGCCATCAAGTATTTTATGTTGAATATGGAGATTACGATTTCAGAAGCGTTGGGACACACGACCGTCCGTGAGGACTACGATACAGTGGATGGAGATACTGTAAATGGCGATATCGATACGTCCATTTGGAACTATCGACTTCTCTCGACGGACAGCAACGACATCACATCGGAAGTGAACAAAGTTGTGCTGACGGAATATTTTGACGAGTCCAAGCAAATGGGCGGGCGACCTTGTGCTGTGGTGGTCACGGATAGTGTGGATGTAGATGGCCTGTATCCGTACAACCCTGGAGAACGTGTGCGGAGAGATATCAGCGCTACGACAGTGTTGACTGAAAGGAGGCGCAAAAGCAAAAGCGCTCGATGTCGACTGCAGGTGAGCAAGATACCAGCACAAGAAGCGAGGAAGCTAATCAAGATGGGGATGAAACGATACGTGATGATGAGGAAGAAGAAGAACTTGTCGTCGTCATGCAGCGTGCAGCTTTCATGAAGATGCATCGACCCGAATTTGAGATTTCAAGGCACGCTATGCGCTCGTTGAAAGAAGGAATTGCTAGTTGGGGTGAGGTGGAGGTTCAATCGATTCGAGGAGCTGTGAATGCGTAATACCTTAAGTTTGATTTGTGGTTCTGGCTACTACGGTGTATGCATCTTGCGGAGCTGGACCGCTCTGATGATCTCGTCCTCTGGGATGTTAAATCGTTGCAACTGCTGCACGAACTCCGACGTAGCTTTTTCTTTTTGCCTCGTGGCACGAACAGCTTTGAACTTGTTTAATGCCTCTAACCCCGTGATCTTCTTAAGGAGTTCCAGATTGAGAGCTCTCTCTTCATCGTCAGCGCCATTTGTGTTCGCTGTTGTTTGAGACCTCAACCTCCGTTTGCTGATGGTTTCGGTCGAGGAGGTCCTGAAGGTCTCCGTCGTGGGCGAGGCTTGGTCGTGATGGTCAGTGATCGCTAAGGCAGCATCGATGGTTGCAAGTAGGACAACCATCATGACCAGTAGAAGATGGAAAAATCGCATGTCTGGGCTTGGACAGCGACAGTGGTCGTTGGCTCGGAGAGCAAAATGTGAAGTGATGAGTTTTTGCTAAGCTGTGTAGCACGTTCGTGGAGACAAGCGATCGGTCAGTTCCTACAGTACATGCGGTAAGAGCTCCTCACCCAGGCATTACTCATGCATAGTGCATGTAGAGACTGATCGTGAGGCAAGGACCCGGTAAAAGACTTTCAAGTTATACATAGAATCAGGGGCAGATTCACTGCTCTCAAATTATCAATTGACCTCTATTTTCCTTGGGATGGGAAGCTCCCATACTTGTTCACCATACTGGAGGTAAGGTTCAAGAAGACCAGGTCGGTGCTGAAAGCAGCGTGATGCCGCAGGAAACATTCCAATATTTGACGCGCACGAAGGAAACTGTGATAAAACGAAAGGAGCTTTCATTCGATTGCTGTTAGCAAGCATTGCGGGCCATTCGCGTAGAACTACGCAAGCAATCGCTCGTCATGGAGAGCACGGAGCGCTTTGGAGCAGCTGCCATACAATTCAGTTCTTGCCCGCCCATGATTCTGCTTGCTCTTCCTCGTTCTGCTTCGACTCCGATCGGAAGCTCGCATCTAGTGAGACGACGATGCGACCGGCTAAGCACCGGAAACACTCTTAAGAAGAAAAAAATATAGCTCGAGTAGCGCAGGCAGAATGACAACTTCTCATTGAGAAGCCTTTGTCGTTGACCCTGCTGTTGTTGACACCAAGACGCCTTGATAACTTAAAAGACCCTCACTCCTCGCCCACACAAGGACACCCAGTGTCGTTACGCTGCAACCGGTCCACGATGAGAGTCTTCATCGTATCATGGCACTTTGGCATGGTGGCAAAGAAACGATCCGTTTGCTCTTGAGACACCTTGTGCGGGTACATGTGATATTTAGCCATCAGGTAACGCTTCATCACCACAAACTTCTTGCCATTAGCATCTTCATGGCCAGAAAGCACCACACCGCTGGAAACGTCCTTTCGAATACGGTTCGATGTGTCGTACGGGTGCAAGTCATCCTGGTCAATGTAATCCGTGGCTAGCACTGCCGAGTTATCTCCAAATCGGCAGAAAAAGATGGCATTCGACTCCAGGTCTGGCATCTTGTCTGCCTCTTCGCCTTCCCAGTGCATACTCGAGACAATGCGCTGATGCATAAAGTTACACTTGATGGTATCGTACGACTCACGAATTGTAGTGCTTCCCATCGCGTTATTCAGCGCCTCGTCCTTTCCAGCGATCTGCTCGTAGATGGCGCGGCCTACCTGAAAGACACTCACGCCATCATATTTGGAAATGGCAAAGTTCACGCAGTAGTGCTTGCCAAACTTCTCAAACATGTCTGAGTACTGGTATGGCTGGTTAAAATCCAGACCCTGGGATTTTGCTCAATGAACTTGTACGTCGCGTCAAGCTTTTCCTCGCGAAGAGCCAGAATTGTTTTTCTTCTCTCATTGAAATCCTTTCCAAGACGAATATAAGATTCCATCGGTGTCATCAGTGCCATACGCTGTTCCACACACAAACTGTAGTCAGAAAGAATCCTACAATCCCCCTACTTACAAAAATGCATCCACATACCACGTCGTTCACAGGAGCGAAAGCCAACATAGCCTTGAAATTGTCAGCGTACACCTTCTGCTGCATGAACAACTCATTCAAGGTCTTGTTGACTTCCTGGCTTTTCTGCAAGTCCTTGGGTTCCTCGCGACCTCGGCGTTTCGCCTTAATGCTCTGACGTTGTGGACGGCTGGACTTGGCACGAGACTGTAAGAAGTCCTTCTGCGCATCCAGGTACTTGGCCTCCTTCTCCAACAGCTCCATCTCATCCTGCAACAAAAATATAAGTATATCATAACCACCTCTATATATCCCTTAGGCATCTCACCTCCATGGCTTCTTCCTCCATCGTCTCATCTTCTTCAACGCTGTGGTTCAGGTGGTCTTCCACCTCCTCTTCAGGCATTGAAGGCATGGGCGACGCCGCCACATTCCCGTCAGTGTGTCCCATGGACGAATGGTCTGAAACAGCTGAGGACGTGGACAAATTGGAATCTGTGTGCGGGAGTCTTGGGGGCGACATGGGCGGCATTGCGTGCCACATCAAGCTCTCCTGCATCTTCTTCTGAATTTCCTCTTTCTTCTTCTCCTCCGCCAGCAGTGGACACTCCACGTCGAACTCATCCACGTCCGTCTTGCAGGGCGAGCCGTCCATGGTGCTTGGACAAGTGCTGCTTGGGCACGGGGACATCATGTCCAAGTCGGTGAAAGCGTCCAAGTCGATGGCTCCGTCGTTCTGCTCCAGCAGCGTCTGATTCTGAGTCGGATCCTTGTCCAAATCTAACTTCACCACTTTCTCCATATCCTTTAGAAACTTCTCGCCGTCCAATAGAAACTCGGCAAACTCGTCCTGCAGGTCCATTTCTAATTCGGGAGACTTGCTGGCGGTGGCAGAACTGCAGCCTGCGCCGCCCGTGCAGGCCGCAGAGGACGCACAGGAGGCCGAAGTGGACGCTCCAGAGGGCGTGGAGGACGTTTGGGGGCCTGTGGAGATGCTCACGCCCACGGAACAGTTAGCCAAAGGTCCTCCACGTGAGACGAAGCGCTGGGGGACACTGAAGCGTCCAGCAGAGCGTTAGAAACGCCGTCGTCGCCGTCCACCAAGTGCAGCATGTCGTACTCGAGCACCAGATCGTCCGGAAGTCCTGCGGCCATTTTGTATCGAGATCTGGGGAGAACTGACTGGGAGGAAGACGACGGAGAATGAGACCGCTCAATGGAGATTTGACTATTGGGTTTCTATTGTGGGAAGAAACGCTGGTTCACTTGGAGTTTGTATGCTGCCTTCTGGAACAAGATGGAATGAAAGAGACTGGCTAGGTGCGAAGGTGTCGTTTAAGTTAATTCCACCGTTGCAAAGTGGCACAATAAGTGCCTCAGCACGTACCGCAATGTATTTAAACGAGAGGGAGACCAACATTCATGGCTGTTTGCGATTTGATTGGCTGACTCAGCAGCGTAATCAAGATCCTATGTTACAGCATCATTGACCTATGATATAGAATACCACTTCAACTTGTACACAGCCATAGAATCCCCCACAAATACTGTTCTGGCCATCTCATAAGGACACCTTGCATTAATCACATGACCAACAGCAAAGCTGGATAGTACGCACCTTAGTCACTGAAATGGTCTGTTGTCGCTCAGGTGTGCACACAAGTCTTCATTTACCAAATATAGTCAATGGTCGGACGATATTCTTGGTTGGCAGAGTATTCATCGTCAGGGAGTCCCCAGAAGGGTCTGTACGTGAAGATGGCTGGGCATATCGGCAGCATACTCCAGTACTGGTCATGGTCCATGATCCTGCTCTCGTATTTAATCTCCACCACAGGAAGCTATTGCAGTAAGTAGACTGCTTCGATGACACAGCTTTGGCGCCGTCTGCTAAAGCTCTGCTTGTTGTTCAAACTGTAGCTATCCAATTGATGGAAAACTGGCGGCGTGTAGATGACGCCGTGCACAAACGGGTGATGCTGGCGCTCTCAGCACTCGCGCTCGGTGGTTGCGGTATCTGGTGCACACACTTCACGGGCATGACGGCACTGGAACTCAAATTTGAAGACGGCACAACTCTCGAGATGGACTTTGAGCTGGGGTTTACCATCCTGTCCTTCATTTTCGCGGTGCTCGGGGTCTTTGTAGGGCTGAAAATCGCCTCGTCCGACCCATACTTCCTCGAGATGGAGGCAAGCAGGCGTAAGGAGATGCTAGTAAGCATACTAGACAGGTAATAGTTGCGCTTTTCATTGCAAAAATGCTTACGCTCCACTACGATGTCCAGGCCTCCAACCTGAAAAATATCAAAATGTCTACAGTGGTCAACCGAAATGCTGTCACCCGCCGAATCAAAGTAAGGCCCAAGAGCACTAAAGACCTGAACGACAACCTGGTTGCATTGTTGACATTTTGTATCGCTGTGCAGATTATCGCCCTCTTTTCGCGCCTGTGGCTCATCATGCTAGGAGGCGCGTTTGCTGCGCTGGGTGTTCTAGGCATGCACTATCTTGGCATGCTGGCACAACGATCGAACGCCACAATGACTTTGCATCCCGGCGTTGTGGTAGCCTCGGTTTTCATCGCGTTCTTCACCGCTAATGCGGCCTTCTGGATTCTTTTTCGAGCAGTAAGTAGTGCATGAGCTACGCGTTGTCTCAAACAAGCCTGTTGCATTAACATTTTTTCAACAGTTGACTTTTATGCCGGACAGCGAGCTCCTCCGTCTAGGAAGCGCACTGATAATGGGGGTAGCTGTTTGCGCTACGCATTATTGCGGAATGGTAGCCGCGACGTACACACCCAGAGCTGAAAACTATGCGGATTCTACGCGCTTTATCCTTGATCGCACGGAAGCAGCAATTGTGGCGTCACATGGGGCATTGCTCACATGCTACTGGCTAGCGAGCTTTAGCGTCGTGCGTAACGTGCGCAAGACGGAGATGTCAGTGACTGCTACGACAATGCGCGAAGGTGTATCTCGAAGAGGGAGACGAACCAAAGCTCGAAAACTTGCAAACATGGCGGAGGGCGAATACTTGCAACTAGCTGATCCTTCAGCCGACACCAATCAATTAAGTTTTGCCACGAACTGTCATATATTCCTTTGCCATAGGTATGAGTAGCATTAGTTGAGTATTCAAACTACTTCAACGTCCATATTTTTGCCTTTGTACTCCCCTATAAATATTGCTTGATTTGTGTTCTGGGCCACGTTCAGAGCTATCATACACTTTCTAATTCTCCAACCTTCTTGACGACAGCTGCGGTTAGACGATGCCCGAAATTGATGAGTCGATCTCGCAGCATTGGTTGGTGTCGAAGATTTTCCTGTCGTACTTGATTGCAGTCACCGGGAGCTTTTGCAGTAAGATTTTGCTTTGTTTTTCGTATTCACACTAGCCCAATGTAGTAACTTGCTAACGTTGTCATAGCGATCCAATTGATGGAGAAATGGCGTAGCGCGATGGAAGGCAGGGAGCAACTCGTGCTCATGATCCTCTCATCCTTTGCACTGGGCGGTTGCGGTATTTGGTGCATGCATTTCACGGGCATGAACGCGTTACGGTTGACGATAGAAGACGGATCCGTGCTGTCGGTGAATTTCGAGGCTGGTTTGACGGTACTCTCCTTCATCTGCGCTGTCGGAGGTGTCTTCATCGGTCTTAAAATTGCGTCTGCTGATCCATTTTTCCTCGAGCTGGAACAGGAGAAACGCAAAAACATTTTGGTACAGCAATGGAAAGCAGCCAACTCGATATTTATTTGAACTCACGCTGTCGCGCTGTTATCGTATGCAACAGGTGAAGGACCTGGAGAAGACAAACATGTCAGACATTGTGAACAAAAGCAAAGTCGCCAAGCGCATCAGGATCGTCGCGTTATTCTCGCGGCTACCCAGAATTGCAGGTGGCGGACTGTTTGCTGCTCTTGGTGTTCTTGTCATGCATTATCTAGGCATGATGGCTCAGCGGATGGATGCGGAAATGACGTTGACAGCTGGGGTCGTGGTGGCTTCAGTGCTGATCGCTTTCTTCACGGCGACAGCAGCATTTTGGATTCTTTTTCGCGCGGTAAGAAGATCGCTCTCGCTCATCCTTCACCAGCAGACAGCAACATTCACGAACTGATCACGGTGTTGATGCATTTGTTTTCTACCGACTAGCTTACATTTTTCCAGGACAGCGAGATGCTTCGACTGGGCAGCGCCCTCATCATGGGAATCGCTGTCTGCGGCACACACTATTCAGGAATGGGGGCTGCCAACTATACCTATGCCGAACACATGAGTGAAAGCTCCGGGGTTGTCTTCAAAGGATCCCAGGCTGCAATTCTGGCTTCTCACGGCTCGCTGCTCTTTTGCTACTGGGTGATGACCTGGAGTGTGGCTTCCAGTGTGCGCAATATCACCTCCATGGCATCGAATCTCAGCAAAGTTAGCACGCGGCCTGGCGCAGCAGGCACTCGTAAGATTGTCGTCGGCCAGGCAAAGACTGGAAACACTGTCTGTGCCAGTGAAACTGGCGGTGTTTCCAAGCCTAGTCAGGCCACAGCGGTCGACACTAGCCAGAGTGCAGTCAACGCGAGAGTGAGTGAAGTCAGCGAATCTACTCTTGATTCGGCCCGGGACTCCTCTGAAAGCGTGTTCCGTGAAGTGTAGCGCTACATCACAAATAAATCGACAATTGCCCGTGCGCGTAGGGTTGGTATAAGAATGTGTCAACTACGTAGCACTGCGAGCGTCGATTAACAAGTTTTTGTTGCACGGCAGCGAGTTGAAGCTCCAGGCTGACTGACGCGCGCGGCGTGGAGACGAAAGATGCGAAACGCAGCGCTAAGCTGCAACTAGTGCATAAACCTTTCCATTCACGCGTCGAGTCCATTTTGATGAGCATTCACTCGACACTGAACGCTAGCTGTTGCACCCGTTTCTATGCGAATTAAGTTAACGCCGTAAGGCTCTCATGTTGCAAGATTTGGTAAAGCGGTTTGTGGTTGGTGTGCGAGCAGTAATGTGAAAGTTATGGATACCAACAAACTGAAGTTCGTCATGACAAGCTGAAGTTGAGGCTCCAGCAGAAAGGCAGATGGCGTTGTTTATGAGCCACCAAATCCTGTTACCGACTGAAGATTTACGGCTGCGGTAGACTGCAGCACATAGAGGATCGAGGTATCGCAGATGGCACTTGAGTTTCAGCTGGTTCAAGATGACGAGGCAGTCAGCCAGGCAGGGCTTGCTCCGAGCAGTGCTCGTGCTGGGTTTCACGCTGATTTGCAGTCCTCATTTTCAATTTGACGCTCACCAACTCAATTGTTCGAACAGTTCCAGAGCACACCGCTCTCACCCACTACCACGTCTCCATGGCGACTACCGACCTCATCATGTCCGGCGACTGCGGCGGCACCAACACGCGTCTGTCGCTCTGGAGCATCCCGCACGACTCAAGCACACCAACGGCGACATCGCCCCGGTGAGCTTATCTTCACCAAAAGTACCTGAACGAGTCACACGGAAGTTTCGCTGAGGTCTGCCACTTGTTCCTGAATGAGGCCAAGGTGGTCGACCGCATCCCTCAAGCTTGTGTGCTCGCTTGCGCTGGTCCGATCCTCAAGAACACTGTGGACTTCACCAACGTGGAGTTCGGGTGGAAGATCGATGGTCCCGGTTTGGAGAAGGAGCTTGGCATCAAGAAGGTGCGACTGATCAACGACTTCGTGGGCATGGGCTACGGTCTGCTGACGTTGCGTCCTCACGAGTACATCGTGCTGAACGACGTCCCCAAGGATGAGACTGCTCCGATGGCTACTATCGGCGCTGGCACTGGTCTGGGTGAGTGCTTTCTGACCCCGGCAACGATGGTCAGTACTCGTGCTTTCCATGCGAGGGTGGCCACACGGACTTCGCTCCTGCTGACGAGATCGAGATTGAGTTGTACAATGAGATCAAGGAGAGCCTGGGATGCAGCAAGCGCTTCTCCATCGAGCGTATCGTGAGTGGTCCCGGTCTGGCCACGATCTATTCGTTCCTGGCCAAGAAGTTCCCGGAGAAGGTGGACCCGAAGGTGCACGAGGAGTTCCTGAAGGCGAACACGCAGCAGGGCAAGGTGATCGGCGAAAACGCCAAGACGAACGAGCTGTGCAACCAGACGTTGGAGATCTTTGTGGGTGCGTACGGCCGTGAGGCTGGTAACGCGATGCTGAAGTACCTTCCTCGCGGTGGTTTCTACATCACGGGCGGTCTTGCGCCGAAGAACTTGGACTACTTCACGAAGAAGGACATTTTCCTCAACTCTCTGTTCGACAAGGGTCGTGTGAGTCCTGCATTGCGTGCGTGCCCTATTTACCTGGTGCTGACGGAGGAGCTAGGCGAGCGCGGTGCTCACTACTACGCCTACCAGTTGTTGAAGGAGATGCAGTAAATAACCGTTTAGATTGCGTGGGTTTTGCTTCTTGGCAGTTTGAAGGTGTCGTCAAGAAATGTTGATAATAAATCGCTTCGACTCAGCGTAAAATGAACAGAGGCATAAGTAATTCAAAACATGCAGCACGATCACGATCGTGATACTGGGAAGTTGAAGTAGAGCTACCACTTGCATGTTACGTTTCACTCCAAGCAGAAAAATCGATACAGCAGTATCAGCAACGCCACCACTCTGTAGCATCTCGTTGACGGTACTGCCAAATGCTACTGACCGCATCTAATCAAAACAAAATGGACTTTCATTATCTGACTGACACACCAAGGCGCTACGTTTATAATCGCCCAACTTCATTCGCTGCACTACGTGCGCTCAGTACGCATTCACGCGATTGGGTGCTTACTTCTCCTGCAGTAGCTGGTAGGCGTAGTAGTGAGCACCGCGCTCGCCTAGCTCCTCCGTCAGCACCAGGTAAATAGGGCACGCACGCAATGCAGGACTCACACGACCCTTGTCGAACAGAGAGTTGAGGAAAATGTCCTTCTTCGTGAAGTAGTCCAAGTTCTTCGGCGCAAGACCGCCCGTGATGTAGAAACCACCGCGAGGAAGGTACTTCAGCATCGCGTTACCAGCCTCACGGCCGTACGCACCCACAAAGATCTCCAACGTCTGGTTGCACAGCTCGTTCGTCTTGGCGTTTTCGCCGATCACCTTGCCCTGCTGCGTGTTCGCCTTCAGGAACTCCTCGTGCACCTTCGGGTCCACCTTCTCCGGGAACTTCTTGGCCAGGAACGAATAGATCGTGGCCAGACCGGGACCACTCACGATACGCTCGATGGAGAAGCGCTTGCTGCATCCCAGGCTCTCCTTGATCTCATTGTACAACTCAATCTCGATCTCGTCAGCAGGAGCGAAGTCCGTGTGGCCACCCTCGCATGGAAAGCACGAGTACTGACCATCGTTGCCGGGGTCAGAAAGCACTCACCCAGACCAGTGCCAGCGCCGATAGTAGCCATCGGAGCAGTCTCATCCTTGGGGACGTCGTTCAGCACGATGTACTCGTGAGGACGCAACGTCAGCAGACCGTAGCCCATGCCCACGAAGTCGTTGATCAGTCGCACCTTCTTGATGCCAAGCTCCTTCTCCAAACCGGGACCATCGATCTTCCACCCGAACTCCACGTTGGTGAAGTCCACAGTGTTCTTGAGGATCGGACCAGCGCAAGCGAGCACACAAGCTTGAGGGATGCGGTCGACCACCTTGGCCTCATTCAGGAACAAGTGGCAGACCTCAGCGAAACTTCCGTGTGACTCGTTCAGGTACTTTTGGTGAAGATAAGCTCACCGGGGGCGATGTCGCCGTTGGTGTGCTTGAGTCGTGCGGGATGTTCCAGAGCGACAGACGCGTGTTGGTGCCGCCACAGTCGCCGGACATGATGAGGTCGGTAGTCGCCATGATGCTTGGGGAGGTCGAGTTTGGTCACTTGAGCTGTTGAGCGTTGAATTCAAAGTGAGAGCTGAAGCGGTCCTTCAAAATGACGCATGCAATGCCAAGCGGAGGTGCGTAGGCCACGCGGCGGGACCTTGTCATCTTTGGCGTGTGGTCTTGAAGTTGGTCAATCATGCGATCAGTATCTGCTATACCGCCGCCGGGTAGCCGTTGATACAAACCTTCATCGGATTCGTAGGAAGCTATTGCACCACCATCGCTTGGGCTGATGCGGGTGCGATCATAGTCACAGAGACCGATGATGCCAAGCCTATCGACTCGGTAACCGAGCAGGTGTGGCAGGCCAAGTTTGTCTTTGAAATGGAGCTGTCATCGACAATGATACTTCAGCTAAGCTTGAGAAGGAAGGATGGCAAACAAGAAGAGCGAATCGAGCGTATACAATGCGATAGAGATTGCAGACGAAAGTACAGACAACACTCTTGTTCTGCCAAATGAACTCATATACTGTGGAGGCGCTCACGATAAGCTTTTGGTTTTGGTGCTTCGTGCCGATAAATGAGACGGGTCAAGCTCCAAGTAGCATTGCGCATTTCGGCAACCTGTAGCCATTCAGACTTGCAACTATATGAACATGAAGAGCATACATTCCAGGTGCTGTTCGCGTATCAATTTTGCCCTAGCTGTGCTTGCAGCATGCGTTTGTATCGAAGTTCGATGACTTCTAACCGGGGCGGTGTTTGCAAATCTGCCTGAATCCTGCTTTCTTCAACTTCGTGCCTCAAGAGGCCCTCAACGCGGAGCCAGCAGCTGCAACCGCGACCGTCCACCATAGAAACGATGGTAACGCGGAGCCTACGCGAGTCGTGTGGTCGATAGCCGCGATCAATGTCAGGCACTTCACTGCAGGTTTTGCAACCAATCCACAAAGCACAGTCCCATAAGTGTCCGGCGTGCCAGGTGCTTTGTTACAGTGTCATTTCGCTAACTTGAGCTTCGGGAAAGAATCTCGCGAGGCAAAGAACGCGAGGCACTACCGCGGTTCTATCCATACTGTCATTTCCAAATCGGCATTCGACAGCTCACGTGGCTTGATTCTCTATTGTACTGTACTCATGTCGTACGTAGCTTTTCGTTATTACGCTTCGTAGTTGTTATCGAAGTAATCAACTGTCTGCTTCGTAGCTGGCTTGGATGTTGCAATGACGAATCGGTGGCGGCTAATGTTGCCACACATTCAGCTCCTCCGATGGACCTCATCATGTCCGGCGACTGCGGCGGCACCAACACGCGTCTGTCGCTCTGGAACATCCCGCACGACTCCAAGCACACCAACGGCGACATCGCCCCCGGTGAGCTTATCTTCACCAAAAAGTACCTGAACGAGTCACACGGAAGTTTCGCTGAGGTCTGCCACTTGTTCCTGAATGAGGCCAAGGTGGTCGACCGCATCCCTCAAGCTTGTGTGCTCGCTTGCGCTGGTCCGATCCTCAAGAACACTGTGGACTTCACCAACGTGGAGTTCGGGTGGAAGATCGATGGTCCCGGTTTGGAGAAGGAGCTTGGCATCAAGAAGGTGCGACTGATCAACGACTTCGTGGGCATGGGCTACGGTCTGCTGACGTTGCGTCCTCACGAGTACATCGTGCTGAACGACGTCCCCAAGGATGAGACTGCTCCGATGGCTACTATCGGCGCTGGCACTGGTCTGGGTGAGTGCTTTCTGACCCCGGCAACGATGGTCAGTACTCGTGCTTTCCATGCGAGGGTGGCCACACGGACTTCGCTCCTGCTGACGAGATCGAGATTGAGTTGTACAATGAGATCAAGGAGAGCCTGGGATGCAGCAAGCGCTTCTCCATCGAGCGTATCGTGAGTGGTCCCGGTCTGGCCACGATCTATTCGTTCCTGGCCAAGAAGTTCCCGGAGAAGGTGGACCCGAAGGTGCACGAGGAGTTCCTGAAGGCGAACACGCAGCAGGGCAAGGTGATCGGCGAGAACGCCAAGACGAACGAGCTGTGCAACCAGACGTTGGAGATCTTTGTGGGTGCGTACGGCCGTGAGGCTGGTAACGCGATGCTGAAGTACCTTCCTCGCGGTGGTTTCTACATCACGGGCGGTCTTGCGCCGAAGAACTTGGACTACTTCACGAAGAAGGACATTTTCCTCAACTCTCTGTTCGACAAGGGTCGTGTGAGTCCTGCATTGCGTGCGTGCCCTATTTACCTGGTGCTGACGGAGGAGCTAGGCGAGCGCGGTGCTCACTACTACGCCTACCAGCTACTGCAGGAGGACAAGTAGACATTGGAGGATCGCGCAATTTATTATCGGATCAAGCATAGGGCAATCTCCTCTTGCGTTGCTTGTGTCCCCCTGGCAAATGTATCAAGTGGATGCCGGTGCATCGGTTGATGGGCATCACGAGCATCGACGAAGCAGCCATGACGTTGTTATGCACAAGTTGAAGCGGAGAATGAATCAAGCGGACTGACATGTCTGAGACCCACTGGAACCGTACTGCCAAGTATTCCACTCCACCGTTCTCCATAAAAACACGATTGCCGTCCCTATAAACGGACGAATTGTGCTGTAATGATTTTGTCCTTCCATCAAGAGGGCTGCTAAAACACTGTGTCGCGGTAGATAAAAGCTATGGTGTCAACACGCTTGTGGACAAGGGGATGAGCATTCTGTTAACTCTCTACCAGTACAGAAAATCAATACAAACCGTAGCTTAAATAAATCAAATTTCGCTGACATACAAAAATTCAGATCAATAAACCAAGTCGCTGCGACCATTCGTGTGATTTGCTTCAGAAACGCGTACATAACCTTGCCGAACGCGCCAACTTCAAGTGACCTAATACACTTACTCTTTCTATACCATACAATTTCCTATACCACCCTGAAGCCATGCCACGTCGGCATTGCGATCTCCAAGCAGACAACAAAGCCAAGAGCTCCGGCATAAAAGTTCATTCCGGAATCTTCAGCTTCCAAGACACTCCAAGCGCTTCTCTTCCAGCACCATGTCGTACGTCTCCTCTCTCTGCTGATCAAATTGCAGCACTTGAACGGCTTGCACTCATCAGAAAGCTCACTTTTTCCAATGTGTCAATCGCTGCAGTGACTTCTCCTCATCATCTCTGGCGACTGCGGCGGCACCAACACGCGTCTGTCGCTGTGGCGCATCCCCACCGGAGCCACGCAACTCAAGGGCAACATTGCCCCCGGTGAGGCCGTCTTCGCCAAGAAATACCTCAACGAGGAGCACTCAAGCTTCAACGAGGTGTGCCACCTCTTCATGAACGAGGCTCGCCTCACCGACAAGATCCCCGAGGCCTGTGTGCTCGCTTGCGCTGGTCCGATCCTCAAGAACACTGTGGACTTCACCAACGTGGAGTTCGGGTGGAAGATCGACGGCGCCAGTCTCCAGAAGGAGCTCGGCATCAAGAAAGTCAAGCTAATCAATGACTTTGCTGCCATGGGCTACGGTCTGCTGACTCTGCGTCCTCACGAGTACCTCGTGCTGAACGACGCCCCCAAGGATGAGACTGCTCCGATGGCTACTATCGGCGCTGGCACTGGTCTGGGTGAGTGCTTCCTGACCCCCGGCAACGACGGCGAGTACTCGTGTTTTGCATGCGAGGGTGGCCACACGGACTTCGCTCCTGCTGACGAGATCGAGATTGAGCTGTACAATGAGATCAAGGAGAGCCTGGGATGCAGCAAGCGCTTCTCCATCGAGCGTATCGTGAGTGGTCCCGGTCTGGCCACGATCTACTCGTTCCTGGCCAAGAAGTTCCCGGAGAAGGTGGACCCGAAGGTGCACGAGGAGTTCCTGAAGGCGAACACGCAGCAGGGCAAGGTGATCGGCGAGAACGCCAAGACGAACGAGCTGTGCAACCAGACGTTGGAGATCTTTGTGGGTGCGTACGGCCGTGAGGCTGGTAACGCGATGCTGAAGTACCTTCCTCGCGGTGGTTTCTACATCACGGGCGGTCTTGCGCCGAAGAACTTGGACTACTTCACGAAGAAGGACATTTTCCTCAACTCTCTGTTCGACAAGGGTCGTGTGAGTCCTGCATTGCGTGCGTGCCCTGTTTACCTGGTGCTGACGGAGGAGCTAGGCGAGCGCGGTGCTCACTACTACGCCTACCAGCTACTGCACCAGAGCCAGTAAGTTCTCGATGGTATCGTAAACCTGTAGTGCTGAGGTAGACGTGGCCTATTGTTGACAGAGCGTTCATCATACTTTGGTCGAGTAGCGTTTAGTTTTGCCATTGTGCAGCTTCATTTTGTAAAGACACTTTTGATCAGTATTATTTCGGAGCTGTCAAAGGTTAGAGCTCCTGACGGTCATGTTGGATGGGCGACGGATTCCGAGTCAGATGGGAGATGATCGCAATTGCAAAAACACTGCAGTGGCAGCCACCACGTCGGACATAATGAACGAATGGCACTAGCATTGTTATAGTGATGGCTTGGCAAGAATTATGTCTGCGCCAGCATGCTCTTGCTCCAAAAGTTAAGACTTGCATCTTCAAAAGGTGCTCAACTTGAAGTGCTTGTCATTCAGGTAAATGTAGCAATCATTTTATTCCATGTAGCTTGATTTCAGTAAGACTAAGATTATATGTTGAAGGCGATGGTCTTCATTCTACAATTTGCGTCCACCCCTCAGCAGGATCATGTCGTACGATACAATTTCTAACCGACACTCGTCCATTTCTAACCTCCTCTCCTTCCTTCTTTTCTCTCTCTAGAGGCGACCTCATTATCTCCGGCGACTGCGGCGGCACCAACACTCGGCTGTCGCTGTGGCTGATCCCTCAGGGCTCCGTATCCTTCAAGGGATCAGTCGCCCCTGGAGAAATCACCTTTGCCAAGAAATACCACAATGAGAGCTACGGAAGCTTCTCGGAGGTCTGCCACCTGTTCATGAAGGAGGCAAACCTGATGGACAAACTCCCTGTGGCCTGCGTGCTCGCCTGCGCCGGCCCCGTCCTGAACAACACGGTCGAGTATGTGATTTCTATTTCTATTTGGATTTAGAAATGACAATGTCAGTAGAGTGACAAAACCTGTATGTTGTAAAACAGGTTTACCAACATCAAGAGCGGCTGGAAGATCGACGGTCCTGGACTGGAAAAGGAGCTGGGGATCGCCACTGTGAAGCTCATCAATGACTTTGCCGCAATGGGCTACGGTCTATTGACCCTAAAGCCGCATGAGTACATTGTGCTGAACGAGGCTGAAAAAGAGGAAGGAGCTCCCATTGCCACTATCGGCGCTGGCACAGGCCTAGGAGAGTGCTACTTAACTGCTGACAGCGAGGGACACTATTCGTGCTTTGCCTGTGAAGGAGGGCACACGGACTTTGCACCGGCCGATGCAATTGAGATTGAGCTCTACAATGAGATCAAGGCGGAGCTCGGGTGCCACCGCCGGTTCTCTGTTGAACGCATTGTCAGCGGTCCTGGACTTGCCACGATCTACAAGTTCCTGGCCAAGAAGTTTCCGGAAAAGGTGAACAAGGAGGTGCACGATGCATTCCTGCTTGCCAAGTCACTGCAGGGGAAAATTGTTGGCGACAACGCCAAGACGGACGAACTGTGCAACCAAGCCATGGAGATTTTTGTCGAGTATGCGTTCTACCTACAGATCGGTTTGTTTATTCTACGTATGTTGTGCGCTAACTGCCTTTTTGCAACTGGCTTTTGATAGCGCTTATGGTCGTGAAGCGGGTTCTGCGATGCTGAAGTACTTGCCTCGTGGCGGTTTCTACATTACAGGCGGTCTTGCACCGAAAAACTTGGACTACTTCACCCAGAAAGACATTTTCCTCAAGGCTTGCTTCAACAAGGGTCGTGTTAGCCCTGCTCTCAAAGCCATCCCAATCTATTTGGTGCTGACGGAGGATCTAGGTGAGCGCGGGGCGCACTACTATGCGTACCAGCTGCTGCAGACGTACAATCAAGGTTTGCTGGGCGAAATCATCGCTCGTGAACATGTGCAGGAGAAATTTGCCACGGTCAAGCACCTAGCGCTGTACTCAACCATTGCTGCCGTTGGTG
Organism: Phytophthora boehmeriae; assembly: GCA_011947355.1. Lineage (NCBI taxonomy): Eukaryota > Oomycota > Peronosporomycetes > Peronosporales > Peronosporaceae > Phytophthora > Phytophthora boehmeriae. The sequence continues at coordinate 186,319 of JAAVTJ010000241.1, read as the reverse complement.
TGGCTGCGGGACTCACCATGGGGAGACTGCTCCGGAAGTGAGCGATTTACTGAGGCTCATACAAAATGGGTAGTTTGACGGCAGTACTAACGTCATGCCACGTATGGACACAAATCAAGACACAAGAATCGCATCATCGCTGATATGCGTGTGGTAAGCATGAAAGCAATTAATTGACCATGGAAGACGTGAAAGCGTATAATGCCTTCAGTTTTAGCTGTTAAAGGTAAAGTACTAACATCACTGAATCTGTCTGGCTTGAGTCCTGCTAGTCACGTTGATTGTTAGGTGGATCCGGCTCAAGATATAGCCCTCGTTCCTTGAGAAGATCAAACACCTCATTGCCTTCCAACATACGTTGACTTTTAACGGCCTCTCGCATGGCTCGCTTAAATGCCAAGACCTGATTCTTGAGTCCAACCATCTCCTGTTCTAAGGAAATCCGAAGCTCCTTGCGCTGCTCAAGCTCACGGTGAGTTGAGTACACATTCTCCGTCACGCCGTACAACTTGCGCCGCACTCCAAACTGATTCCCAATGATTTCGTCGGCATTGGCCCAGACGGTGGTGCACTCGCGCTTCAACTTGCGCACAGCACGTTCCTCTACGACACGATGTGCTTCCCATTTCTCTGTCAGCTTTGTCAGAATCTCCTTCTCTCGAGGCAGCTTTGCACGGCGGTAGAGTTCATCCATCGGATTGCGTCTGGCCTCAAGTCTGCCCAAGAGGGATCGATCGTGATGCTCTTTCGCCTTGAGTGCCGCCACCGCTTTGCTGATCTCGAACAACTTCCTCGCCTGTCGGGTGCGATACGCATGCTGCAGCAGTGATGCCGCATGGGTCTCCTCTTTAAACATCTGAGCGAATTGTTTTCGTGCAAGGTGGCCGCGATATATTCGTTGGATAAGCTGCGCGGCTCGAAGACAAAGTTGTTGACGTCTCTCGTTTTTAAAGAGCATTCGGCCTTGGTTGCCGCGAAAAACACACTGGATGATCACTGTCGCGTGGATCTGCGCCTCCCGTTTACGAGTAAGCCTCAACTTTGTAATCCACGCCTTCAAATAACGCTGGATGCACTGAGCAGCAAGAAATCGACGCCATTTCTTCATTTTCAGCATTTTTCGACGCGCAAGAACGCTTCGAATCCAATACTGGATGCAGAGTGCAGCACCCTTGCGGGTAAAGTATCGTCGAAGCAGCGCTTGAGCAGCGTTCTGACCCTTCCGAGCATATTTCGCCCTCCGGATCTTGCGGAACAGCAAAGTTCGCTTACGTCCAAGCATACCACGATAACATCGCTGGATATCTAGTGCAGCTTCATTATGGTGCTTCGCTACTGCCTGGCGCACGATTACCCGAAATCTCGTCACCACTCTGGCGTATCGAACCATCCTCTGCGTGAGAATAATTCTTCCGCGCTGATACAGATATCTCTTCCGGGCAGTATAGCGCCGCCACTCAGTTTGGATCACGATCGCAGTAGCCGTGGCGAGTGACCGGTAGAAGGCAACGCGTTTTCGAGCCACATGGCCACGGTAAATGCTCTGAATCTTCAGCGCAGCAGCATTCATCTGAATTTGCATGGCAGAAACATGCCACATCGCGAGCTTCCTCCTCCAAACGCTTTGAATCTTGGTGGCTGCACCACGGTAGAAAGCCATATACTTCGTAAAGTTTGTTCGACGCTTGTACTTACGCCATTGACCCTGAATGCGGTGGACTTTCGTAACAAGCCAACGTGATCGTGCTCGAAACTCGCGGTGGTTGAGCCATTTCCGATACCAGTGCCAAATCCTCCCAGCGGCCTCCAGTTTCCGCTCGTAGACGCGTTGGTTGTACTCTTGTCGTCCCAAGTACCCGCGATATATACGCTGAATCTCACGAGTGTAGAAGTTGCGGGTTCTCATCCGATCCACATAGTGCGGTCGGTACCAACGTTGTATTCGGCGCGCTGCCAAGGCTGCTCGAAATCGCCAGGACCGCACTTGTCGGCGAACTTTGTTGCCACGGACGTGAGCTTGTACGAACTCAATCTTGGCAACACTCTCTTTGAGCGACAACAAATGCAAGAATCGACGCCATGCCAGAAAGTCACGAATGCACGCTTGGATTTTCTTGGCAGCTCTGGATTCACGTAGGAGTCGACGGCGCGCCAGGAAGTCGATGGTAAACCGCTTCTTTCGCCACTTGCGGCATTTAGCTTGCAAGACTACGGTACCTTCATAGCGCTGTAGCAATAGACGAAGCAGTTCAATGTGCGGTTTTGGAAGTGGTTCGAGCATCGTGGCAGTTGTTCCGCCTCCGGTGGCGATCGTCGTTATGAACGAGGCAGCCGTGAATGGCTTAGTAAATGGCAAGAGACTGTCGTTGCAGCGCTTTACTGTCTTCTGGGACAGTCGATCGCAGCCCTTCAAACGTAGCTCCTGGATCTGCTGACAACCGGTACACAGCGCCAGGATACCTTCATCCGTCACACGCGTATTTCCACTTAGATCGAGGACTTCTAATGGGATCTTTGTGAAGGCGAGAGCTGTTAGTGTTCTATCCGTTATCCCGCGCGTGTTGGCCAACACGAGCACTCGCAATTGGAAGCAGCACGAAGCGAGCGCTTCTATTGCGAAGTCCGTGATGTGTGCACACTGCAACAAACAGCACAACAAAAGACAGAGTTACTCTGATGCTGCAGGAGGAGCTTCCAGCTGCAATATCTCACCTTGGACAAGTTGATGCTTTCCAACTGAGGGCACGTGGATGCCAGCACGCTCAGACCTGTATCACAAACGTTAGTCGCGCTCAAATCGATACGTTTCAGAGGATACGACGAATGCTTTTGCTGGTCGATGTGGAGAAGAGCTGCATGAAGCATGCAGGCGTCTCCAGGTCGTGGCGCTCCGATATATCGAACGAGCTCAAGTTCCGACATAGTTTTCCGAGGAGCCTAAACGTTTGGCCCGTTATGTTCCGGCCCGATAGACATAAATGCATGAGCGATGGACAGCCTTTGGCGATCTCCATAACTCCAGCGTCTGAGACCTTCCGCAAACCTTTCAAGTTGAGATTAGCGAGGTTTCCGCCGTATTTCCCCAGTGTTGCCATCGCATCGTCCCCAATTCTCAAGCAGTTCTTCAGATTCAGCGACGTTAAACTTGTGCATGGCGTGTCATCGTCCTCCGACGTTGCCTTTTGACTCTTTTCTTCTTCAAGAGAGAAAATGTTTTTGATACCTGTGTCGGTGATAAGTGGGCAGTCCTCCATGTTCAGTTTGACAAACATGGGCGACGAAATCAAAGGCGCCATGAGCAGCAACGCAAAATCCGACAGCGTTTTGCATCGTGCGACGTTGAGTTGCCGTAAAGACTTTCCACAGCCTTTAACGATCCAGCTAATGGCTGTCTCGTCGATTCCCAATCCACAGAGACTTAATGCCACCAAGGAGCGGAGACCAGCGCTGGTCTCAAAGCCAAAGAAGGCCATATTATCCACACTAAGGCAGTCATCCACGGCCAAGTGTTGCACTGACATGTCTTTGACGGTGGAGTTGGCCAGGTATAAAATACCGGACGACGTGAGGTTCTTGCATTGGCGTACGTCCAGCCATCGAAGCGTGCATTCTGGAGATGGCCGCTTGGTGGTTGCAATACAGTGCAAAACACCATCCGTGACACCGGGACATCCCCGAACTGACAAGGAGTGCAAGCGCGTGCAGTCCTTCCAGACCTTGCAGAGCACAGCACTGGAGAAATGATGACAGTCATCTAGCCGTAGCTCCTGTAACATACTCAGTTGACGACGGATACTTGTCAAGCCGTCATCTGTCAATGCGTGGCACCTGCACAAACATCATCAAAACGCGTTGAGAGCGGCTTGTAGTGGAAAAATGCAGCTCCGTTCACCTTGAGACGTCCAGTCTCGTCAGGTGTTTCAGTTTGGACACATGGGCGATGCCGCTATCGGTGATCGACGTGTTTTCAAGCACAAGTGCTCGGCATTTCTCGTTACCGCCTAAACAGCCACCATGTCACTGATTGTCTATAGATCAGCACTGAGTCTCCGCTTAACGGTACCATTAGCTGCAGAGTGAGTAGCGATGGCAATCAGCCACTCGTTGGAAACGTTGGTAAAACCGCCCAATTCCACCTCATTCTTCATCACAGCGCCACGGACATCCTATCATACAGTATGGTTTTCATCGGTATGTTCGTTAGATGGTTTAACGATCATGAGTCATACCTGGCAAAACAACTCCAATGGCGGCGCTGCCAGACTCTTCATGTCACCTCGGCAATGCCTCGTAGCCCGTTGCATCTGTCCACAACCGACTGCATTACCAAAAGATCATCTGTTTGCATCCACCACGAAAGCCGCAGGCCAATGTCAACGTACGCGCTCCATGAGGTTCTCCGGTAGCTGGGCAGCTGCTCGGCGCTGCTGCTGGAGCTGAAGCAGCGCAGTGCGAGCACGCAAGACCCCGTCATGGCGCTCCGGAGCATTCATGGCCTATATCTGGAACCTGGTACGTGCTTCGAGAGATCGAACTCAGTTAGCAGCGCCCATGGACGATAGGATTTATTTGCGCTCTCGGTGAGGGACTAGTAGTCCCGGACTACAAGTCCGAAGTGGCAGCAGCCGACTTGAACAGTTCTTGGAACGCTCTCAGGCTTCTTGGAATCAGACCGCGTCGTTTCCTGCGCTGTCGTCACTAGAAGTAGCGAAACAGGCCACAACCCGTGCCAGACGCTAAAACACTATCCATTTCGTCATTGATACGCTTGGCTTGCAATGAAAGCGTAACTATTACGCTGAGCTCGCACCTCATATCCAACGTCAGCCACCATTTGGAACGGCAGCAATGAAGCCTCACCCTTGAGGCTTCATTGTAAAAGTTCTGCAGTATCGAAGCCGCTTGTGTGTCGGGCACTCCGATTCGGAATTCGATCAAGCAACGCCGTCGTCGGAGGGCGCGGGCCGTCAATTCGGATTTCGCTGCTACCGCCATTCGCATGACGACGATGTGGATTTCGAACGCCACGTAGCGCTGCACCGTCAAGCGTGGTGGCGAGCTCGTTCGCATTGCGACGTTTCGACTCGAAGATCCGACAGACGATTCCCATCTCGCAAGAAATTTCTACTACCATTCAAGCAGATCTTTTGGCTTCTGACAAACAGGGCCCCCGTGATGGAAGTTTGGGGTGCAACGTGAACATCGTCTGCGTCGTAGTATGCGACTCGCGCCGGTCGGTCGCCGACTGTCGGCGCAGCGACTTTTTCGAGCCTGCTCGTCTGCACTGGCGCCGGTCGCTGCCCGCCAGTCCTTCGTCGCCGCTGCATATCATCTGCGGTCAGTGCGCGGTGTCGTGCGAGTTCGAGATTTGGCCTGATTTGCGCGCTCCGACGCGGCGCGCGGACTCCGCAGCCGAGCTCCGACCGGTGCCCTCGCACGCCAGTCTCGTAGAAGAAAGATGGGTCAACGCAGCTCCGGCTGCCAGCGTCTGCAGTCCCGACACTGATCGGCGACCGCTATCGTACGCTTTGAGCCACGAACCGGAATGTGCATAGCGCACTTCAACCACATCTGCGCCCAGATGCCCTGTCAAGTGCACGCAAAATGGCTTCACTCCTCAGCAAGAGCAGCCTGGCCTCGCAGAGTCCGCGAGGGGCGATCGATGGCAGTTTGTATATCATCAACGTTGACGAAACGACTTCTACCTCGCACAGAATGGAGCCTGTCGCCGCTAAAAGGCTCGTCGGCTGAGAATCATAGCTTGTCCGCCATACTGAACCCCAGTCAACCCATGCGAGCACGATTTTTCCCCTCGCAGTGGGACTTTATCTTTCGCCGCGGATTCGCTTCTCGGGGCTCGTCTGCAGCGTCTCCTCGTAGTGCGACATTCAAGGACATGCGAGTCTAGGCCAGACGTGCATATATCGGAGCCTGTGCCATTCTCGCATTTGCTCGCCGGCGTTCACATCGCAATCCATTGGCATCAATCCACTGGCCATGCCCTACGAAAGCTTCAAGAGTTCGCAGCACGTGGCCATCCGAGGCCTCGTGCAGGACCGCAAGACCGGCACTTGGCGGTATCTGCTGCAAGTCACGCGGCACATGCAGGACGACGCCTTCGGCGCCAAACCCCTCGAGAAATCGACAAGCTCGAGCTGCAAATTCCCCACGAGACCGTGCACGACGCAGTCGTACGCGATCCGCCGCAGCTTCGAGGACTTCAAGAAACTCCACGAGGCGGTGGCCCCGCTGATGACCAAAGGCGGCAAATCACAGCTGCCCAAGCTCCCGAACGACAGTCTGCTCACGTTCTTCGTGGGGAGACGCAGACGGCGTTGCAGAAGAAGCGACTGGCGCTGGAGCAGGTCTTGGCGGCCATTGAGGCGCATCCGGCGGCCAGCGAAGCGCCGGAGTACAGCGAGTTTGTGGCCAACATCAACTCGTACGACCAGGTGGCCAAGGCCCCCATGTCGCCCAGTATCAGCTCCCGCAGCAGCTTCAGCTTCAGTGAGGACGGCGCCATGACGCCGAGGGATATGGGCGCAGTTGGCCCCAATGTCCTCACGACGTCCCGGTCGGCGAATGCGCTCCGTCGAGCGTATTTCCAGCACGACAACCACAGCACCAAGTGGAGATCCGCGGACGACATTGACGTGCGCGACCGGGAGAACCACGTGGCGTTCTCGCACTTCAGCATGACCTGAAGGGGAAACGTAGCAAGTGCTGAACAAACGAAACAAGTCGCAGATATAAGCGTGCGTGTACAAAGGAAGAAGTGGCGATAGATTGGAAGCACCACGCAGAGCAGCTTCCATAGCAAAATATAATTTATGAGATTCAATTCGCTTTGTGCATTGGCCCTGTCGGTCACCAACGAAACTCTATGGCATGCGTTTCAATATCGTTTTCGACGCCAGCGAACGTCAGTTCCTGTCAAAATCTGAGACTAAAAACCAGCAAGCAATCGTCGACGCGTCGTGCGTGGCCTGTCTCGGTTCATGCGACGTGTGACGTGCCATTTCTGGTCATCGCAGGACGCGCGCAATGGTGTTCATGGAGCCAGCCATTCCCCATTCCGACAACCCCTCGAGTATTCTTAGGCGACCGTTGTGCCAACATGACCGTGGCCGCGCCCAGTTCTCCTCCAATGTTGCAACCGCTGCTGTCCGCCTGCTTCTCCGCCAGCGTCCACGGTGGTCGCGTCATCCGCCAAGTGGTGCAGCAGCATGTGGCTCTGGACATGGTGAACAAGACCGACGGCCAGTACGACCCACAGACCGTGGCGGATCGTCGCTCCCAGCAGCGGATCATCACTGCGCTGCGTGAGGCTTTTCCTCAGTTGCAGATCGTTGGTGAGGAAGGAGAACTCGCCCCTCCTGAGCCCGAAGACGTGGTGCAATGCGATCTCCACGCTCTGGACGCCGTCGCCTTTAAAGGTGGCGAGGAAGTGAAGAACCAAGTGCTGGAGTGGAACGATCTGGTGCTGTGGGTGGACCCCTGGACGGCACCAAACGCTTCGCTGCCAAGAAGTTCGATGAGGTCTCGGTACTCATCGGCATCACGTACAAGCAGCGTCCTATCGCTGGTGTCGTGCACTTGCCATTCCACGGCCAGCACGGCGTCACCTTCTGGGGTGCGTCAATGTTTTGCATGTACGCTGGCACTCTTGTCCTAACGCTGAAATGTTGATGTAGGCGGCCCGGGGATTGGTGTCTTCCGCAGTGACCACGATGTCACCGACGCTAACACGGTGCACAGCAAGTGGGCCAAGCCATCACCGCTGTTCCCTCAGCGCCCATTGATCTGCACAGTGTCCTCGACCGACTGCGAACTGGTGAACAGTGCGATGCATCAGTTGTCCCCTGCCACAATCTTGACGGGTGGCGCTACAGGCACCATGGTGCTTGGTGTGATTACTGGTGACAGCGACGCCTTCTTCCGCTTCAAAGCTGCCACTCGCAAATGGGATATCTGCGCTGTGGAGCCGTTGATTGAAGCGCTGGGAGGGAAAATCACTGACACGCAGGGACACGTGTACGTGTACGACCACATTGGCAACGCGCCAGACTTTGACAACGAGCGCGGACTGCTCGCGTGCATCGAATCGGATGCTATGCAGACCGTGTTGGGCGTCATGACGAAGGTCAACCTCACGAGGTAGAGCTAGCGTCTTAGCCCTATTCCAACCAAATACATGTGACTCATCTGCGGTGTCGTTCTTGTGCTGTGCCAGTGCTCTGGACGGTCGAGAGATGACACCGCAGTGGTTTCAAGAGTGTGTTTTTCCCCGAGGGCGAGTCTCCCAGGTGCATGTTGTGCCCGATTCGGTGCACCGAGGCAAACACTCGGCAGTCGCGAAGCTCCAAGTGCATTTTGATCGACCAGACTCGGACTCTGAAGGCACAAAGCGCACTGCTACTGTGTTCTTGAAAAATCTGCCAAAAACGAGTTGCCAGCGAGATCAGATGCGCACTGGAAACGCGACCTGGCATCGTATCACTCAGAGGCGACGTTCTACGCCCATTTCGCAGGCCTATTGCACACTCGAGGCGTGGCGATCATCCGGCCGCTCGCAGTGTTCCAAAGCGATGCAGCGGGGCATTGCAGTGGCAACAAGGTTATCAACACTGATGAATCAGTATCCTCTCCGGAAAACTTCATGCTGCTGCTCGAATGTCTCGGCTCAGCGTCTCCGTTTTCGTCCTCTTCGACATCACTTGCCACTTACGAAGCCGCGGACTGTCTAGGACTTTCAGAAACCCGCCAAGCGCTAAACTATCTCGCAAATTTGCATGCGTCTGCCTGGGGTCAGGATGAACTACTTGCCAAAGCAGAAACAGAGTTGTGGCCTGCAGCGTGCTGGTGGGCGTTTCCGAAGAGAGGTGACAAAGAACTCGCGCAAGCTTCAGATATCTGGCCGCAAGTGTTGGGGCACTTTCAGACGTATTTTGAGGAGGAATCGTCCGGTTTGCCGTCGGCAGCAGAGCTGAAGTCTCTGGGTGAACGCATGATTGAAGAAGCCGCATACATCAGCAATTGTCTCTCTGTGGATAGATCGAACACAAATTCTTCTTTGAAGACACTTGTGCATGGCGATTTCAAGAGCGCTAATTTATTCTTCGAGTCTGAATCGCGTAAGGTGGTGGCGTTCGACTGGCAGTGGAGTGGCGTGGGTCTAGGCGCAATGGACGTCGCCAACCTGCTCAACACTTCGGTGAGCATTTCGCTGCTCGTCACCGACGAAAACGAACTCGAATTGCTGCGATTCTACTACGAATCTCTTGCTGAAAGACTTGAGGCGCTCGGCGTGACGCCGGAATTGCAAACCATTTATTCGTTTGAAGCTTTCGAGCGGCACTACATGTTGGCCACTCTCGAATACGCGCGGCTCTTAATCTCGAACTTTTGGAAGAAAATGACGCCGGAGAGCTGCAAGGCCAAGGCGAACAATGCCAATTGCGGTCTCGGGTATCGCTCCATCCCCCACGTTGTGCGCATGGTCCGCAAACTACACGAAGGGCTAATCCGCGTCAAGCAGGAGCACTGAAAACCATCACTTTTGAGCCCTACACTAAGTATGCCTAGCTTTCGCACTGTTCAAGTTTCTAACAATACACTTTCGTTCTGAAATGGCGAGGAGTTTATTGATGTCCCTACTAATCTACAGGCTGCAATCTTGTGGTTAAATACTACTTGGTCTTCTTGAGTCTCCGAGTCAAAAAAATCGTGGTCAAAAGGTTTAGGACGACACGACGGACGTACGGAACGACGTCCACGCGGGGCTGGACGTTTTCCGAATGGAGCCGGTGCACTGTCCCGACGTGGAGCTCGGAGCCATGACCTTGGCGCTGATGGACTCGTGGCCCAGAAATTCCAGCACCTCGGGCAGGTCTCGGGCCACCGGGTGGTTCAGAATGTTCAGCACGATGCGAGTGAGCACCTCCTTGCGCTCATCCAGCAACGCCTGGTTGTCGGCCAGGATGAGCGTCATGAGGCCATCGGCGGGCAGAGGGGTGAGGTCGTCGCCCATGATTGGCGCCAGCGCTGCGTGGAGCTGCTTGAACTCGCTGAAGCGGCGACTGATGACGTACTCGTGGGTGAAACCTTCCTCCACGGGTCCACGTGGGGACGAGTACATGCTGGTGTTGCCTCGCTGCACGTGCAGCACATACATCCACGCACTGGTGGCGGAGTCCTGAACGACTTCCGTGATCTCAACCTGCTGCTGGGGCGTGAAGCTTTCGTACGGCATGGTTGGTATCGGTGAATTGACGGAGACTGTTGCGATGAGCGCTCAAAATGTGCAATGAAAGACAAGTTGGCAATCGTGATCGCTTCAATGGCAACGGTCGAACGACAGCTAAACGAGCTGATGGGGACGTCCATCTGGGCACGACCACCACACGACAGTGCTTTTTAGGGCTCATGGATTTTCTTTCTTCCAAAACGTTTCTATTTTGGAAAAACGTTCTCTATTTTGACTTGAGGTTTGTATCCCAATATCTGGTAACATTTGGAAGTGTGCAATTAGGGCACGACAAGTGGCGGCACGAGATGTTTCCCGACTTGTCCCCGTTGCAGAAACAGTTGTGAGGTCGTCAATTCGCGCCTACCCGCAGCGCTTTGAAGCGCTTTGCAGTGTCGTGGTGCGGCTGGTGGCAGCACTCGTGTCATACGGCTCGAAAGACTCTTCACTACATTAGGGCTTACGAATCCCCTAGCTGCTGATACATTTTGACTCATTGCGGACAGCGGTAGAGTACGTAGGTAACGAGGACGTCAAGCACGCACGACTTGCCGTTAACGATAGAGTGCGACGACCTCTTCGTCTAAGGAAGAGGCGAGATACTTCTAGTTTAGACTGTTTCAAAATGCTGATCATACCCAACACAACATTAACTGAAAAATATATTTCGGGGTGGATACCACGATTTGAGCATGAATCATGGCCGTCGAGCAAAAGGGTGGAATGTCCTCGACTTGCATCACCTGCAAACAGGCGCGATAAGGTCGACCCCAGCGCCTGTTTGCCATCCGTTGGCAGCATGCTCCTGGTCGGGTCACACCTCGACACCCGAGCGCGTGACTGCATGGAGCGAGGGGCAGAGGCAAGCAATCTGGCAAATCGAGGCACGCCATCGGAGCTGCTGATACGGTGCACCTCGACGCTGGCGTCAGGTTCTCGCAGTCTATGCACCGCTGGTGAGATCTCTCGCTGAAAATCCAGGTTAACGTGAAATTCCTGGGCAAATATCGCGCTGCCGAACCGGAAAATCGTGTTATGTTCCAACACTTGTTTGACGTTTCTGCAATTACCTAACGCGCGAGAAGCTTGATGACGCCGACTTTAGTGCAACGTCCACAACAGCACGCTGCGATGGAACGTGCAATGGCAGCAGAAGGCGGAGTCTGGGGATGTTGAGTTTGTCTGCTACGTTTCGCTGCAACTTTGAGTTGCACCGCGATGGGGTCGCCCGCCTCTCCGACCCAAAGGCCTAATGCAATGCACGACTTCTGTGCATCTTGCGTCGTCGAACGACTTGGAACGACGAGCTGCGTCGCGCATCGCGGATCCATCGTGGCGACACTTGGATGGGTTGGACTGCAGCAACTTCAACAATCACCACAAATGCACGAAGCTTTCGTCGGACTATCAATGGTAATAGTACCATATTTGTCCACACACTATCATTGTCTTTTTGAAAGGCGCTGATGCCCAGCTGGCTGAGGTGGAAAGCGGCAGCAGCCAAGTCAGCTCTCCCGAAAATCCCGACGCAGGTGGCGGACACTGACGCCATGAATCTCAACGTGCTGGCCGCCACGATATTCGTCTCCAATATCCACCCAAACATTTTATGCTTGCTTTTTCGGCCACGTTTTCTCTCGTGACGTACATTTTTCTCGCACTCTTTTGTTCGCTCCGGACATGTTGGCGGGGCCGCCGGCGTGTCGCGGTTCAAAGCTTCAAAGCTTTCAAAGCTGAAGAAGGTAGTGTCCGAATGGATGGCTTTACCCTATCCAACATGACCACGAACAGCGTTTTGCATTGACAAGAGTAGCGGTTCTTTACTTATGGTCCATGCGTTGTGGACTATTGTTACTAATGACAGCGGAGCTCGTTGGTCTCTATACCAAGTGACGTAGGTGTCCTGCAGTAACGGGTTGAGTCGAGTCTTGGTTGGCTGCGCGGGTTGTTATGCCCACGCAGCGAGCACGGCCATACTGAAGAGCCCCGTAGAAAAGAGGAGCAGCTTCTCCATTGAGTGCGTCTCGTGGCTCGCACTTTCCTCTGAGAGCTCGTGGAAAGCCAGGTAGATGAAGCTGCCCGAAGCGATGCTCAGTGCAACAGCCTCCATGGTCAATGCACTGCTACCACGCAGCGAGTCCGACAACACCATGCCCAGGAAAATGCCCAGCGGGGTCATGCAGCTGTAGAGAGTTAAGACGGCGACCGAACGCCGATGTGCAATGTTGTCCTTGGCCCTGGCAAAGTTGACTCCGACCGACATGGCTTCGATGAACTGTGATCGAAACACTGTAGTTAGTAGCGTGTTCTCTTCAACGTCGTATATACAAGAACAAACACGCACCTTGTGGCTGAAAATGGCTACGGTAGTGGCCACGGCCGTCCGATTCATCGAATGATTGACGCCGAGCGCGAAGCCCGCAATGAGCGAGTGCACTGAGAATAAAGCCGCCAATAAATAAGGAAGAAAATGGCTGAGGGCAGACAGCACGTATAGATCACATCGTCAGCACCACCACACATCAGTCCGCATAACTCCGCGTGGCGTACCTCTCTCCAGAGAACACAATGTGTTCACTCATCGTAGACTCCGAGTCTTTCTGTGGTTCCTCTTCCAGCAACCCTGTCACCACGGTCTCGTACTCTAGTACACGTTGCGCTCCTGTCGCACCGTTCATAACCTGTCTCGACAACATAAGAAGCAGCTCAATTAGCACGAAGTCCACGACTGAGACCCGCTTCATAAACATACCTTGACGCCATCCTGCGTCAAAAGACACGTGCTCTCCTCCACTTTGGCTGCTCGATGGAAGAGCGAGGGTGAATTCACCGTGCCGCATGTGCACGAGTAGAATCTCTCCTTGCCATCCACCGACACCGACCGACTGCGCCATCCGAACGACGTGACCGACGGGATCTGCACTCGATACATGCTGGTCTCATCTGTTCCGGAACAGTCAAAGATTTAGCGCCACTTAGCAACTCTCTTTCTCTCCACTGCCGGACCAACCTGCAATTGAAAAGCCAACGTACTGTCTGGACGAGCGGCGCTGGCCACCGCCATGAGTTTGCCAGAGTTGCCCATGTTCAACAAGTCCACAGCCCAGACGATCCCGCAGCCCAGCGCGCAGAGCAGATACACGCTCGGGAACGACGTCATCCAGTGCGGCGGCGACTCCGTTCTGGCCACCACTTGGTCGTACAATTTCACTGCGTCCGGCAATAAGTGCAGCAGCCCGGAGCCGATGAAGACGCCGGCAGTAGCGAACGGCAGCTTGCGACTCAGCAAGTTCTGCGCAGAGCGAGTGCCGTGACTGGACACCCAGAGCGGCAGCAGTGCCGACACTGCGGTGATGACCAGCAGCAACGCCATTGCGACGTACTTGAAGACGCGAACGGCGTCCATTGAAGCGGCGTCGCCTTCGACATCCGCAGCTTGAGCAATCTTCATGGTCATCACCTGCACTGCTGGCACGTGCGACCTGGTTGGATAGCGACACGCCAGCTTGAAAGATTGGCATGCGGCAGCTACCGGATATTTGTAGACAAAACTGTAGCTTCTGTCGCTAATTTTGTGCGGTCGGTTGGTTGGGGAGCTTGATTCAGGAGGGGTGAGAACCACTAATCTACTAATAAAGACATGACATCCGTCCTTTTCTTTATTAGGTTAGGGTGATACATCACATTGCTGCCGGTAACAGTAGCACGAGCCTTATTCAAGTTCAATTGTCTGTGTCTTCTGCGGTCCTGGACTCTCGTCTTTCGGTACTTAAGGCCAATATTTCGTTCCCCAGATATCCATTCGGCTCGGTGTGTCTGCAGTGCCCATGCAGTTTCCTTGGGCTGCGAGAGTTGTTGCAGTGGCGCTGTGTCTCCTCCTGCAGCCGACCGATGGTACGCTTTCGCATGCCTTTTAGCTAGTCGAAACCGCTCGTTCTTGACGACTTTTGTCCTCGCAGCCCTCCGGTCCTGCACCAAGCACGGCCAAGTGCGCGTCCCGTGCGAAGACGACCTCCTCTTGGGCAGATCCGACAAGTTCCTGCTCACGCTGTTCGGCCACAGCTGCTACACGATGAACATCGCGTCTCCGGAGCCTCTGGAAGTGCTCTTCTACGACTCCCGAGACCTCCAAACGGGTCGCCAAGAGGACGGCAACGCTGGTCAGCGCAGACTCGGGTCGATGGCGGAGCAGGCCAATGAGAGCGACGCTCTCAGTGTCTTGGGGGACAGCACCATGTGCCAAAACGTGCTGAGCTGCTACCAGTTGCAGCCAGGACTGTCCAAGGCCACAGTCTACAATTTGGTCATCTCTCGATGGACCAACAGCAGTACTGAGACCACCGACGACGAGGAGGATACGCCTATCCCTGTGTCAGTTGAGCTGGAACATTGCGATCCGGTCTCGCCCTGGCATTACGTCGGGCTGGTATTTGTGGGGAGCGTCGGATTTACGTCCACTTTCTTGCTGCTGTGCGTCATTGGAGAGTTTGTGCTGGGGCTACGGACCATCTCGAAGCTGCAGAACGCGAGGAAACCCGACCGGTTTGTGGAAATGCCTCACGTCGACCCGCTAAAGAACAAGAACTCCGAAGATCCTGAAGAACCAACGGCGCCACTGATGACAACAGTTCTCACTCCAAGGTCGGACGTCGTAGACGAATCCGAGACACCAGAGCCAGCTTAGTGGTGAGTCTCCTCCTGTTTGCCCTACTACGTGCTTCAATGTAGTATGAATTAAATCTTTTAATGTGAGTTCCATTATTAATCTCGAGTGTGCGCCGTTGATGCTGCGCTTTTCATTGGTGTGAAATCAAAGGCGAGGTCTCGGTGAGTACAGATTCTTATTCTCCTCCGAGAATTCCTCCCGCTTCTGAGCCTTCATAAGCATACGCATCTCGTGCTGGTTGCTCTCATCAATTTTCAGACCCTGTTTGATCTCCTTGGCTTGATTGTTCTCGTCGTAGTGCACCACTGCGAAGTAACTACAACAGCACCAAATACCATGAGCTCAGTCTGCACGAGACACCAATGGTCAGCTGCGTGACGTACCCGCTGTGCGATTTACGCTTGGTCCCATCCATGGCAGACTCGACAAACACATCGACCTCAACCTCCAAACGATAGCGGCTGCAGTTCGAGCAACAGGAAATCAGAAGATGACAACAAGTATGACTAGCTCAAAAATACTTTTGAAGCACGCACCGAACGTTAACGACACGAGCACTCAAACTTACGATGTCTAACATCGAGATCGGGAGTTTGAACACCATGCGGTTCATTGTAATCGTCACCATTCTCTCCGACTTGGTGAAGTTCTGAGCACAGTACAACGCGGCTTGATCCTAAAAGCAAGGCACGCAAAAGTGGTTAGCAGGGCTCCTCACTTCCACGGTGCAACACCAATTTACCATCCATTCGAGCAGATCACCGCCAAAGACAGTATCGTGGGGATTAAGACTGCGTGGCATAAACCAATTGCGTACTTCGATCTCTGTGTCGCTCACAGAAACGTATTCCTCTTTCTTTTCACCAGGAAGTATGTCTGCCTGCTTGATGGTCGAGAGTTCGTCCACTGTATCCTGCTCACGTGTCCATCTCATGGCAAGCTCTCTCCGCCGATCTGTAAGTTCGCGCATCTTGTGGCAGTAATCAGCACGGTCCGGATCGTAGAGCTCGGGTAGTCCTCTTCGTGGTCGACCAAATGAGTTGATGGCCACCATCGTGATGATAGCATTGTGCGTGTGCTGAAATGAACCCGTTGGAACATCGTGCCGATAGCCACTGACCTGAACCGCCATGGACGAGTTGCCCAGAGCGATAAGCTCTCCTTCCAACCGAACCAGATCGCCGTGAAAGACAGGCTTCACGAGGTCAACACGGTCGAACGAGATAGTTGCTGCAGGTCCGAGTGAAACTCTACACACACACTCGTTAGACGAGCTGATCAAAATTGTAATAGCTGCTAAGTCAATCGTACCGATAAGAGACTGCACCGGCGACAACGTCCATGAGAGACAGGATGGGGCCCATACCCACCAACTTCCCTTGGTGGTTCACATCGCCCTGTAACAGCAATGACAACATCAGGCACAACCAAATAACGGCGTTTTCAGAGTTGCTTACGATGATGTTTGAGAACACCGAGCGTGCATCTTTCGCTCGCACTTGGGTAGGCATCCGACGCGCTCGCCAAAAGTCCTGTATCGTGCCAAGCACCACCTTCATTACCATGATGCCCACAGAGGTGACAGGCAGCTAGCTCAGCAGGCGGTCGGTCGTTTTGACGTTGACAATTCCGAAGTGACTTCAAGTTGCCTCGTCCTATCACACGTCTTGTGACGTCACCGTTCAAGTTGTGCTCGTCAAGTGCTGCACAACAGCTCTGAGTATAATGCTAGCAACTAGTTAGTATCAACTTGGCGTTTATCAGTCTATGTTTTGAACAGTGGCTAGGATCTCTTTGTGCTTGAAATCTCAACCTGGTATTGCTAATGAGAGTCAATTTCTAATTGGTGGCAACGATGACGTTCGCGGACGAGCAGCATGCAGACTGCAAGCATTACCTCTGATCAAAGACGAGGCTCCAGTGTCTTAAGCGAGTGCAAGTTCTTGTCCTCTTCGGCAAACTCCAGGCGCTTCTGGGCCTTCATGAGCATCCGCATCTCCTCCTGGTTATCCTCATTAATCGTCAAGCCCTTGTCGATCTGCTTGAACGCTCCCTTTTCGTCCATGTTCAGAACCGTGAAGTATCTAGTGAGAAGGAAAAAAACGAACAAGGTTACAGGTCGATCCAATGCGCCTTGACAGCTCGACGAGGGCAACATACCCGCTGTGAGACTTGCGCCCACCACCGCCAACGATTGATTTAACGGACACCTCAACCTCCACTTCTAGGCGATAGCGACTGCAATTCAGAAACAATACAGCAAACGGGGATTAGATCGTACTAAAAACGTAACCTGTGCGCAAACAAAACCCACCGAACATTGACGACACGAGCGCGTAGCGTCACGACATCTGAGGCTGAGATCGGGAGCTTGAAAAGCACGCGGTTCATAGCAATCGTGACCATCTTCTCTGACTTGGTAAAGTTTTGTGCACAGTACAAGGCCGCTCGGTCCTACAACATCAAACCAAAACGGTGGCGTGAGGACTCCTGATACGTCGTATTTCTCACACAACATTAGCCAACCGAATCCGCGGTCCTACCATCCAAGTAAGCAGGTCACCGCCAAAGACCGTGTTGTTGATATTGAGGTTGCGTGGCAAGAACCAGTTGCGCATTTCGATCTCCGTGTCGCTCACAGACACGTATTCGTCCTTGCTTTCTCCTGGCAGCAAGTCTCCGTGCTTGATGAACGACATTTTGTCGACTGCGTCTTGTTCCATTCTCCAGCGCTTGGCAAGATCTTTGCGGTCGTTCGCGATCTCCCGCATCTTCAGGCAATAGTCCGCTCGGTCTGAATCAAAGAGCGTGGGTAGCCCCTTCCTCGGGCGACCGAATCGGTTGATTGCCACCATCGTAATAATCGCGTTGTGCGTGTGCTCGAATTCTCCCGTGGGAACGTCGTGTCGGAAGCCGCTGACCTGCACCGCCATGGACGAATTGCTGAGTCCGATGACTTCTCCCTCCAGCCGCACCAAGTCTCCATGGAACACTGGCTTCACCAGGTCCACGCGGTCGAACGAGATGGTCGCAGTGGCTCCTAGAGACACTCTGCAGCGTCAATTTAGCACAATGAAGGGAAACAGGTTTGAGCAGCAAAAAGGAGTCAAAACCAGTCGTACCGGGACGAAATTGTGCCTGCCAGCACGTCCATGAGCTCCAGAATCGGTCCCGTGCGCAGCCAGCTCCCCTTTGGCTTTCATCGCCCTGTAAAACGCATCAATACGCCATCGATCGGGCCGAGTGAGTCGTTTGCTTCGGTATGATTTGCAGCCGCATGAAAGTCTTTCACTGCCAAGTCAATCGCTTACGATGATGTCCGTGAAGGCCAGTCGCGTGTCCTTCGCGCGCACTTGCTTGGGCATGCGCCGAACGCGCCACAGATCCTGCGCCGTGCCGATCAACTTCTTCACCACCATGGACCTCCAATGTGATCACTGGGTCCCAAAGTTTGCGGTTATTACTGAAAATATGAAAACATACTCGTCTATGTTTACAAATTATGATTCTGGCTTGCAATTTTTGGCGGGAAGGTTGAAGCATTCACTCTTCATCATGTCCGCACTCGATGCGCGCTCTCCTTCGGCGCTCCACGTCTTGGACCGACGCGACGTGCAGCGCATCTGCAGTGGGCAGTCGGTCGTGGACTTGGCGACGGCCGTGAAGGAGCTCGTGGAGAACGCGCTGGACGCTGGCGCGTCGCAGATCGAAGTGAAACTCAAAGAGTTCGGCCGCGACGCCTTCGAAGTGAGCGACAACGGCGCGGGCGTGGCGGCCGAGAACTTCCAGGCGCTGGCAAAGAAGCACTACACGTCCAAGATCAGCAGCTTCGAGGACATCGAGAGCGTCGCGTCCTTCGGCTTCAGGTAAGGAGCGATGTGGGTGGAGGGTCACTATTCGATGTCACTAAAGCGAGGGTATACACTGTGTATACAGAGGTGAAGCCCTGAGCTCGATCTGTGAGTTGGCGTCGAGTTTCTCCGTGTGTACAAGGACAAAAGACGAAGCTGTGGGAGCGCTGCTGGAATATGATTCAAGTGGAGAGCTGAAGAAAGCGACGAAGAAGGCGCGGCCTGTGGGCACAACGGTGACGGTCGAAGAGCTCTTCAAGGTGCTGTGGAGAGTATTGTTGAAGTCAGCAGTGCTGACGAGGATATTGTTATTGTTATCTTGTGTTTTGTAGCCGCTGGCCGTGAGACACAAGGACTTCCATCGCAATGTTAAGAAGCACTATGCCAAGCTGCTCAAGGTGCTGCAGGCGTACGCTGTGAGCTGCTCGAACGTCAAGATCTGTGTGTTTAATATCACGGGCAAGAACGCCAACCGCAACGTCGTGCTGGCAACTCAAGCACACCAAACGATGGGCGAGAATATTGCTAATGTGTTCGGAACCAAGTTTTTCCGTACGCTGCTGCGTGTGGAATTCGAGCTGCGTGGTCAACCTAAGCTGGAAGATGGAAACAAGCCTGACGAAAGCAACGAAGCGGGAAATAGTGACGATGAAAAACTGATTCCTGCTGATACTCAAGGTGAGGATAACTTAGGTGATCAGAAACGTAAAGTGGAGGGCTATATATCGAAAGTCGGCGCTGGTGTCGGGCGAAGTGATAATGATCGTCAGTTCTTCTTCATCAATGGACGGCCATTTGATCTCCCAAAGGTTAGTTTTGCATTATTACTGTGAGCAATGGTTAGCGACTTACATGTCTGTGCTATTAGATGACGAAAGCACTAAATGAAGTATGGCGGCAATACGAAATGAAGCAGAAACCGGCATGTGTGCTTAACTTCCATCTCCCCTCGGCGATTATGATGTGAATGTCACCCCAGACAAGCGCGAGACGTTTATCAAGAATGTTCGTGTGATTGCACATTCCTTATTAGTGTAGTGTGTGCCTAGCACTAACATTGTGCTAACTTTGCTAATACTGTAGGAGGCGGAGATTATTGATGCTTTCAAGACAAACCTAACCAAATTATACGAGCCTAGTCGAGGCACATTTACGGTGCAGCCGCTGATGACAACCTTCGCTCGTGCTGACAAGACAGAACAGACAGAAAAACTTCGGAGAATTCGCTTGTTTCGCCATCTCCGCAAAAAGACGACACCACAGCGAAGTTGAAGCGCATTCCCGCTGTGGAGCAGCTAGAGGAAGACAGTGATATTTCAGTGCGGAGCCCTTCGCATCGTGAAGAATCCCAGGAAGCTACAGACGAGTCGGTCTCGCAAGAACCGCCGCATGCTGTTATTGTTGAAGTCTTGGAGCCGAGAACTCAGCGCTCTTGTAGCGCAAACCAAACACCTGAAATCCACAAGAAACATGATGAAGCAGCGAATCCTCCTTCCTCGTCAAATACGCGCGCTGCATCCCCGGACCCAGTTGTTTTGGACCTGCGGAGACCTGCCAAGAAACAGAAACTCTATCCCCGCCGGAGTTTGATGCAACTCCAACACAAGACGACCATGAATGGTCTTTAGAAGAAATGATGAAGCAGCGACAGCGGTTTTTTGGAGAAGTAGAACAGGAGCAGAAACGGAAGCAACATCGCCTTAAAGTCCCTAAGGCTTGTTCAACCTCGCCAGGTGGTGACGCGCTCAAGACTGACAATGAGGTTGCCGCAGCAGCCTTACAGCGCGTACTTAAAAGGAAGATTTTAAGCGTATGGAAGTTCTCGGCCAATTCAATCTGGGGTTTATCATTGGGAAGCTGGACAATGATCTGTTCATTATTGACCAGCATGCGAGCGACGAAAAGTTCAATTACGAGACATTGCAGCAGACTACCGTCATGCACCAGCAACCTCTTGTGCGGCCTCTGCTGTTAGAGGTGACAGCTGGAGAAGAAATGACCATACTGGACCATCTTGATGTGTTCGCGAAGAATGGATTTACTTTTCAAGTGAACAAGGAGGCCCCTGCTACGAAAAAGTTGAAGCTGCTCTCACTGCCTTTTACGAAGCATACACAGTTTGGCACAGAAGGTATGGTTAGTTTTGTTTGACTTACTGCGATGTGGACAATAAATACTTATCCATGTGCTTGCAACTTTGGTATCAGATATCCGAGAGTTAGCATCGCTACTGACAGACGCTCCATTAAACCCATCGACTATCCGATTGCCTAAAGTTATGGCGATGTTTGCATCTCGAGCCTGCAGAAGTTCGATCATGATCGGGACTGCTCTTCACAAAGAAGAGATGCAAAGAGTACGCCTTTGGATATGACGTTGTGCGGAAATTGTCTACTAACCGCTCTGTTGACCACCGTGCACTGCCTACTCTAGATTGTTCGCAACTTGTCGGGTCTGGATCAACCATGGAATTGTCCACACGGGTAGGAATCGATTTTCTATCTTTCCAATCCGTAAGATGTATATACGTTCTGAACGAGAGTGTTTGCATTCGCTACAGGCGCCCCACTCTCCGCCATCTAGTCGACCTCATGCATCTGGAAGATAGCGAGAATTGAAAACGTACGGGATAAAAACCATCTGCGGTCTTGAAAATGATCAATGAGCTTCTCGGCTCAGCTGTTCATGAATGATCAGGCTTCGCCATGTGGCTGTAGTACACTACCAGCCAGCTGCTGGGTGATGATCCACTTCAACGACGTTGAAGTCGTTCGACAAGGATGACATGCCACCTCAGATGGGGACAGCACCGCAGACATGCAAGTTTGCATTGAAATTGGTTCACGGCGTGAATTTTTGCAAACATGTACGTTCACACTTCTGAGAGAAGACAACTTATACTGAAAACGTTAAAATATACTAATTGCTTATCCACGACGACGGTGTCTGTTGAAGCGCAAGAACAGCACGCAGATGACCAGAATCTGCAACACCACCGAGTAGCCTGCCAGAATGATCATGTTCTGCCAGACGTTGACATCGTCCATGCCGTAGGCCTTCAGCAGCTGCCACGATTCCTTTGTATTCTCGATCGAGAAGTGCTCGTACATGAAAGCCTCAAACGAGTACGTGTGGAAGGCGATGTAGTAACCCCACTTCCAGTACACAGGCATGTCTGCAAACGGCACCATGAAGCCTTCGCAAAGCATGAACATACCGAAGAGACCAGCACCTAAAGCGATGCCCATGATGTAGTGAGGCACAGCAGCCCCAAGCAAGTGCATCAAAGACTCAGCAGCGATCAGAGAGAGCGTCAGGTTGAGCAGGAACATGCCGAAAGAATTGACGTGGGCCAGGAAGACGACGATCGCAGATGCCAATACCGAGATGAGAATGATACCGGGCAGAGAAGCAAGCAGATTGGACATTGTGTATCCCGTCAACGACAATGCGTACGACCGCATTTCACGCTCCATCACAGCGCGGTGTTCCAGCAGAGCTGGCAAGGCAGCCACAGACATGAACACCAGGAAGGCTTGCACGTAGAAGAGTAAAGAAACCATTGAGTTCTCCTTGATCTCCTTGTTCGTGCTCAGATACATGGTGCCCACCATCAGTGACAGCAGAACGTACATCAACACACGCAGCCAGAACACACCAGGGTGACGCCAGTTGTTCGTCAGGTTACGCTTGACAAGCACGAGAAACTGGTCCATAGGCCACGGGCGCATAGCCTTAAGAAGCTCCGGATTGGCCAGGTTATCACGACGAGATCGGTCTCGTACGACATCCGCGCGGAGACGTTGAGGTTCGGCACTTTCCTTGAGTGCACGCGTGAAAGGCTCCAGCTTGAGGCCTTCGTGAAAATTGGTGTTGACCAAGTGGACAAAGTACTCAGCTGGGTTGGTGTACATGGGGCACACATAGCCCATGGAGAAGAAGTGCGCAATGGCAGCGTTCGTGGGTCCGCTGTACACGAGCTCACCTCCACTTAAGATGACGAGGTTTGTCAGCATGCTGTAAATGGACGAGGACGGCTGGTGAATCGTGCACACGACGTTCTTTCCGCCCTCTTGACACAACCGTTCAATGTACTGCATGACACCGCGCGCCGAAGACGAGTCCAGCCCCGAGGTCGGTTCATCCAGCAGAAGTAGCGCGGGATCCGACAGCAGTTCCAGAGCGATACCAAGACGTTTGCGCTGACCCGATGAGATACCCTTGTGGAAAATATCACCCACTTGTGCGTTAGCACAGGTCCGCAGACCCATAGCATCGATCACATCTTGGACTCGAGCTTCGCGTTGGGCTGGCGGCATGTGACCGGGAAGACAGAGACCGGCACCAATCTGCAGCGTTTCAAGAACCGTGAACGCTCCCAAAAACGCCATCTCTTCGGACACGTAGTTCATGATGGAGTGGAAGGTGCGAAGGTCACGAGGTTGGCCGTTGATCTCGACCAGGCCCTCCAGGTGCGTGCCTGAGTTTACCGACGGCACTCGATCGGCCAACATGTCCAACAATGTGGTCTTTCCAGCTCCGGATGGACCGAGAATGGCTGTCAACTCACCGGGGCCAGATCGGCCCCAGACGTTGTTGAGAATCTTGCGAGGCTGTTGACGCTCGAACTGCGCCTCGAGTCCCGACGGACCTGAGCCGCGCTTGCTGTTGCGCCCGAATCGCGACGCCTTCTTCTCCTTGGGCTGAATGAAAAACGAAATGTGCTGCCAACTGATGGAGCACGTTTGAGCCGCCGCGCGTTGTCGGAATCCCTCGGTTGAAAGCTCCGAGTTCTGATCGAATAGCGCCACCTTGGGCTTTGCCGATACCGTGTTGTTGCTGAAGGCATGCGGTGCCGGTCCCTTTAACGTGTCCAGATTGTTGTAGTTGGTGTCTGGTGACATGAGCTCGCTGATCTGTTGGTTGACGTTCATCTGGTGGTTCAAACCGCTGTGTTCAAGTCGCGCGCGACTGCGTTCAAGGTCCGCACGCGACATCGGTGTACCGAGCACGGCCGTAGGCTCCGATCCTTCCGAGCTCAGTGGGGTGTTGTTGCTCGAATTTTGTCGTTGAACGCGGTCAGAATTCATTGCAGTCCAGTAGTCGACAAGCGATCGATCCGTTTAGGTCTGAAACTCGCTACAGTCGATCTGTTGAGTCGACAGGCTTGCTGTCTCCGACTCGGTCTTTTGCGTTGTGACCATCTCACATCCCTCGTCGAGTCATGGCGAGTCTCAATTGGTAAAGAACGGGTCGAGCGGATTGACTCGGAAAAACTTAGACCTGTAACATCTGCCGTGGACAGTTCATCTGCTGGCTGTTGCCGTCACGACGCGCGTGCCAGAGCCGAGCAGCGCGATCTCGCGAGATTGGCACAGTCTCCCCTTGCCAGGCTTCGAGCAGTTGAACTGCCCTGTCGTTACTGGACCCGCTGCAGATCAAACGTAGGTGGCGGTGCGGGAGGGCAAGGTCGCTCGAATTGAGCCGCTGCAAATTGCAGCCTGCAATGGAGGTCCCTCGATGAATGAGTGCTACAATCGAGTCGTGATGGCCGGGGACACGAGAGTCCCAGGTCTCCGGTAAATGATGGCTTGACATGAATAAGGCCGACTCCGTGGATGCACCGAAACTGACAGCACTCAAGGCGTTATGGGTGCAAGTCCAGCTGCAGCGTTAGCGAAGTTTTGTCGAGGCTAAGACGAAAGGTAGGAGACAGCAATGCTAAAGGGCATGGCGTGGCGTCATCTACATCACCACCAATCCACAGCGCGGCAAAGGTGCGCAGTCGAACTGCTGGCAGTAGGATGGGCCATCACCGCATCACACGGTAAACCTTGGGTGTTTCTCGGCGTTTGGTTCCCGGCAAAGGACTCCTAAAGGGAGACCGCGCCGACTTCGTCAGGAATAGCCGAGCTGTATTGCACGATCAATTGTGTGCATGAAGGCTCGTCTTGCCAAGACAGACTTGAGGTGTTAGTGAACGCGGTTCAAGGTCAAGGCCGAGTTTTTAACCCTGTCAGACAGGTTGTCCGTATTACACACCAAGACTGTGACACGAGGGACTACTTGTGCTCCGAAGCTGTAATGCTCCTGTTGAACCTCACCGAGTTCGGCCCTGCACCACCCAATGCTCCCCGTGGCAGCATGCGCGCATGTATAATTTGTTCCGTCCACACCAAGCGAACGATGGAGGAGAAGCTTTGATCTCTGATCAAATTCGTAGCGTGATGAATGCGCCATACTGGCTGAACTGTCCACTACCGTGTGATCGTCGAGTCATGCTCGGATTGCTTGAGGTGACCAAATTGACCCCGCCAAAGCCGCCGTTCCAAGCTGGCTCGAGGTCAGGCAGTCAACACAAAGGTACGGAGACCAAGGCCCTTGTTGTGATAAGCAGAGCCCATGGCAACGATATTGACTGTCGAGCTCTTGGTGTGGCAATCAAAAACCTTCAATCACGCAGGCGTTGTCGGCATTTTCTGATCACCAACCAGGGGCAGCAACTTCAGTAGAGCAACGTCCACCTCACGATGCGAGCCATTCGCTTCCTATAGCCGCGGGAATCGACAAGCACGCGACTACTGTATAGTCAGAAGGAGGCAGCGTCAACGGCGGACCAGGACACCGGACAAAGTTACTTTACAACCGGTAGAGTATACATCCCCATCACGCAAATCTTCAAGCGGGTGCGATTGCCACGGCTCAAATCTCGTTTCGGCGGCACAGTCAGTCTTTGCCTCGAACACGGTGGCGCAGTTCTTTTCGCGCTAGACTCAAATTTTATGCGATTGTCAAGACGTGTGGGTCCCTTTTGAGGTAGTGGCACCGCTGGTTCCGTGCTGTCGCGACGGCGTTGATGACCCGAGAGGAAGTGCAAATATGTGGCTGGAACAGACAGAGGAACCGCATCAACATCTAGTACAATAGCTTACGATTACGACCGGAATGGCGGTGGTCTAGCGATGTCTATGGCGACCGAAGCGCAGGAAAAGCACGAGAATGGCAGCAAGTTGTAGTGCAACCGCATAGCCCACAATAATGAACATGTTACGCGTCACATTGACGTTCTCCATGCCGTAGGTCTTGAGTAGCGCCCATGCCTCCTCCGTGTTCTCGTTCGAGAAGTGTTCGTACATGAACGACTCGAACGAGTACGTGTGGAAGGCGATATAGTAGCCCCAGCGCCAGTACGTTGGTATGGCAGCAGACGGCACCATGAAGCCTTCGCAAAGCATAAACATACCGAAGAGGCCGGCACCCAAAGCGATGCCCATGATGTAGTGGGGCACAGCGGCACCTAGTAGGTGCATCATGGACTCAGCCGCAATGAGCGACAATGTCAAGTTCAAGAAGAACGACCCGAACGAATGCACCTGCGCAAAGTACACGACGATGACCGACGCTAAGACCGAGATGAGAGTGATGCCAGGCAGCGCCCCAAGCAGATTGGCAGTCGTGTAACTTGACAGATGCAACGAATGCGAACGAACTTCGCGTTCCAAGACAGCTCTCTGCTCCAGAAGCGCTGGCATGGCGGCTACCGACATGAAAACGAGGAAAGCTTGCACGTAGAAGAGCAGGGGGACCATCGCAGCGCTTGTAATCTTCTGGTTCGAACTCAAGTACATTGTGCCGACCATGAAAGATAGCAAGATGTACATGAGCACACGCAGCCAAAACACTCCAGGATGCCGCCAATTGTTGGTCAAATTTCGGTGCAGCAATACACGAAACTGGTCCAGTCTTGACGGCCGCAAGGCGCGCAGTATTTCATAGTTGATGAGATAATCTCTCATCGAGCGATCTCTAGCCATGTCGACACGTAAACGTTGAGGTCCTGGTCCCTCTTCTAGCGCCTTCACGAACGGATCAAGTTGCAAGTTCGGGTGGAAGTCTGCGTTCACCAGATGCAAGAAATACTCCGCCGGGTTCGAGTACATGGGGCACACGTAGCCCATGGCGAAGAAGTGCGCAAGTGTAGCGTTCGTCGGACCGAAGTACACCAATTCGCCATCGCTCAAGATCGCGAGGTTCGTCAGCATGTCGTAAATGGAGGATGATGGCTGGTGAATCGTGCACACTACATTCTTCCCATTCTCCCGGCACAGTCTTTCAATGTACTGCATCACACTTCGAGCCGAAGAAGCGTCGAGTCCCGAGGTTGGTTCGTCAAGAAGAAGCAGCGATGGATCTGATAGCAATTCCACTGCGATACCAAGTCTTTTGCGCTGCCCCGAAGATATTCCTTTGTGGAAAACGTCGCCAACATTGGCATGCATGCAGGTCCTTAACCCCATGGCATCCACAACGTCCTGCACTCGGGACTCGCGAGTGAGGATGGGGACATAACTTGGGAGGCCAAGTCCTGCTGCGATCTGCAGAGTCTCGAGAACTGTGAACGATCCGAGGAAGGCCATATCTTGCGAGACGTAATTCATGATGGAGTGGAAAGTGCGCGGATCTCGAGGTTGGCCGTTCACGTCCACGATTCCTTCAACACGGACGCCAGCGCCTGGCCGTAGACGGTCAGCTAGAATATCGAGCAAGGTGGTCTTGCCAGCTCCCGAGGGCCCGATAATGGCCGTGAGGTCTCCAGGGCCAGATCTGCCCCATACATTATTCAGGATCTTCCGAGGTTGTTGCGGCTCCACGTCGTCGCGGCACTGCTGACGCTTGCCAGACTCGAACCGCCGTGACAGCCAGCGCTTTTGAGGGTGGATAATGTACGAAATGTGTTGCCAGCTGATGGAGCACTGCTGCAAGTACCCGTGCTGGCGCCGTTGAGCTGTTTCGATCTCCGCCGTGAAGTCGAACGACTTCGGTTTGCTCTCTGTGCTAACCCCTCCGGACCGAGTGACGTCGCAATCCATGCAGCCATAGTGCGTCTCTGGAGATCGGAGCACACTCCGTGGTGTCGCCAAACTGCTTTCACGCCCCGCTTCCACGTCGACGTTTTCAATCGCGCCATGGATGGCGTCCGATGGCCCCAATGAAAGCGGAGTGAGCGGTGCGACGCTGGAGAGGCAGGTGTCGGCCATGGAGCCGACACGCCGGCCGTGAATATTTGGAGGTGCCATGATGCCGGTTCGTCCAAAAGTTACAAGTGATCCGGCACTGTCCTCCTCGCGTGATGCCTCTGAATCACTCGAGGAAGAACGGTAGAAAGAGGCGGCTGGCTACAGCTCAGCTATCACGTGAGACTTTTCAGTATTAGGGGGCGAACGTTACGTCAAGACTTGCACGGGCTCTCTTCGAGCTGGCAGATCTGGAGGAGCCTGCGCCGCGAGACAACCTGCACCTGACGCATGCAATAAATGAGGAGTGATGTGCATCGGCACTGCGTGACGAAGTTTCCGACGGAAATCGACGTAGCGGCATCGGAGACGACGGAGCCGGCCGTGGCATCGAAGAGTTGTGGAATTTTGATACCGAGACTTTCGTGTTGAAAACGGCCAGGCTGTCGCTGCGATGCGAGCACCTGGCGTCGGTCTTAACTGCTGCAGGAATCCTGCGAGCATACCGACGTTCGTCTCACCATGTTCAGTAGGATATGACGAATTGGTTCGGACGCTCCCAAGACGTAACTGAACCGGAGGAAACCGCGACTGCAGATAGTACGGACTGCTGCGGATGGGAATCAACCACGCTGTGTGTCGACTATCGATGGACTCGACTAACGAGCTTCGCGTAGTTAACAATCAAGTTGAAGTGGAAGGCGATTCGTGCCGCGATTGGTCGAGAAAAATCAAGTTGTGAGCCTTAGTCGAGGCCAAAGGCCAGGGATGGTTGTAAACACTGTGGCATCACAGCAAGGGCTTGGCATAAACAGCAGTGGCTAGAGCTTGAATCACCACAAACTGTGGCACAAAGCACCCCTCACTCCCACGACATGGTGCTTCCTCATGGGGTACAGTGCTGGCCACTTCAGCACGGTATTAGAGCCTTTCCAAATGGCGATGCTGACTCGTTGAGCGTTTGGTCGAAAGGGTGTATCACTTTCAACGGGAAATGTAATATCACAGGCTAAAGTGTATACATAACTCACTCAGTCAGAAATCCAGTTTTAGAGGGTATCTGTTCCTACGTGTTTCCACGTCGCTCGTCACATTCTGTCTTCACTATTGGACCAGCAGCTCAAGCGACATCCGTCTCCACTACCGTCATGGGCGCCGGAGAGCGACTGGGAATGCCTCGTTTCCTGCGCGAGTCGGCGCGAGAGAGAGCTCCAGACCTGGCGCCGTCCTCCTCCTCGTCTTCTCCTTCGCCTGCGTCCCCCAGCGGCGCCGAGACGGAGCTGTCCATGGCCGAAGAGCTCCAGAGACGCAAGGCGGCGTTCCTGTCGCATTTCAAGAGCAACAGCAGCCACGCCGTCGGCACAGACGACGCTACAGCCACCGGAGCTTCTCTGCTGGCCAGTCTGCGGTCTGCAGAGTCCGCCCCGGGCGTTTTGCAGCACGCGACGGACTCGGACTCCAAGTGTCACGTGTGCAACGCTCCGTTGAGGTTATTGCGCCTCCGTGTACGTTGTTTGAGGCTGTATTTTAAAGTATTTTAGAGGTGGAAGGACTTATTTGAGGCCATTGCTGTTATTTGAGGTAGCATCGCTGTCGGAACTGTGGCATGGCTGTCTGTGGCGTGCACAGCAAGAACCAAGTGCCGTTGCCACACTTGGGCATCATGAAGGAAGTGCGAGTCTGTGATTTGTGCACTCGCCACTTGGTGCAACGTCGCGCAGGCTACAGGAGTCCCAAGAGACTTCGGCTGAGAGATGACTCCAATCCCACCTACGTTGAAAGAGAGAGCGACCCGGAGCTATCGCCACTCACAGGAGAGAAGGCGCCACTGACCCCACCTTTTGGGAAAGAGCTGCAGGAAGGTGCTGCAGTCACTGCAGCAGGAGTGCCAGAAGTGCGAAGCCGAGGCAGCTTCAGTTTAACCACTTTGAGCAACGGATTGGCGAACAATACCGCCAACGCGATGCCTGGCATTTTATACAGCTGTCTACTGGAGGAACAAGACAACACGATGGACGAGATTTTGTATCTAGGAACGTTCACCATGGGCGGGAGGTCGTTGGCGAGTCGACGGATGAGCGCCAATGTGGCGTTGTGGAAATGGAGGATTTTCATGCTCACGACGGCAGAGATGTTGTGCTTTAAAGCAACCGGAAGTGTGAATGATGACGAGTCGGCTCCAGTTTCGGCGATGGCGCTTGGAGAGGTGAGATCGTCGGTTCACTTGTCAGATATCCTGCACATTGAAGTGAACGACCAGTTCGCTCGTATCCTCACGGTTATCCGGTCAGATGGCCGTGTGTTTCGTGTGCGAGCGCGCACACCAGAGCAGTGCACGGAAATTGCGACTGCATTGCGCAAAGCTATGCAACTTTTTCAAGATGCACTGTTTAAGCTGCAACGCGGACCACAGCCAGAGGACAACAGCATTAGCTGTGTGACCATCCAGCATGAGTCGTCTCTCCCTGAGGCGGTTGTTGTGAGCAACCCGGCTGTTGGTGAAGGCTTCCAGGTGGAGATGTATCCTTCCAGTATCCTTCGCTTCTATGTGAATGGTCCTTCTGCTAATGGTATTGCACTCTTCTCGTGTGAGATGCTCACACGTTATAAGAAGGGCCGCCCACCCGTCACAGTCGAGGCAGACTCATTGGGAAATGGTCTACGTGATGATCATGTGCTGCATGTCGCGGTCACCTCGGAGAAAGCTTTGGGTGGCTTAGATGGTTCTGATGAGAACAATCGTCGGTTCTGGGGGCTTACCTCATTCTTGGCAGCGGTGGCAGCAGTTATGAACTCGATGGATAATGGCTCTTTCGAGCTGCTGGCATGGCTTTCAGCGCTCGTACTATTCCTCACACGCTTCCATGAGCGTATCAGCTTGTTGCTAACGACCAAGAGATTCTCTCGGGCAAAGCAGCTCCAGGTTGTATGTGTTGGAGTCACAATGGGAAAGAGTGAGGGATCTGCAGAGGGTGGCGACGGAGAGAATCAAGAAGACGAGCTGGAGGTGGACAGTCGCTTCATAGCAGGTTGCGAGGGCGATGTAGAGGAGGCCAAAGAGCGATACGCTGCTACCATGAAGTGGCGCAAAGAGAACGACGTGGACACAATTTTGCTCCGCCCGTCGGAAGTTTTCACCGACATGAAGGAGTGCTTTACGCACTTTGTCCACAAAAAGGATCGGCATGGCCACCTTATTTCCTTCGAGTTCCTTGGAGGCCAGCGGAAGGCTCTGCACGATTTCACTGATCGTGGTGTAACGGAGGATGAGGCAATTATGCACCACGTGCGGATGATGGAGTTCATGTGGAATGTCATTGATCCTCGCCCGTTCCCGGACGGTAACATGCTCAAGATTTATGATATTAAAGGCATTTCGATGGCGGACTTGTCGAGTGACGTTGTAAATTACACGAAGAAATGGGGCGAGGTCAGCGCCACGTACAATCCTGAGCGGGTTTACCAAATCTTCATCATTAACCCGCCGACATGGTTCAACCTCATCTGGAAGCTCGTGTCTCCGCTTGTCAACCCCAAAACGCGCGAGCGTATTCACGTGCTCCGCGGCCAGAAAGATATCACCAAGGCGTTGCTGGAATTCGTCGCGCCAGAAAATCTTCCAAAGGAGTATGGCGGTGAATGTGAATGCGAGGGCGGGTGCTTCACCCACTCGCCTGAAGAGATTGACATTCGCGAGTGGACGAAGTTCGTGAACGCCAATTACTACGGGGACGTGAATGACCCAGTTCTTGTCGACGCCTACAACAAATTATGCGAGAAGTACCGCAGCCAACTTCCAGTTCCGAGTGTTCTTGATGATGGAGCATTGCCAAGGGTGTCGTCTTCGTAGCCCATGTTCAAGTGAAGTGGACAGTTTTACAACATAATTACCTGCGTGGTTACTGCGTAGTAGTACTCATGTATGTCAATCATATTTTCCAAATGATGATTCGTGTTTGTGTGGTTGGTTCAAGGACATCAAACAGCAACTACAATAGAGAAGCAGACTTTAGGATTTAATGGATATCTAAAAGGTGCCACATATTTGCTGCGCTTGCCTGGAATGCTCTAGCGCAACAGCTTATAAGTGTGCGTTTTCCAGTATCTACGCACCGCACACAAGGCACTCGTCTTCGTCGTCGCCTGCACGAGTAACAGGCTCAGAAACACTAGAGGGAGCAACAACTGCGGCGGCAGCATCCTTCGCCTCCTTTGCACGCTGCAGGTCGATGCCCTGCTTGTCCACGGTGAACTGGATGGCGTCGGCTTTCGGGCGTCCCCGCATGTAGTACATGCCTGTTTTGAGCCCCTTCTTCCATGCGTAAAAGTGCATCGATGTGAGCTTGCTGATCGTCGGGTCAGCGATGTGAATGTTCAGGGACTGACTCTGGCAGATGTAGGCACCACGGTCCGCAGACAGGTCCAGCACTGCCTTCTGCTTGATCTCCCACACCGTCTTGTACTTCTCCTTAACGTGGTCCGGAATGGAGTTCACCTTCTGCACCGAACCGCCGTCGTTCAGAATCTGGTTACGTACTTCGGGAGTCCACACGCCCAACTCAATCAGCTCGTTCATCAGATACTTGTTTACAATGGTGAACTCCCCTGCAAGCACGCGGCGGTTGTACATGTTGGAAGTGTACGGCTCAATAGACTCGTTGTTACCAAGGATCTGAGCGGTAGATGCCGTCGGCATCGGGGCGACAAGGAGCGAGTTGCGCAGACCATTCTTGACAACCTTCTCCTTAAGCGCGGCCCAGTCCCACAGGCCAGAGGAAGGCGTGACGTTCCACATATCGAACTGGAAGATACCCTTGCTGGCAGGAGAGCCCTGGAAGGTCTCGTACGGACCTAGTTCAGTGGCCAGCTCCATAGACGTCTCCATGGAAGCGTAGTAGATCGTCTCGAAGATGTTCTTGTTGAGCTCACGCGCCTCCGGGCTCTCGAACGCAAAGTTCATGAGAATGAACGCATCCGCCAGACCCTGAACACCAATACCAACAGGACGGTGGCGCATGTTGGAGTTTCGAGCCTCTGCCACAGGGTAGTAGTTGACGTCGATGACTTTGTTTAAGTTTCGGGTGATCACCTTGACGACCTCGTACAGCTTTTTGTAGTCGAAGACGGAGTTCTCCACAAACTTGGGGAGAGCCACGGAGGCCAAGTTGCACACAGCCACCTCATCAGGCGACGTGTACTCCATCACTTCACAGCACAAGTTGCTCGAGCGGATCGTGCCGAGGTTCTGCTGGTTCGACTTGCGGTTGGCAGCGTCCTTGTACAGCATGAAAGGCACACCCGTCTCAATCTGCGCGTCCAGAATAGCGAACCACAGCTGCTGCGCTTTGATCGTCTTGCGGGCGCGACCTTCACGCTCGTATTTCTCAAACAGCGCCTCGAACTCCTCTCCCCAGCACTCGTACAGACCAGGGGCCTCATTCGGACAGAACAAACTCCACTGGCCATTGGCCTCCACACGCTTCATGAAAAGATCCGGCACCCACAGAGCGTAGAACAAGTCACGAGCACGGTGCAGCTCATTGCCGTGGTTCTTGCGAAGATCCAAGAACTCAAACACGTCAGCGTGCCACGGCTCAAGATAAATCGCGAAGGAGCCCTTGCGCTTGCCACCGCCTTGGTCCACGTAGCGAGCCGTGTCGTTAAACACTCTCAGCATGGGGATGATGCCGTTGGACGAGCCGTTCGTGCCGCGGATGTAGCTGTTGGTGGCTCGGATGTTGTGCATACTGATGCCGATGCCTCCGGCCCACTTGGAGATGCACGCGCACTGCTTGAGCGTGTCGTAGATGCCTTCGATGGAGTCGTCCTGCATCGCCAGCAAAAAGCACGACGACAATTGTGGACGAGGAGTGCCCGCGTTGAAGAGCGTGGGGGTGGCGTGAGTGAAGAACTTCTGCGACATGAGCTCGTAGGTCTCCAGGGCCGCCTTGATGTCCGTCTTGTGGATGCCTAGCGCCACGCGCATGATCATCTGCTGGGGGCGTTCCACCACTTTGCCGTTGACACGGAAGAGGTATCCCCTCTCCAGCGTCTTGAAGCCAAAGTAGTCGTACTCAAAGTCTCGGTCGTGGATAATGGCCGAGTTCAGCTGGTCCTTGTGCTGCATCACGATGTCGTACACGTCGTCAGCGATGAGGGCGCCGCCGCGCCCGTTTTCTCGTGGACGTTCTTGTGGAACGTCTCGATGTTGTCGCTGAAGACTTTGTTGGTGTTTTTGTGCAGATTGGACACGGCGATGCGCGCCGCCAGCTTGGAGAAGTCCGGGTGCTGCGTGCTGCAGTATGCGGCCGTCTCCGCCGCCAGCTCGTCCAGCTCCGACGTCGTGACGCCAGGGTACACTCCTGCCACCACCTTCTGGGAGATCTTGATGGCGTCCACGTACTCGGGATTCAGGCCGTAGCAGAGCTTGGTGATCCGCGCCGTGATCTTGTCGAACTTGACGTCCTCCTGGCGGCCGTCGCGCTTCACCACGTACATTTTCAACAGGCGGGAGATCGACTTGAGCTCTTCGAGGCAAATTGCAGACTGACGGCGAACGTGTTGGCGCCAAGGTGTGGAGGGTAACGAGAGCGACGGTGATTGGAGGAAATGAATTCCGGCGAATAGGAACAGAGAACGAGATGATATTTTTGGCGCCAAACCCACGGGAAAACCACCTGCGAACCCGCCAAAACCCCAGGCACGCGCTGGCCACGCGCATCATCTTCAAGAGGGAAAGGACCTTAGAAAACACGAATTTCGCAATCTTGTCAACATGAGGAAAGCTAGAGTTGGAGCTACAGTACTACTGTAATATGAAAATCTGATTTTCCCGCCAATTTGAACTCGAATTCAAATTTGAAATGTGTCAATCAAATTCCGTTGCTATGACGTCGAACAGAGCTCCCGCTCTCCTCGCCAATAACCCTCAAACAACGCACTGAAAAGCGGGTCGAAGCCTTCGCCTGCCAGCATGTTCAAGTTGTGCGACGGCCAATCCCACGGCTTGCCGTAAGACCCGTCGGGTTTGCAGGAGAAATGCACCACTTTCGTGTTCTCCTTCAACTCGGCTGTCGTGTCGAACAGCGTACTTTTGGCAGTCGGAGTCCGACGGAAGTCCGAGTTCAACACGGTGTACACTCCAGGGAGGTGGTGCACAGAGTCTGCAAAGTAGGCGTTGAGGATGTCCATGTCGAACCCGGCAGCAGCACCTCGTTCGCGGGCCCACTGCACGATGCCATCGAAGACAGCGTTACTCGGCTCGATGACCAGAACCGTGCTGGCGAAAAACGGTTGCTGTAGCCAGTACGCCGTCGGAGCATACAACGGAGCGGGCGGCAAGTCGAAGAGATGGTCGAGGTTGGTCATGAGGACGGCGTCGGAGTCGAGGAACACGACTCGGTCGTACCCCCAGTCTTGGAAGGCACGTAGTTTAGTGAGTGATTCTCTCCAAGTCCTTTCGGCCGCGTCAGCGTAAATTGGTTCGACGAGGATTGTCTTCACGTGGAGTCGGTCTTGCATTCTTTGTAGGAAATTCAAGCCAACTCGTCGGGTGTGCATCACGACGACATCGATGCGGCTGGAGTTCATGTGATGTTTGTTCGTGAGTCGGTCGATCAGTTGCAGAGCGGCGCAGGCGTAGATGTTGCTAGTGGCGTAAAAGAAGTAGGCGAATCTCTGTCGTGAGCTGTGTTGAATCGGCTGAGAGGTGATCTTTGCTGGATCATCGGTGATACTCTGTGTGGAGTTCTGGGCGGGCTCCGTTGGCCTTAACAACTGATTTCTTGCGGCGGCGTCGAGTGTCTTGATTGCAGTCATGGTCAATGGCGTTTTTGACATGCAGGTAGTAAGCCACCCCACGACAGATAGAGCCATAGCCAACACTAGCACGAGTTTAAGAGGGTAGCGATGCTGGCATCTTCGAGAGGGATGGCCTTTGCCCTTTTCGAGCTCGAGTTCGACCTCTTCTTCATGTGTCGGGCTGCTGGAATTTCTGATCATTTCGAGAGTAAATGTGACCGCGGAGCTAGTCGCAAAGTGAATAGCTGCGCAGCAACCACAGAACTGAGTGCATCATGACTGCCAGGCAGCTGGTTTACTGTCCGTGAGTGGTTGAAAAACATCGACAACATTATTGATCGCGTGCCTGAAAGCGACAGCTGCTTCTCAAAGCCGGTCCTCTTACTGGGAGTCCCAGGTACCCACAGTTTTATAAAAGTTTGCGTTGACATCTGTACACGATTCCCACAACATGAAGAACAACCTGTCACGTTGCATTTGGGAAAAAAATGTTACAAGGTCTTAGCTGTAGCTGGCTCAAGGATGCGTAGATGACCGACAGCGTGAAATGGAATGCAAGATGGTGGTATGTATGTTTGTATCAAAATATTATAATCATCTCACGGCGGTACGGCGAAGTCTTTCACTAGCATCACACAAGCAGATTCATCGCATAAACTTCATCGCAACCTTGGTTTCTGCAGACGTCAGTAAAAACAATGTCGTCGAGAAACCGCAGTCATACCTGCTTGTTTTTCGACAGACGACTTTGTGTCCTACTGCACTTGAAGTGGTTCTGGACAGACAGCTGGAGGAGCCTGAAAGCGTAGAGCAGTAGAAACTTTGGTTACAAAAGGAGCGAATAGCTTGCTGACTAACAAAAAATCCTGTTGATGACTACGCGCCAATCGTTTAGTCACGTCATACGTACCCTGTAACACAAATAAGCCATATGGTGGCATGCTAAATCCACTAAACTACTCCATTCAATGGCGTGAGCCCAAATCGAGAACGCGCCCTCATGAACGTGCTCGTGGCGTCGCTTACCTCGCGAGTTACCAGTGGCGACGACGACTAAGGAACTACACATACCATAAACTGTTTTCCCCGCCACCAAGATGGCTTACGGTTTGGCTTTGTGTGTGTGTATTGGATTTGCCATCGCGATGGGCTTCCTATTACTGTACGATCGCGAGTTGTACTGGACGTGGATCATCATGCTGCTTTGCCTCTGGCTTGATCGGTTTGCAGCCGGTGGAAGAAGTGCTAACTTACTTTATTTTTTGTGTGTGTGAAGGTCTTGCAATTGTGCGAGGATATTTGGGCGTGGGCTTTATAAAGTCACAATCTGCATCATGTGACCTCGGCTGAGTTATGAGCGTCGTTCAGGGGGCCATCGCTTGGATAACACAAATGGTCTCGTAGAACTGGATCTAGTTCCACAGGAATACCACAGCGCGGATCTGAAACTCGAGACCACCATTCTGCTTAGTGCATTCTGAGGGATCATCACGTGCCGTATGGTTGATACTCAAGATAACGAATGCTGTATACCACGTCGTAGCGTTATATCATTGCCGCATCAAATTGTTTGACAGGCCTCCAAGGCAGCAGCGTACGTCGCATCCGCCTCAACGGAGCTGTTTTACAGGGCAGTCTCCTGCAAGGACGATCATTTTCGTTGCTAACATTTGGCAGACAGTATAATATTGTGCAGTTTATCCGGTTCATCGACAGCAAGCGACATGGCGGTGGGGTGTCTAGACATTCCAATCAAGACTATTGCGGCTCCAGTGCTGTTATTGCATCACATACCGACTGCTGGCATTTGGTAGCAGACAATCATGACCAAGTGCATTCATTCACTTTTTCTGCCGCGTTCAACCTATCCTTCTTGGCCCTACTCTAAACTACCATTTGGCTCGAAACTACCACAGTGCATCCGAAAACCTGGGCATCGAAGACCTAGTGGATCCACTCGGTTGTCATTACAAAGTCAATGCTCTTGTCCAAGCCCCCGAACTATTCCCCGCGGAAAAGCTTTTATGCCCTCGTAAATCTTAGTATCTTGTCAACGAGCATTTTAAGACCGCAATGCTGAACAGTCATAGAGTTAACCTCTCAACGGTGTCGCCACCTAAAGAACAGTACCCACACAGCTACCGTATAGTGGAAAAGATCGTGTCGTGACGCGTTCAATGTCCACACAGGCAGGACCATCATTTGCTCCGGAGAGATGATTGGCGGTCGTTTAACACTCGACGTTATTAACCAGGGCACTACAGCCAGCGAAAAAACGCTAACCATTTCGCCTACGCGAAGTATAACAACTCGGTAGACTTAGTTGAGTAGAAAATGCCACCACGAAGACTTTTAGCATAGCGTTCGTGAAAGCTTGCTCAGCTTTTCCACCGAATCGGCAAGCCGTATCCAAGCAAACTCAGGTGTCTTATCGAAGAGCGATCTTCGGCCTGCGACCAGTAGGAGGCAAATGCATCTAGCAACGACAACCTTGGTGTCATTGTTTGGTGGATACACGTTTGCATGGGCAACAGCTCGGGGTGTTGCTATGGCAAACCAAGTGTGTCTGAGCCATGGAGCCTATCCACTCCAACCGACCTCTTTGCCGTATGCACTGGCTGAGGGACTGGAGCCGTAAACAGGTGCAATGGACCTGCGTCGACGCTGGCATGTTTTTGTCGCCCGCATCGTCATCTCACTTCGACGCCTGCAAACAAGGCACAAGTTGAATTGCAATATACTTAGGGGGATAAGAACTTCCTATTGCACATGTTCGCTCGAGAATCTCCGACTGCAATGCATTCAGCGTTCGCGACACGACCACCGTCCAAGCGGACAAGTTCTCGACGTCATCTTGAATCTAGACGACATCGACGCCCAATCTTCATCATGTTCATTAACAAGATCATTCTATATCATAGTGCAAAATACATACATAGTCCAGCAGTCAGCAAATCTCTCTCACAGTGAATATTCTAGTTACAGTGCGTTGGACGGTTGCTCTCCACTGGCAAAAAGGGGATCCATTCCGGTTTCGAGGTCTCCATTCGGGAATACGCCCCACCAGCATCAAGCGCGTCATGAAGCGTCGACCTCTGCGCGCAATGGGCGGCTTCGGCCTCCACGCGCTCTGCATCTGCCTCTCGACCATCGCGCTGCAAGCGCTGACGTCTCCGCCGCCTGCGCCCACGTCGCTCTTCAGCTCGGCGGACTCTTTCCTCTGGAGCTCGTCGGACGTGGACCTTCGAGTCCGCAATCTGTCGGTGCACAGAGTGCGATACGTGGACGACCAGCCAGAGCAGGAGACTCCAAACCCTTCTAAGCCTCTTGATGGCGTTACTAAAACCCTCACGGACTTGTTCACGTCCTCGAAACCTTCCGCCACTGAAGTCTCCAGTGTCGTGGTGACGTGGGAAGACCACCCGCTAGCTGCGAACGCTCGTGCAAAGGACGAGCGACTGGATGAGCAGCAGCAGGACGCAGAGCAAGACGCGGAAGTAGGAGAGAGCTACGACTACCAAGTGCAGGTCTGGGTCTCGGGCTGGGGACTGGACGCTCTGTGGAATCCTGCCAACCGACGAGTGTCCACGCGCGACCCGTTCCTGGTCTTGCTGGACTTGCCATTGGAGCACGAGCTGAAGTTCAGGATTCGAGTCAAGGCCAAGCAGACCCAGACGTCGGTGCTGGGCTTTCTGCTGCCCACGGGCTTCTTCTCGACGGAGATCGACGGACCTTGGAGTGAAGTGGTGACATTGGCCACGTCCAGAGATGACGAACTGGAAGCGATTGTGTCGTTTTTGAAGGGAAACAAACCATTCTTTTTGCTGCTGGCGATGTGCATTGGCTCGGGCTGTATCATTGTGGCGCAGATTTATTTCCGACGGAGACTGGCACGTAGGCGACAGCAGAAACAATTGGAGAGAATGCTGTCGATATCGGAGACTGGTGCTGTTCAGGAGGGTGATCTGGCTGAGACGACACTTTGTGAGGATGTCGGCAGTGGAAAGTCGATGGAGGAGCTGGAACATGAAGTTCGTGATCTTCGCCAGGAGTTGGCGGACTCGGAGGACGAAGTTCGGCAGCTGATGCTCTTTAGCGGATACGGTATTGAGTCACTGGCAGCACACGAGTTGGAGCAACTTGAACGCGAGTTGAAGAGCACTCTGAAGCGGGTGCAGCATCTTAAGAAACATGGAGCACCGGAACCAAGGATGAGCCAAACCGTCAATGGACTGGATAGAGACGAGCGGCGTCGGCAGAGAGAGCAACGACAGAAAAAGCGAGCTGCTCGACTCGACGCGCTGCCTATGAGCCCCATCTACGAGCACCGCTCGTTCTGAGGACGAGACTGCCATTTATTTATCTATCGACACGTTACGCGTGGGGTACCGGTACCGGTTTGCATATATCGGGTAGAGTTTGTCATGACAACTTCACGAGAATGACAACCAATGTTTTTTATTAACCTGCAAGCGGAATCAAGACATGGCGTACTTCAATAATGACACACAAAGTCACTGATGCCAAATAGCCGCCGCGCTTTGCTGTTATCACGTCTGCTAGCTCGTGACTAGTTCGTGCGCCACGTGGGAGGAGGAGTGGGGTTGTTGCGGTTGTATGGGCTCTTGGTGACGATCGGTTTCACATAGTACAGTTTTCTTTCGTTGTGCTCGGCCTTCTCGGCACTCGTTTCGGCGTTGGACGGAGCGATGCACACCACGGCAGCAAAGACGGCGATAGCGAGGATCTTGACGAAGTTCATTCTTGATCACTGATAGACTGGAGTCTTTTATTTTTGCTGCACCTTGGCCCGATGAGTCTAATTCGGAAATGAAGTCCGAATTGCAGCACGTAGCTCCGACGTTGTTGGCAAGAACAATTTGTCAACAGGTACAGTCAACGTGGATGACGTGCCTGCAATAGTCATTGATGCAGCTGTTATCTTGATGCTGGGCAACTTCCACCGAGCTTCTGCATGTTTAGCCATTGGTTCGCACTACAACTTGACAACTCGCTAACACATAGTTAGCATACTTAGTGACTGAGCAGGTAATTGATCCTTTAGCAGGCACCTACCTTTCACGCATTGATTGAATGCAAAACTCACATTCACAAGGCAAGTTACGTGTTAAATATTCCAGATGCAAATGATCCTTCCAGGCAATGGCAAGTTGTCTGTCATTGACAACCACAAGTTTGGCGTCCTCACGCGAGGCCCGTAACCATGCTGCGATTTGCTCGAAGACCCTCTTTCTTCTTCACCCGCAGCTGTAGAGGAGTCATCCGAACGATTCGGGCCATGAATCTCAACGATCTGCTGGCAACTTCGCTGGACGAGACCAATCTTGAGATGTTTATCGCCGCTTAGTAAGTGGCGCTTACAAAAGGGTCCCATAAATCCAATGCTTTTGGACTTTATCGAGTCATAACTAATCCATAAAAATTGTCCTCACAATTGACTTCCTTGAAGTCGTAAGTTTTGTCCCCTCAGCGATGAGTGGACAAAACCATATTGTCGATGACCATGCGGGACTTTGCTGTGGGTGCTGTCTCCGGTGCGCTGCTGTCTGTTTTGGCGTCTCAGGTGCTTCTTCCTCGTCTCCGCACGCGCCAACTCCGCTCCAAGGCTTCTCGTGGCACTGTATACTTGGTCGGAGCTGGTCCTGGGGATCCAGAGCTGCTGACACTTA
Source organism: Phytophthora boehmeriae (assembly GCA_011947355.1). Taxonomy (NCBI): domain Eukaryota; phylum Oomycota; class Peronosporomycetes; order Peronosporales; family Peronosporaceae; genus Phytophthora; species Phytophthora boehmeriae. The sequence goes on along the minus strand of JAAVTJ010000241.1, from coordinate 145,052 downwards.
AGGCTCGAAGACTTTTGTCCAGTGCTACTGTGGTGGTGGTGGACGACCTTGTGAGCCCCGAAATCTACGCGTTGATCCCTAAAGACTGTGAGATTATTTACGTCGGCAAACGCGGGGAAAAGCGGACTCTGTCAAGCAAGTGGACATTAATGTGATCCTGGTGGACAAATGTCGCTCGGGACATATTGTCGTGCGACTTAAAGGAGGGGACCCGATGGTCTTCGGCCGAGTGCATTCCGAGATCCGCGCTCTGTGCCGAGCGCAATGCAAGTTCCAAGTGATCCCGGGCATTTCGTCGGCCTTGGCGGTGCCTGCGACTGCCAATATCCCAGTCACGCACAAGACGTTGAGCACGAGTTTTGTCGTGATTTCAGGACATAAACCGGCGGAGATGGACTTCGAGACGTTGGCCAAGGTGGACACTATTGTGCTGTTGATGGCGACGCGCACGATCGAAAGTATCTGTGCCAGTTTGGTGGACAATGGCAGAGATGAGGAGACTCCCGTTGCGTTGATTCACTCGGGGACGAACCCTGACCAAGTGACGCTGATGGGATCACTGGGAGACATCGCAGCCAAAACGGCAGGGAAGAAGTATTCGCCGGCGATCATTGTCATTGGACAGGTGGCCAAGTATGGAGATCTCAGCGCATACCTGGACGAAACGGACGACGAACCTGTTGATACTAACGTCTAATAAAACGGATGGGAACTGAAGAATTAACTTGTCACTCATTGTGGTTCGATGAAGAAGCTTGATGCACGCAGTGCAAATATGGCTCGCTGTTTAGCGACGCACAATGTCGAGTAGTTCAACCTCGAAGACGAGGTCGGCATCGGGTGGGATCACGCCGCCAGCACCAGCCTTGCCGTAGCCCTTAGCTGCCGGGATGTTGAGCGTGGCCTTCATGCCCTTGCTCATACGCATGACACCCTCATCCCAGCCGCGGATCACCTGGCCCACGCCGATCTGGAATTGGAACGGCTGACCGCGGTCGCGCGACGAGTCGAACTTCCTTCCGTCCGCTGCGAGATTGCCCGTGTAGTGCATAACCATCGTGTCTCCACGCTGCGGGAAGGTAACGCCGTCGCCTTCCTCGATGACTTCCGGCAGCACGATACGTTCTTCCACCGATAATTCGGAGTGGGGTTGAACGTCCACAAGCTCCAACGTCACAGTCAGCGATTGACCAGCGTACGGGTGGGCCAAGTCAATGTCCATGGACTCGTCCGAAAGCTTCACAATGCGCGCACGCTCACCCCCAGCTAATTCCAGTACCTGTCCGACCTTCAGCATCTCACGCTCCTTCTCCGGCAGGTTCATCTCCTTGAGGGGCACGGTTAGGATCTGCTTGTCAGCTCCGAATGCTTGGGCAGGCTCAATCTCCACCGTCTTGGACTCCCCCTTGCTCATTCCTTGCACGGCGTCTTCCACGCCAGGCAGCACTTGGCCACTGCCCACAACGAACACAAGGGGCTTGCCCTCTTCAGTCTTGGGGAGAGTGCCACCACCAGAGAGGGTGCCGTCCATGTGGAGAGAGACACGGTCTCCCAGAGCCACGGCGCTAGCACCAGACTGGGAACTGAAGGAGGCAGAGCCACTAAAGTTCATGGACGGAAATGCAACGCTTTGGAGACTGCGAGGCGCGGCAGAAGCCACAGGAAGCGACTGCGCCAGTTCCAGAAGCGATCGGGACTGGCGGCGCACTGCAAACGAAAGAATTAGGACATTAGTGAAGGACAATATTGGACATATGTGAAAGTTGGCATTCAGAAGTGTACCGATAGAGCGCGCGTTTTGGCGAGCGGCACGAGCCACGAGAGTCGGGAAGCGCTTGGGCAGCATCATGATGAGGAGCTCTTTCGATGTGAGCCTCAAAACAGATTCGGCTCGACTTGGTGTGCGGTTGGTGTGGCAACGAAACGAAAGAGACAAAACGTGGTTTGGTTTGAGACTTGGGCAAAACCTGGTTTGGTTAAATTCATACAAACCCACCGATTACTAGAAATGTGAAGACGACGGTTGCTTCGTTCGGGACTTCGTTTTCTGCCGTTTTTATCCTGTGCTGGCTGACGGATGTGGCTGCCTACCGGTAGCAGTCAAAGCCGGCGGTCTGCAAGTTCTTGTTCGAATAGATAGGTGCCATCCCGCCCGTGCACGCCAAGCAAACGCTGCACGCGCACAAACGTGGCGACGAGACGTCTCTCTCGACAACGTACCAGCTCGTCTAAATCTCAAAGCGGTGTGCCTCCGAAAGCTTGTCGTGCGGCACCGACTTGCTGTAGAAATCCTGCGCTGTCATCGTTTTGGACTCGGTGGCCAGGCCGTGAACTGGAATCCCGTCCTCAGCAATCAGCTGCTGCAGTGAGGATGACGCAACAGGCGCCTCTGAGCTCGATCCATTCACTGCGTCATACGTCGCAGCCGCTACAGCACTATCGGCCTTGCTATCGGTCAAATCCAACGGGAGACTCATCAATGAGCCCGCGTCGTTGAGCGATGCCAATTGCTGTTCAAACGAATCCATCGACGAGAGCTTGTCGCTTCCGACCAGCTGCTGTTCGTAGATACCCTCGCCATTAACAGACAAACTGCTGAGACGCCGTGTTAAGCCTCCATTGATCCACGAATCATCTGGCTCCACCTCAGCAGTGAGCGATCGCAGACTTGCGCTGTTGGTGTCTCCGAGACTCAGCATAGACTTGAGTGTGCGGTGAGGAGGGCGACCCAAAGGGTTTGCCAGAGGCTTGGAAGTCGTCGAATCTTCTGTTGACGAATGCGCCACGCTTCCCGAAGCTTGTGCTGATTGCGCCTCCATTCTCTGAATTGCCGCGTCGATATCGTCACTGAAGTCACGGAAACTTGACGCCGACAGCATGCTCTTGAAGCTGCCATCCCCCAGCGAGTTCGTCGAATGGCCGCGCAGGAACTCGTTCAGAATCATGACGTCCTCCTCACTCATGCGTTCATCCGACTCATCTCCCAGCGGATCCAAGATTGGTTCCAAACTGACCTGCGTTGTGGTGGTTGCGTTGTTACTGATAGGAGCCGAAGGGCTTGGCATCTCCATTTTGAAACCTTGAGCAGGAGAGGCAGTGTAAGGCATTTTTGGCCGTACAGGTGATGTGGACACTGGAGGAGCATCGTCCGTCTGTAGCAGTCGCGGACGCCCCAGCTTCGTGTATGTCTTTTGGTTTGGGTTCAGCGCCTTCCATCTCAACTTCACCGCGTCTTCCGTACGGCCCTGCAATAATGCAAAATAAGCGTGTTTAGTCACACATGGCACCAATCTCGTCCGTGATAGCATACCGGCAGCAGCTCAGCGATCTGCGTCCAACGGTTTCCATACTTCTCGTATGCCTGTTGAATGGCCTCATCTTCTTCCTCCGTGAACGGGCTGTCATCAATTGCACAGTCCGTTAATCTCCTAGGCCCGTATTTAATTTACACATCTCTACGACGCATCAACTCGTACGATTTGTTAATACTCGGATCCAATCGGTTCCGCCAGCGCTCTCGACACTGCTTCGCCCTGCACAGCATCACAACAGCATCAATCAGCTGTATAAACGGCAAGATAACAAGATTTGGACCCACGTTCTTCCAGGGATGCTGTTGGACACTTGGCGCCAGTTGTCGTAGCCCTTGAGCATCAGTTCCATGAGCAGCGCGTCCTCCTCCACCGACCAGGGGCCTTTCACCAGTCCTGGCTTCAACACTTTGTTCCAGCGCTGAAGACACTGAGCGTTGTCCCGCCCAGGCACACGCTCGGCCACCGCCATCCAGTTGCGGTGGCCCAGCTCCGCCACCGCCTTCTTCAGAGCCTCGTCCTGCTCGGGCGTCCAGCGTTTGCTCACGACACCGCCATTTTTCTTCTTCTGCGCCTCTCCAGTCTGCTCTGCCTGGTTGTCCAGCACTTGAGCATCGCGTCCACGCTTCCTGCATCGGTGCAAAATATACGGTTACTTTTGCGCATGGACAAGAAACGCATGAAGTTTATCGCGTACACTGCCGACTCGGCTACTATTTGGTAACAAAAGAAAACCACATCAGTACAGTAAACGACAGTGAATGAAGGCGATGAGAGTTACCCATAGTTAGGAGAGGGGGCTCTTGGTACGCGGTGGCTGCTGGTCGCTGCTTATCGCGGAGCTTCTCCACGTGCGGGACTTCCAGTATGAGACTGGAGAGCGGAGAGGCAGCGTGTTTTTGTACCCATGCAGAATTTCCACCAATCCGAAACGATAGTGTACTTGGTTTTAGCGAATCAGAGAGAGGGAAGAGATGCTTAACCTATCCTCAGCGGTCTATTGGCCACAAAACTCAGGTCGGTTTTACAGCCAATGACCGTTGGCTATCCATTTTATTGTTCAATCACAGATGAGTCCTTGGAATGGCTACAAACGGCAACTACGACGTCAAGATGGCTACACAACGGCAACATGTGTCCTTACGTCGGAACTCTCCCGCCACCACGTGTTGCATCTGCAACATCTATGAAAGAAATTGCAAGGCAGCATTAAAGGACATCAGGGTTAAAGTATGCCCTGAAAATTAAAGTGTTGCGAGTGCCCCCACCACATCCTTCAGATGGTGTCTTTGAATAATTCGCGAGATTTTACGCTTCTGCTTACTATTCTTGCACGAACGTCCTTCATCATCTACTGCTGCTGCTGCTGCTGCTTGTGTTGATCATCTCCTACCCAGCTAATAAAATGAAAACAAAGATGGCCCTTACTTCAATCGTGGGGCCTACACAAGCACTCCACCTTGCTCCGTCCTATCGTAGTCGTCCGTCCAAACCCGTGCACGCTTAAAACTGCTTACCCTTCCGAATCGGACGCATGAGACCAGAGCTCATCAGATCGTCGATGTCGTTTGAAATGTCGGCCAAGTCTGGGGAAATTCCATTCGAGTTTCTCCGAGGCATCGAACGCGCTTGCTCGAAGTCGAGCGAATGCGTCAAATTGCGGCCACTCGCCGTTTCGAAACTGTGCGAGGAGTACATGTTCGGATCCACCGGCAAGTTGGCAACAGCGTCATCTTCTTGGAGAGCAGCTTCACCACTTGATTTTTGTGCACGCCAACTGTCGATAAGTCCCTGAAAGAGATGTTGATCTTCGTGGTCCAAATTCTGTACTGCTTTCTGTAGGGACTCTGGGTTCTTGAACGAACTGGTCAAACTGTCCATCATGCTGCTACTAGAGCGACCCCTCTCTTTGGATATTGACACAGTCGCGCGGAACATTTCATCCAGCTCGCCGCTGGCTAGAAGATCCTCCGGTGACATATCTGTGAATGAGCTCATGCCGCGTGCACTGCCAAAGCTGAGTAGACTGTTCGAATGACTACGAAGTAGCTCCTTCAAAATTGCAGCGTCATGCATCTCATCCTCTGCCTTAGCCTCGCCGAGCGGCTCTACTGTCGGTTCCGGGTATCCAGTGGGCATCGGGAGCTGAGGTGGAGGCATAGGTGGCATGTGCTGATGTGAAACGGGAATTGGCATCTGAGGCGGGTGGAGAGGCGGCATCGGCACTGGCGCATCAGGTGCCCTATTATCGGTGTACGGAATTGGAGCAGGGTACCCGTGGTCGTACGGCATATTCGGGGGTAATGAAATAGGCCCCGTCAACGTCGCTGCGATGTCATCTGGCGTGGGCGGTGTCATGGATCTTGACTTGTTCACCGTCATACCTGGCATCAGCTTGGGGCGACCTGGTTTCGCCTTCACCTTCTGGTTCGGGTTTAACGCTTTCCACCTCAACTTGACAGCATCTTCTGTGCGTCCCGGCAACAGCTCTGCTATCTGCGTCCAACGGTTCCCCATCTTCTCAAAGCCTTCCTGAATAATTTGATCTTCTTCCTGCGTAAAAGGCCTAGCATATTCAACCCAGCAAACACCGCGTCAGCTTCACACCAGCTCTACAATCAACTCAATCGCTACCCACGATTTGTTAATACTCGGGTCCAGATGGTTCCTCCATCTCTCTCGACATTGCTTCGCTCTGTCCTCCACAACAGCGTCAGTACAGCAAAACACTCTCCTTCACAAGCGTCGTCAGAGCAGACGTACGTTCTTCCTGGGATATGCGCCGCCACTTCCCCCACGAGTGGCAGCCCTGCAGCACCATCTGCTCCAGAGTGCTGTCCTCTTCGAAGGACCAGTGGCCCTTCACCAGCCCAGGCTTGAGCACTTTGTTCCAGCGCTGGAGACACTGCGCGTGATTGCGTCCGTCCACTCTCGAGGCGATCGCCTTCCAGTTGCGCTGCCCGAACTCGTCCACAGCTTTGCGCAGCGCCTCGTCCTGCTCGGGCGTCCAGCGCTTGCCCTTCTCCTCCTCCGCCCGCGGCTTCTGCGCGTCGCTTGGGACCTCGTGGCCGGAGCGCAGCAAAGATTCGTCCACGTCGTCGCGTTCGCGCTTGCTACGAGGGCGAGAAAGAGTTAGTTGGAGCCGTCAGACACTAAGGAACAACGTCACGTACAGTGCAGGTTCCGCTGCTTGGTTGGAGAGGCGGCAGGTTCATGGAGAGCAGCAGAAAGGATGAGTGTCTGATATGACATAACACTAAACGACTTATTGAGGAGGCTGTTGAGGTGCAGAGAACGTACCCATCGCGACTTGTTATATCGCACACTGCTTGAACCTCGTTTGACAGCGACGAAGGCGAGCGGCTTCTGCTTTGGCAGCCGTGATTACCGCCCCCAAGACATGTCGCTTTTCGGCCAATCCCGTACCGGTGCTCAAACGCATAGTGAAACCAAGTGAAACATCGACACGCGACAACTTCAAGTAGAGCGATGTATCGCCTGTGCAATCCATGGCCTGGAACTCGATCAGACTACGGTAGGCAACGGATAAACACGTGGTCGGCATGCTGCTGCTGTTGTAAGACTTGGCTGTGCAGGGCACTGAGCACAGCGACGTCAGCGTGAGTTTCTGCTTGGGCAATGTGGTTGACAACACGACGACACTGAGTCGCCAATGCTATGCTCGACTCGCGCCAAGCCTCTGTAGCAAAGAGCTCGTTCCGAGGCTCGCGATCGAATGCCCATGCTACAGTAGAGATTGAAGGGATCTCCATGCTCAGAAGTTCTGAGTTCTGAAGTACAATGCACCGCTCCATCATGGCAAAACTGCGATCACAGCGGCGGTACTTGCTGCAGATCGATGACGGCCAACAGACCACGTGGTCCAGCAGGACCATGATTGGCTGGACGGCGGAGGGAACGCTCGCGACAGCAGTAGTGAGTCAGTCGCGCCGACTAGTTCAGAAACCTCTCTGAATCATAATAGCTCCAGTCGAAATATGAGCCTCCTTACAACACTCCATACGTAAGTACCTCTATATTTACATACCCTGAAACATCCGATTAGCTGGTCAGTCTCAGGTGGTCCATTGCGTATCCCTTCAGGCCCGACCCCAGCCGATTGCTGAGACCCTAGACTTCATGCAGCGGCCTCACCTGGCAACTTGCCAAAATGCTGTCAAGAGCTGCGATCTCTGCAATTCCTCGGGCCATCGACACTCCCTCAAAAAATGTCGTGCAGACTGTGAATGGCCAGAAAATCGTGCTTGTTCCTGATGCTCGCATGGCCTTCGGTGACTTTGTGGTGCGTTCGTTATCAACAGCCAATTGCTTGAGGATCTTGTTTGCTCCGACTGAATTCGGCGGTTCGGTTTGCGCAATTGCAGGGCGAGGAAAGCTTGAGCGGGAGACTGATGAGTGCGGGGCCGATCCTGGACCTGGTGGATCGACTCGCCGGCGCTCTGTCCGAAAGTGTTACGGTCGACCAGGGGATCGTGACCCTCTCCGTTGACCGCGTGGACATCAAAAGCCCCATCGCGCATGGAGATTTGCTGCGGATGGAAGGCGAGGTGATCCACCTTGGACGATCATCGATAGTTGTGCAGGTGAGCTTTGAAATCTGTTGCGATGCTGTAATGCATGACTGATCAACTTCGTTAGATGAGCGGCTACCGCTACGATGTCGACCAAGGCCAGTTTGTCGAAGTGATGAGCGGGTTCGCCACGATGGTGGCTGTGGACTTTGAGACCATGCGCGCCCGTCCGGGATTGCCGACGTTGGTGCACCCCACAGACTCGACCTACGTGCCGAGGCTCGAAAGCCTTGCGAAGCAACGCAAAGAACTTGCTGCTCGCTGGCGCGCTGTACAAGAGAAAGTGGACCAGTTACCCCACATTGCAGCCGCCATGATCGAGGATTTCGGGCAGGAATACGCGGAACTCGTGTCCGTGCCTGAGACGTTGGTGGAGGTCCAGACATCGTTTTTGCCCAAGCATTGCAACCGCAATAACACCACTTACGGTGGTGACGTTCTAGGTTTCATGGTGCGTTGCGAGGAACTACTCAGTTGAAGTGATTTGACATTCTAACGCTTCTTGTTGCATGATGTAGGATAAAGTGGCTTTGCAATGCGCCAAGGGTTTCGCCAAAAACCGGAACATGGTGACGGTGTCCATGAACCGCGTTTTCTTCCAGCTACCAATTCACATGGATGATATTGTAACCATGGCAGCGCGAGTCTGTAATGTCCGGTAAGATGTACAATTCGCTATACGGTTTGAAGTGTTGAGCTGAACAAAGCATTATCGTTTTTCTAGTCGACACCATTTGGAAGTCGAAGTCGAAGTGTTCGTCTCTCAGGTTCACTACAAGCAGCGGCGCAAGTCGCACACAGGATACTTTACGGTGGTGAACCTCGATCAGACATATCAAAGAGATGCATCACGAAGGGCCTACTTGTGGACGAAGGGGACCAAGCCAGTATGCGAACGATGCTCAAAGCTCAGCACCGCTATGCTTTTGAGAAAGAAGAGCGGAAGGAACTCCCTGCGGATCCACTGGCGCTCACTACTGCAACTGCCACAAGGGCCATGATCTCGCCCAGTTTGCGAGGCCGTCTATGAGGAATAACCCAGCAAACTACCACGGTCTACGTGGCTTGGGTCGATATGTGTAAATGAAAAATGAGCAGCCTTTGTTAAATGCATTTTCTAGACAGCAATAGAGTTGGGCTCTGTCGGACAGCCAAGCAACATCCTGGTGTGGATATCTTCTTACAGATGACTCCCAGAAATCGGTGAAAGTGCTAGAGGTTCCAGGTGTAGAAGCTTCCTCGCGTTCTCGGAAATCTTCCGACGAGTTTGAGCCTTCAACAACACTCGCAAGCTCTCTTGATCGTCCTCATTGATCTCAATACCTTGGGCAACACGCTCTGCTTGGTTCAACGCATTGAGGTTCGCAACCACAAAGTATCTGCAGCAGAGAGGATGCAGTAATGAGCGAGCTCAGCACTGTATTTAAAAACGCAAAATGAATGCTTACCCGGTATGGGATTTCCGCCGCTCTTGCGATGCAAGCTTATTGAGAAATACCTCCACTTGCACTTCCACATTGTGTTCTCTGTGTAGCACAATAATGCATCAATTATCGACCACTGTTAGCAGACCGATCTTCGAGCGCAGCAGCTTCATATTCCGGAAAGCTTCGCTCAATACTTACCGGACACCACAAATTCGGGCTTCCACGGAGACAACGTCACTTGTCGAGACCGGCAGCTTGAATGAAACTCGGTCGGCAGACACTGTCATCATGTTGCTGTTTCCGGTGAAGATTTTCCCACAGTACAGCGCCGTCTTGTCCTGAGCACATAGTTAAGTGTGGCGAGATGTGAGCTGCGATCACGCAATTCACCATTACTTTGTCTTACCATCCACGAAAGGATTTCGCCGCCAAAGACTGTGCCATGTCGGTTCAAATGGCGAGGCATGAAGGAGTTTCCCAGAGCGACGACTGTGTCAGACACTGGAACTGCACTAATGCAATCACAGCCGCGGGTAGTATCATCCAGCATGTCGACTGAGATGCGTGGCAGCTCATCAACAGATTCTTCAGCGCTTTTCAAGCGCACCGAGAGCTCTTTCCGCTTTGTAGCGATATCTCTCAGGCTGTCGATATATTCTGCGTTGCCAGGAGCGACGAGCCCAGGCAACCCACGACTCGGACGCAAGTTCTCGTCCAGCGCCACTGCAGTCATGACAGCATCAAGAGCATGGACGAATTTCCGCGTGGCAACATCGTGTCGATATCCAGTGACCTGGAGCGTCACGGACGACCTGCCGATGTTAATGAGCTCGCCTTCAAAGCGCACGACATCACCGTGAGCGATGGGGCTGACCACGTCAATGTGCTCCAGCGCTGCCATCGCCACCGTTTTTGATATCGCACTGGCACAACCACAAAGTTCATAACAACATCAGCTCAGAACCAATTACCATTGCCATTCTGTGAACACCCCACGCACTTTTGAGCGACAGCTCCACCGAAATTGTCCAGCCACTGCAAGATTGGCCCAAGGCCCAGCAACTTCCCACTCAAACGTTCGTCGCCCTAGCTCAAGAGCGTGAATTAGTGGCTCTCGCTCAATAGTCGATGAATGTGGACACTCACCATCGTATCGGCATAAGCCAAACGGGTTTGCTGCACTGTCACGCTGCTCTTAGCTGCCGTCGACATTGCACGCAACGAGCGGGTTACGCCGGACAAGGGCTTCGAGATGACACAAGGTCTCAGAAACATCCCCCGGATGGGCAAATGGTTTACCTAACAGTTGTAAGCGAGTCATCAGCACTCGGTTCGCAGTGATAGAGGACAGAATGATAGCATTCGGAGGTTATCTATTATGTTATGAGTGTTGCGTCGACAAGTTCACGGTGCGGTGGATGACTTAGGTGTTGACAGTGAAAGTGGCTCCAGCTTCAGCAGCTTGCGTTCCTCATCGTCAAATAGCCAACGGTGCTGAGCCTTGAGCAACGTGCGCATACTTTCTTGGTCGTTCTCGTCCACTTTCAACCCCGTCGAGATCTGCTTCATACGGTACGACCGATCCAGATTGGCCACCGTGAAGTATCCCGTGTGCGACTTGCGCCGCTCCTTGGAACCGATGCGCCCCACAAACACTTCGACTTCGACTTCCAAATGGTGACGACTGTAAATGAATCACATACAACAAGTTACAATCGGTCAGGACCATGCTAGCTAGCAGTGAATGTGACAACGTACCGAGCACTGGAGACACGAGCGTGCATGGTCACGATGTCGTCCATGGTGATCGGTAGCTTAAAGAAGATGCGGTTCATCGAGACCGTGACCATGTTCTGGTTCTTGGTGAAGTTGCGAGCGCAGTAAAGCGCCACCTTGTCCATCCACGTGAGCACCTCGCCGCCGAAAATGGTGTTGTTACGGTTGAGATGTTTGGGCAGAAACGAATTCTGCACCTCGATGAGCGTGTCTGGAATCGGCAGCTCAAGCGAGCGTCCGTAGTCGTAAGTCTTGATCATGTCGGCGGATACGTGCGGCATCCGATCCACTTCTTCCTGCACGGCTTGCCAGCGAGCAGCCAGCTCCTTGCGCTGCGCTGCGATCTCCTCGTGCTTGCTGACGTACTGTGGGTCGTTTGGGTTCATGAGCTTTGGCAACCCCGGACTCGGTCGCATGTTCTCGTCCAGCGCCACACATGTCATGATGGCACTCAGTGTGTGGATGAACTTGCCCGCCTCGATGTCATGCCGGTAGCCGGTGATCTGGACGGCCAGCGAAGAGCGTCCAGTGACGATCACTTCGCCTTCGAGCCGCACAAGATCGCCATGCGCAATTTGGCTCTTGAAGTCCACGCGGTCTACAGAAATGGTCGCGATGGTCTTGCACGCCACACTGACAGCAACAGCAACGTCAGCACCATATTTCCAATTGCAAAAGCTTAATGGCAGCGCTCACTTCTCGGCGACTGCAGCGCCAAAGATGTCCAGCCGCTCCAGAACGGGCCCAGCGCTGATGAGTTTGCCGCTCAGACTCTCCTCCCCAATGATGTCGGCAAACGCCAAGCGTGTGTCGCGCGGGTTCACGAACTTCTCGTCTCCGATGGTTTGCATGCGGACGGCACTGAAGAAGCGGTTGCGAGAGTGCAGCTGGGGCTTGCTCGCTGCTATGACGCGACGAAGCATTTTCTGAAGTGGACACTGGATGACCACAACGTTCAGAGCGCAATCATCTGCTGCATCTAATCAATTGGTCGAACTTAGCTGTAAACCGAACTTAACGACTTCAGACAAATCTTCATACGGAGCGATGTGGTCGAGGCTGACGGAGGGGCTGGCGGACATTGTGGCGCCGGAGGACGGCGCTGAGCAGGAGCGGGAGCAGGACGGGGACGAGCTCTGGAGTCGGTTCGCTGCGGTGGTGGCGCCTCCGCCTCTGTCTGCGGCGGCGGAGGAGGACGACGAGAAGGAGCAGTACATTTGTGAGCTGGAGAGAGCTTTGCTGCAGCGGAAGAAGGCGAACGAGGCGCTAGAAAAGAAGGTCAGCGGCAGATACTTAAATATATTTTTTTAAATTGGGACTAATGCTTGTTTGCAGATATCGGACCTGGAGAATCGAGCAGGCGAGGAGCGACAGTGGAAGCGACAGGTGCGAGAGCAGGAGGCGGAGATAGCGCAGCAGAAGGCGACGATTGAGAGGCTGCAAGCTGCGAGAAATGAGGCGGTGGCGCTACAGTCGGAGGATGGAGAGACGAGCGGAACGGACCGTGACAGACTCGTCCAGGAGCTGCAGCAATCCCAAGCGCAGGTGGAAAAAGCAGAGCTAGGAAGTTTTGCTTACAAGGCTTATTGACTATTTTTTTTTACTATTTTTTGTTTGTGGAGTTAGACCGATGAACTGGCGCTGCAATGCCAATCGAATGAGAAGGAATTGGTGAGGCTGCGGGACCGAGTAGAAGAGTTGCTGGCGACCGTTGAGACGCTGCAAGATGACGAGCGCGAAGCTCGCTCTCGGGCGGCTGAGTATGAGCAAGGATACATGGATTTATTGGCGGAGATGGAGAAGATCAAGACCGCACATGAAGACGAGAAGGCAGCTTTGATGGCGAAAAGTGAGGAGCACGCCAGCTCTATAGACAGCCAGAGGCTGTATGATCTGGAAGCGCAGCTGTCTGCGTCGGAAGCTGACAAGGCTGTTGCTTTGAAAGATGCTGAGAGATTGCAGCGTAATCTTGATTCCCTTGAGGGCGTCTTGCACCAATTTCAAGTGGACAGTAAACTTCAGAAAGAGCGAGTTGCTGAGATGGAAGCAGAACTTGAGCAGGCAAGGGAGGAAATCAAATCGTTTAAGGCATCACCAACACCCACCAACCCAGAGACGGACGATCTGGAGAGAGTGATGGCGCAGTTGGTGAAAAAGACGCACGAGTGTGAGCAGCTTCGAGAGGTATGACTGGTAACGTAAGGCGCAGCTCCAACTCTATGGCTGTGAGTCTAACCATACGTGGTATCCTGTACTTTTGTGTATCTTAGGCTCTTGAAAGCACGGCGACACAATATAACTCGGATAGAGACGTGCTGGACAAGAGACTCGCAGCACAGCTTGTGGTGCGGTTTTCGTCGAATGTGCCATACTATGCAAGCGACAGCACGCACCTTGTTCTGATCTTCATGTGGTGTCGTTATTTACGCCAGGTAGCGTACGTGGACAGCAATAAAAAGAGTGAAGTGCTTCAGCTCATGGCGCGGATGATGGTGCGTAATTGTTTATTGTCGGACCAAGTGGGCAATGTTAAATTGAACCGACTCGTGTGTTCATCCTTAGGGTTTTACAGAGGAGCAAAAGCGTCGGGTGGGGGTTGGTTATCCGGTGGAAGGAAATGGTGGAGGTGGACTTTTTCGTCAATTATTGGGCTTGTAGCTCCTGGTGACAATGCCAATGTAGGTGCTGGAGGCACTGGCCTTGACCCAGCCGCAATTGAAGGCAAAAGTTTTGCAGACATGTGGTCGGACTTCCTTCTCGAAGAAGCATCCAAAGGGAAGTAGAGTGGTCAAGTTGAAGCCGTTGAAGGTCGTGCAAGATGATCCAGCAAGTGTGTATACGAACCAGTCAAAATTCGTGGCGAGTAACAAACATCTTTCCAATTGTGGTTGGTGTTTACTGAACAAGTAGCCCGTGCTTGTCGACATTGTGGCTGTCCTCCGATGTTGCTGAATGGGACCTCGACGGCTTTGAGCTCGGAAACAAAGTATATCTTGGCTAAAAATTTCTGGAGAAAACCGGAAACAAACTACATCTTGGCTGATTTTTTTACGCAAGCGCCATTGATTGATGCAATCCACACTGCCAAAGGGCCTGTGGACATTAAAACTACTACGATGGTCTGGACTGCGAATGGTTTTCGATCCTACCCACTCAACACGACAAGCTGGTTGCTAGAAAGCTAGTCCTCGACGACCAAGTATCGACGGCAAACCAAAGTCAAGACTCTTGCCGTGCACGATCAATTCAAGAGCGCTGCTAACTGAAGCAACTTAACTTCACACCCAATCAAAATCATGCAAAAAAATTACGGCGCAACTTCGATTATATCAGTCAAGCATATGACCGAGAACAATGAACTGCAAGAACTGCAACCCAACGTCTGCAATGGCGAGACCGATGACGCAGCAATACGTACGTGCTTTAAGTGAAAATGTTGTAATTCATTTGGATGAGTTTGCGTCATGTTGTGACTGTAGCTTCAATTGCAGCGTCTTGCGATTGTAAAAGCACCACGACAATGGCACCAACTCATGCTTGTACAGCATAGAACTTCCCGGTAGAGGAAAGAAGCGGCGTCGGTATTGTGCTGCGATCGATCGCAAATATGTCTGCGAGCATCCAGGCTGCAGCCAGGTTTATTTTGTTTACTTGCGTCTCAAAACCTTGCTGCCATGCCCCAACTTAACGGCGGTGCAAGCTCCCAGAACCAATTACCACCCTGGCACTTTCAAGCAAAAGTGGGTTGCTGCGTTACCTCGCGGATACGAGAGGGAGGAAACGGTCTCGACGTCAGCGCACCCTGCCGTCAAAGTTGCTGCTTTGCAAGAGTTGCAAGACTAAGACGTGCACTGAATGCGATCATAGAAACTCTCCAGTGGTCCCAAGACAAAAACAAACAAGGAAAGAGCACATCGCTGGATTGGCTGGATTGGAGGCGGATTTTGATCAAACGAAGGGCGGGTTGAAATGTTTCAAGAATCCTCAGGGCCAAGCACAGCAGAAGTAAGATCTGCTTGAAGTACAACGGGTGATCGAAGGTAGACTGCTTTGAGAGGTTGCTCACACCTACACAGCGGCATTGAACGTGTTTACTCTATTCATTTATTTATTTGACACTTTGGCCGAAAGCTGTTGTGATCGAATGACATATTACCAGCAGTGACTCGTATCGAAAAGGGGGACAATAACGTCACCACATCGCTGCAATGGCCTCAAAGCAGTACCTACGCAGTTCAGTAAAGTAGGCGAAGCGATTAAATGAAATCTGCAGTGCAAGGAAATATGACCGAAAGCCAATGCTTCGATCTCTTTTGGGTTGTGCAATTTAAATTTCAGGATGGGCTTATTCCTAGCCGCATGTGGTAGAGACCAACGTAGCGATGTCTGACTAGTGGTAGTTTTGCAGTACAAGTCTCAACAGCTGGAGCAAGTGGCTGGAGGACGTGGATCAGGAGCTGAAATCCAAGTCTGTTTGTGTTTTGACTGCCTCTTGTGGTGAGTTTGAGTTCATCCTCGAGGCTGCTCGAAGTGGACTGGAGTGCCAGTACATTGCAAAGGCAAAGGATGGATGAAGTGTGCATGTTTGGTCGCAGCGTGGATGTGGACGGAGACGAATGGATCGACCTCGGACTTCCGTCTGCGACGTGTGACGGCCATGATGGCACAGTCTTCGATGAGTTCGAGACGTCCATGGCAGGCAAAAGTCTGACGTCGTCGGCTGTAGAGCCCATGCCGGAGCCAGCAGCAGAGCAGGAAGACCAGCAGACTGAAGTCAAGCAACAGAGCAAGGTGTCGCGACAGCAACCTGTGAAGTCAAATAAAGCTGTTGAGGTGACGCAGAGCGTGAAGTCGACTACAGCGATGAAGGCGGCGCAATCCAAGGAGGTTTGTTTTCATTCTGCAGGTAGTATCGAAAACTGCATCGAAGGCCTTGATGCTGATTTTTTTATTGCGCGTGATTAGGCTCTGATGGCCTTTTATCTAGGCCGAGCCAAGCAAATGGAGGTGAAGAGTAAGGAGATTTTGGTCGCATCGGCACCACCTGTGGTCCTTCGTTCACTTCAAGAGCCTTTCGGACGTTGAATGGATGCACTTGGCCATGAGTTCGGCTACTGTGAAATAACGTGATGAAATAGACACCTACATACTGTTTCTTGTATTCCATCCTTCGTGGATTCGCAATTATATTGTCAAGACATCCACGCGCTCCGCTGACGGTTGTCTGTACCGACTAGCAAACTTGCAGCTTTGTCGTTAACGACGCGTATTACTCCAGCCCGAGGCTTGGGGAATTCTCGCTGATATTTCATCGAAGCCGTCTTGACACTTGCTATCGTTGCTGCTGACTGGGATTGTGATAAAGTCCTTGTGCTGGTAGGTGTGGCAGAGCTTGCTCTCACGCGACCAGGAACTACACTTTGAGGTCCAGCGACGGCGCGCAATGCTGTACTTGGACGAATTTTGAGGCTTCCTAGCGACGTGTGACTACTGCTACTAGTGTTGCTCCCAAGACTTCGATTGCTGCCAGAAGCATCATCTCTCAAATTGAACACCATTGAGCATCCAGCTTTAGCGTTGGCTGCAGAAGTTCGGACCCGAATCAATGGCGTTGATAGAGACGGCGTAAGATGCTGAAAAACAAAACAAAACAAAGCAAAGACGTCAGCCCTCAGAAATCCTTTGAGGTGCCAAACAAATTCTCACGTACCGTCCTTGGAATTGCTAGTGAGGAGGTAGAGATCGGAGAGAGAGGTGGGATCGCTATTGGTTCAGCTGGGACTTCCTCGTAGTCGCGGAAATGCATTTCGGACAGTGGAGAGATTGGACGATGACCAAAATGCAACGGCGACCCCAAGTTTGGTGATGACGGCGAGTGTGACTCGCGTTCCAACGGAGTATTAAGAAGCGCGTCAGTGGCTAGTCGTTGTTGGAGCTGGACCACATCGTGTCAAAACAAAGCAGTGTCAGATAAAGAGATCCCGCAATGTCGAAACAGAATCCCAACGTACATCGAAGCGCTTTCGGGACATAGCGGAGGTGTTCTCGACCCATTCCGGGCCTTCAATTACAGATTCGCCCTGCAACAGAACTACTCCTGATGCCACGGTCATAGTTGTTGGTAAAGCACTGGCGCTGAATTCGTTGCTTTCCTCAACAAACGTCTGGCTGGCGGGGCTATCAGTGTCGTGCTCGTAGCTCCAAAGATTTCGCCTACTGCTCCACTCGTTATTCAAGCTACCACCGGATAAAAACTCCGATGTAGACGGTCTGCGCATTGTTTTTTGTCTAGAAAGCGAATCAGATAGCAACATCGCGCCGGTGGTTTTTCTCTGCTGCTGTAGAGCAGAATCGGCGATGTTGGCCGACTGTGATCGCCGTCTTGATTGGCGTTGCGGGTTTTCCGCAATTGAGTGGATCGACGACGGCATTTTCCGTCCTCCTCGCCCATTCGAATCCTGCACTGTAGATTGTCGACGCGATGAAGATCTCCTTCTTGTTGTGTCAACATCATTCTCTGTTCCTCCGACGACATCTTGGATTGACGAAAAGCTATCGACATTTGATTTCATGCGTACGGGAGACACAGCAAACTCTGCTACGACGTTTTCCAGTGGTGGTGCGATCACTCCCGTCTCCATAGACACGCGGTTTTCGGTCTTGTTGAACGCTCTTGCAATAGCTATCCACTTGGAAAACCCCGGCTTCTTCGTCTCAAGGCTCTTTAGACATTTCTCTCGCCATTCCTTGATATCCTGCAACCGTGACAAAGCGATCAAAACTCTCAGAGCGTTGATAAAGTAACGAAAATGAGCAGCAACTTACAGGGTTCTCGTCCTCCTCCGTAAACTCTTGCTCGAACATTGCGTCGACGGTCTGCACTTCTGGCAACGCCACAGCCGGCGGCTCCGTTCCACCTAGAGACCGAATGGCCAGTGCAGTTTTAATCGCTGCGGCATCAGTGAGCAGCAGTCGAGACGGCAGTGGGCGCTGTTTGGAGCGTACCTTTGTGGAGCTTCCGCCTCCGCCTCGACGGTCTTTTGCCGTCCGCAGCGCGTGGGGCTTGCGGGGACGTGGAGCGCGCAGCTTTCTCGGGACTTTTGGTCGGCACGCAGTGGGCGGCATGGCGGTCCTTCACCTCGGCCTCGGGCCTGGTCTCCGCTGCGAACCGGGCGCTGTCCAGTGCGTTGTCGTGGCCTAGAGCTGCGGCGAGCGCTGTGTCGATGACGTTGCTGCTGAGCTGCGCACTGGTGGACCGAAGGGCGGCGGTTGCAAGGCAGCGCTGCCGGTAGAAGCAGTTGGTCGCCGATAGCAGCAGCTCGACGAGGGCGATGGCCACCGCGTCGCTCTCGTCGTCGCCAGCAGCGTCAAGTTGCAGCAGCGAGTGGCGCACGGCCACGATCTCCATCGCGAAAGTCCCAGGCGACAGT
The DNA here is from genome assembly GCA_011947355.1 of Phytophthora boehmeriae. Classification (NCBI taxonomy): domain Eukaryota; phylum Oomycota; class Peronosporomycetes; order Peronosporales; family Peronosporaceae; genus Phytophthora; species Phytophthora boehmeriae. The sequence goes on along the minus strand of JAAVTJ010000241.1, from coordinate 126,516 downwards.
CGTCGTCACATAGATAGCCTTTCTAAAGATAGCCATGGCTTCAAGATGAGTCAGATGCGTCACGCCAGCTGTCGACCAGAGAAGGACTCGTGGGTTGCTACTTACTGAAGTAATCCAAAGCGTGCAGTCTGACGGTGGGTGAATGTCGTCGGTGGTGTTTAGTGGACCGAGTGGATGGACAGACGGTGGATGGAGTGGCACTCCACCAAGAAGACTAGATGTCTTCTTACTAGCACTGTCGCTGACACGAAAGTGCTGTGGATACTTAAGCAACTTCAACGTGGATACACGTGCAGACTGTTGTACTCGCCTGCTGGATCTTGGTGTTTGTATGTGTGCGTCGACTTTGTCGAGACCTATCGAGACTGCCATATCGACACATTGAAAGGGTGCAGGCCTTTCACTTGGCCTTTGTATGCCGGTTAGGTCGAAGGAACTCACGCGAAAGAAAAGCTTCTCACTTGCGCTCTGGAAGCACGAAACCAACAGCGATCTTCCCGTCGAGACGAGGGCCATGAAGAGTCCTGTGAAGGCCAAGCAGGAGCAGGACGTGGACATGCAGGACAAAAGCGAAACCCTATCCCCACAACGAAAGCAACGCGAACAGAGCGCGATTTCCACTCTGGCCAGGTTCAAAGCGCAACAAGATGTACGGACTTTGGCCACTTTAGCCACTTTAGCCACTTTAGCCACTTTGGCCACTCATTCTCTAACTGCTGCAGCTGAAAATCGAAACGCACCAACTGATGGGCGACAACGAGGAGACGAAAGTGCCAGCGCCGCCTTCCAGCACGGGCAAGAAGCGACGGAGACGGCCCGCCAATCAGATCGACCGCAAGTTCAGTTGCCACTTTCCTGGCTGCGAAAAGGTTCGACTTGGTTCGAACTATTCTAACCTGGTTCGAACTATTCTAACCTGTTGTATGACTGATGCCAGGCGTATGGCTCCGAAGGGTCTTTAACGCAACACCAGCGCCTTAAACATGCTCAGCCAGACGCCAACAACCAGGTAAACTTTTTCTGTACCTATTTCTTTATTGTAGTTTATCTGACTGGTTAGTTATTGACCGCCAGCAACTGAGTACTTTTCTGCTGCCCGCCCCTTTCGACGCCGCCAGAGCCGTCTCCATCCGACCTGCGGCCAGCAACCAGCTCTCCAACGACCGTCGGACGGACGTCGGGCCTCCGTCCGCCAAGGCCCAGCGCCAGCACTCGCGGCTCCGCTCCAACTCCATGCCAGTGGCCTTTTCGGCCTCCGTCGCCAGCTCCAAACCGACGTCAGCGTCCAAATCAAAGTCAACGGCCGCCACCTCGCGCGCCAGAGCTCGGAAACCGCGTCGAGCGGCGACTCCGCACCCCAAAAAGCCGTCCTCGACCAGCGCCCGGCGCTGCAAAATCCGCTCAAAGTCCGAGTCGCTGCCGGAGATGACGCCGCTGCTGCCCCTTCAAGAGCTGAAGGCCCCCGCCAGCGACCGAAGCTTCAGCGACCAGGTCGTGCCCACCAGCGCGTCGTTCGAGTGGCCTCCGTCCGCGGTTGCGGCCACCGGACAACTCCCGACGACGTCCGTGTCCAGCGACGACCAGGCCATTGACAGCGATATCTTGTCGGTGCTGGCCAACTGCGATGCGTCGGACCTGACCGACTCGACGGTGCTGGATTTCGGGTCAAGCGGACCGCCGTCGTTCCAGTCGTCGACCAGTTTCGGCGACAATGAGGACGCAGAGATGTTCCCCGTCGGCTTGGACTGCTTCAAGATTGCGGAAAACACGCCGACGACGAGTGTGATGGCAGTTGGAGGCGAGTCGGCAGGATTTATTGCGCACAACGAGATCGAGCCCACCGTTGGGCTCAGTGCTTTGCAACTCTTGATGACGACTGGGCCAATCTGCACCTTTCCCACCACTTGCAGCGAATGTCCTTCGCGTCGCCGCATCACTTGGACTCGACATTTGACAGACTAACAGCAGATGAAGATGCCACTCACACAGCAGCGAGATTTTTACGTTCAGCTTCTGACCCTTCTTTCTCTGCGTCTCACTTGAGTTTGAGCTCTGGGACGGAGACTCTGCCGCCTCTTTCTGGTATCGGTCACTTTCCATCACTGCCGGTCGAGTCAGTTTCAGTCAAACCTGTCACTACGCAGCTCTGGGAACGAGGTCCGACATCGTCAGAAACAGTCAAGACCGACAACGACAACATCCAGCAGCTGATCTGGTTGTCGAATGAGTCAGCCTTGCCGCCGATGATGGAGACTGGCAGCCAGCAGCTTTCTTCTGAGGCGCTCGACGAAATGCTTAGCAGCGTGTCGCCCCAACTTGAGGACGATGAGCCCGAGTGGAACGAGGCAAAGTTTTCGTCTCCAGCTGCGTTTCAAGGCGACGTTTTCGGTGGCGATGGTGGCCTGGGTGAGGTTGGGCTAGCTTCAGCGTTGCTGTGCCAGCGTGAAGAGCTCTAACCGAGATAGACGACAGCTCATCTATACTCAAAGTGCGCTGGCATCGCGAAGTCGGTCTTTCCGAGATTTTCTAGCCATGGCCAGCCGTGGTGAAGGAAAATTCTGTTGCTGCCAGCTTGTTTGTACTGTCCTGAACAACCAGAAGATGTCCAGCCTGCGGTTGTCAACGGGTGTCCATGCGTGTTGAATAGTGTTCAAGATGGGGACGTTTGTGACGCCAACTCGTGTTGAGTGTAAACGAACGAGAGCTGTCTAAAAACGAAATGCATGTCCCCCATGTCATTGTAAATTGGCAAGTGCTCGCCGTTACGTGGGCCAAGAAACTCTATTTGTCGTTCGAGTCAAGCGTCACACACTACTTGTGAGTTTGCGTCGGTTCGCACACGAGCACTATTGCGCTCTTCCACGCTCGTTGCAAGCAGTTTTCCATGACCACCCGAGACGATTCGAATGTTTCAAATGGCGTCTCAAGAGCTCCGGAACGGCAGAGACTGCATGATGGATTTCGTGATGACCGGCGATATCTGTCGCAAATGGTCGGGGAGGGCGGAGGTGAACGCACTAACCGAATTGAGGCCGTTTTGGAGCTCAAACAGGACTTGGAGGCATCTTCCGCTCGAATCGGAGTGCAAAATGCTATGGCTCGAGCTAAGGAGGAAGCTGTCAAGGCCGAACAAGCAAGAACGCATCAAGATTTGGTGAATCAAGGCAAGAATCCATACGAGATCGCTCGACGGAAGGTGGTCGAGCGAGAAGCTCGAAAAGAACGATCAAGAATTGAAAAAATATTCAAAACCGCGAGTCGAAGCTGCTGAATCGCCTGCAAGCAGAGAAAGCAGAGACTCGAAGAAGAGAAACAGTGGAGGCTAAGAATCGCGCTTACGAACGCAAATATCAACGGGAAATGGGGCGAGCGGCTCAAGAAGAACGCACAAACGCGTACTTGTTGTCACGAACAGGGCGTGATACGTTAGATCCTACCGGCAAACTGGTTCGGGTGTATCCGTCTCAAGAGACTACGATCAAAGACGGCAGTTTTGGGCTGGGACACAGTGCTGTTCGAACGTCAGAGCAACGGCGACGTATTGTTGCAAAGGTACATGCCAAATCAGCGCACGTAGGGACAGGAGCAAGTCAAATATTACTACCTCGACAACGGAACCGACAAGTAGGGCACGATTCAGAACAGTTTGGAGAGGCTGAGATTACTTCAAGTCGCACAGAAGGTGAGAACGATGCAGGACTGAAAGCTACGGAGAGATTGATCATACCGCCGCTACCAGGAGCAAAACCCGGTCAAGACCTTCGCAAGGTTAATCATGCTCTGCTCCCGTCGAGTAGTGACGTCAAGTTGCCACCAATTTCCGGGGTAAACTCTCGCCGGTCGCTGCATTCACGAGACGAAAATGATGAAGACCGATATGATATCGAGACACAATCCAAGCGAAAAAGCCTCGCGGTCGCAGCGTGTTGGAGGAACGACAACTTACAAAGGCGAGACAAAGGCAGCAAGACGCTCGGTTCACTCAATCTCAGGTAGTGTTGGGGAAGGAGTTCACTGGAAACGCTTTCCTTGCAAACCCACCGCTGCTCTGGTTCAAAGATTTCGATGTGGGTCGTCCGCTTTCTCTCAGCTTCACCCTCACAAACGTTTCAAACACTTTTAACCAGTTTCGACTGCTCGCGATGGAAGACGAGGTGCGTGAGCTTTTGACATTGTTTATGACAAGCCTGGACGAATGTCGGCGGGCATGAGTTGCTCGTTGCGTATGACTTTTACTGGGATCGAACGACGTGACTTAGACACAACGCTGTCGGTGGCATCCCCCACGGGTGTAATTCAAGTGCCAGTACGATGTACGTGCAAGAAGGCAGTACCTGTGCTGGATAAACGAGAGATTCGATTTCCAGAAATCGTCGCGGGCGAAAGAACGACCATTGCGTTACGTTTGACGAACGAAGGCGCGTTACCGCTAGAGTTCCGTGTGCGTCGGATACCATCGTCACCATCTAAGATTTTGGACGTCTTGCCACTTACAAACGCACCAGTTGTGATTGACAACAATGAGGAAAAAGAAGATGAGGTAGATGCTACCGAAAAAAGTGACGTAGTTGACGGTGTTAATGGAAACCTGGAGGAGCCGCAAGAGAATTCTGAGAGTAATGCGGGCCCAGAATTCGCTGAAAGTGAGCAACCCGTTGTTCAAAGTGTTAATGACGAAATTGGCGCGGATGACCCTGATGCGAGTGCTTCTGTGAATGCAATTCCTACGAACACTGTTGAATCCGATATAGCTAAAATGATTGAGGGCAAGGAAGAAGAAGAACTGAGTAAAGAAAACGAATTGCTGAATCAAGACGAACAAGAGCTTCTCGATCGAGCGTGTGAACTAACACTGTTTAGACCGGAAGGAGCGGATGAGCCTATTCGCTTTACAAAGCGTGGTCTAGTTGGTCCGTACACCAGCAGCAATGTGTCATTCACTTTTGCGCCAGCCGCTGCCTTAATCCTTGCAAACGAACAGTTTGTCGTTGAATTTTCGACGCCTGAATCATCAGGAGTTTCATCACCAGACCTTCGACGACTCAGTGCTATCCCGCTATGTGTTACTGGTGTGGCCTCGCAGGTTCCAGTTTACGCTTCTTGCTCGAGATTAGATTTTCGATGTTGCGCCTACGGGAAGCTTTATCGCCACCAGCTGCAAGTGTGCAATCGTGGCAAAGTCGCTCTTAAGGTTCAAGTACAGGTTCCTACGCCACTGGCAGGCTGTCTCGAGTTTAACCCAGGCTTCGGCTTCGTACAAGCAGCCGCTGCCAAGCAAGATGGTCAGTTCCCTATGCAGGTTAAGTTTCGACCGCAAGAGCGTATGTGGAAACGTGTTGAGCGTGCAGGGTTGGGCTCTCGCGCTCTTGGCATGATCGCTGTTCCTGTATCAGTTCTTGTGCCAGATCAAGTGGTTCCTGTTTTCTTCGTGCTCACAGCGAGACTAACGCCTATGACGTTGGAATTCAAAACATCATCGCGCCTAGAGTTTGGAAGCAACGACAAACAATTACACTTCGGTTCATGTTGTGTGGGGCACAGTGTTAGCCAAGAGCTTGCGATCACAAACCCTGGACGTGTGCCGCAACGCGTAGGAATCACCACTCTCCCAAAAGACGTGATTATTGCTGATGTTTCTGCTGGAGTGGGTATTGTGTTACTACCTGGGGAGTCTTACAAACTTCTTGTGGTGTTTCAGCCCAGTGTTCCGGGTGAATTAAAAGCAGTTGGGCTCGAAGGACGTGCGAAGCCTACACTGGTGATATGGTCCTCGACATGTAACCAAGAATACGTGCTGCCTTGCACAGGCGTCGGAGTGGCTAGCGATTTAATATTCTCACATTCGGCTGTCCGCCTCGGAGCGACATCGCTTGGCCAGTCCCAGACTTGCAGCGTAATGCTGAGTAACTCATCAGACTGTCAGACACTTCTAGCAGAACTGCGTTTACCACCAGAAGCCTCGTCATTCCTTCGGATCACGCCACTTGTTGCACGGTTAGCACCACACGAGTCCGTGCGATTGGAAATCGACTTCGAGCCCACTGACGGCATTTTTAATGTTGTCGAGAACAGCTACTTTGAAGGAAAGCTGTCCGAAGATACGGCTTTGGAGGACAACAACAGCGGTTCACTGTCAGCTAGGAGTGTACATGCTGATATAAGCGACGGTGTGCCTCAAGAAGCGCTTCTCGAAAATGTAGAGAACGACGGCGAAGAGAGCGATCAAGTTGTGCAAAAGTCCAACCATCCAGAAGAACGTCGCAGCTGTCACCACACGTGGACTGTTTTGTGTTTCCAGCAGCCAGAAGTGTCCGACGAAAAGAATTCCTCTCAGCCGATATTATCACCACCACTGAAAGCATTGGAGGTGCGAACAACTGCGTTGGAACCTTTTGTATCCTCGTCCGAGAGATTTCTGGATTTTGGACGGGTGGCTATCGGCCAGATATATGTGCATGAGCTTGTATTGGAGACGACAGCTACCGCAACCGATAGTGTCAAACTACGCGCCGAACCGCTCCACGTTTTGGGGGCATTCAATGTAATCGGTGCTCTTCGAGAGGTTCCTGGTCCTGAGAGCAAGCGAAAGCGCGTGATTCGCGTCCAGTTCGAACCATCTGAGTCGTTAGTGTACGAAGATGAGCTGGAGCTGTCGTCAACAGGGACACGAATCCGTGTTCGTCTCCGTGGTGAAGGTATTAACCCCGATCTATCTCTGAATCCACCTGACGGGAAGATTGACTTTCAAGACGTCCTCGCGCGCACTCGTACTGTGCGCGAACTTGTGCTGACTAACGGAAGCGCCTTTCCGCTCACTTTCTCTATCATAGCAGCGGATGCGGAAGACCACCAGGTGCTGGAAAGTGGCAAAGGGGAATTGATGACCGCATCAACGGGACTGCCAGTGTTCACGTTCTCCCCAACCAGCGCTACAATTCCTGCAGAAGGATCTGTGACTGTGCAGGTTGTTTTCCAACCTGATCATCAGCGCCCTGGCCACTACTCTCGGCGATTCCGCATAAAGGTGCCCAACAAAAACGAGAAGCATATCGTGAGTCTGTGTGGACGATGCTGGGAGAATCAACTCTATGTGTTCGCACCGACAGCCAATTTTGTACCGCAACCAACGGATGACGACAGAGGACGCACTCTAAGCAACAAACGGCAATTGTTGGCTCCTCTTCCAGTGGAAGATCTCTTCGACGTGCCGCCCAGCATTCCTCTGAGTCGCCTTGCAATAACCGCAGGGGCAAACAGTTTACCTGGCGCAGGATTGCGGAAGCCAAGCTCTACTTTTGTGCTCACCTTTGACGGAGATGACTCAAATCGCAACACACTAGACGGTACCTGCAGTAGCGAGAATAGCACAAGTGGAGGGCGTATCACGCAGACTTTGTTCGTTGGCAGCACTGCTCCCAGCAGTGGAATTTACGGTGGACTCGACGATGTCGCTGCAGGATCTGGGGCTGCTACTGTTACTGCTGGAGGCTCAGCCGGAACTTTCGAATTGATCGTGGACGCGGCATCATCTCACGCGTCACTTTTCACCCTGGAGCCTTCACGTGGTGCCATCGCTGCCGGGCAGCAACTCGCAGTGCAGGTCACCTATCAACCGCCAATTCTAGCGGTGGCGTCTGCACTTGGAACCAAAGCCGCCGCCCCCGGTGAACTTGCACAATCGGCCCGACGTCGGCCAGAGCTGGAAGTTGCTCAATGGACACAAGTTCGAGTGCAGTGCGTGCTGAAAGGTGGGGCTCTATGGCGAACTGCAACGACAACTTCAATCGCTGCAGGGGAACAGGATCCGGTCAACAACAAAAGGAGGAAGCAATGCTGCAGGAGGAGATACCGACACCCGCATTGTTACAGTGCTTTTACGAGCTCGTCTGCAGACGTAACGAGTCAGTCGCAATTCTTGTAGAATAAGTACTTCGGCGCAAGCTGCCTTGAATGCGGCTCCTTCGGAGAATCTTTGTACACCGTAAGAAACGCAAAGCTTTTGAATGCTTTCCTGCGCAATCAAGTATTACATGAGAAGTCAATCTTTCGTTTGTTCCGCAAGGAGTTCGTCTCGCTTTCATTCTGATCAATAGAGTTAGTAGAAATCATGAGGAAGATGCCTACCACCGTAGTATGCTACAGGACCTCTCTGTTGTATCTACGGTATTCACTTGCTGCACGACACAAACGTGGCGATGACAGATCGACATGGCAATGAGTCATTGCCTACATTGCAAATGACCATCCTCTACCGATCCGTACGCTCGAGCATAAACTCCCACGACAATGAAAAACAAGCTCTAGGAGCTCGATATTCCCACCACAAAAACCTAGATACGAAGCCCCATTTTCTATTTCCTTAGCTCTAGACCCACGGTGTTGATCCCCTATCAAGCCGAGGCCGCCTTGAGCTAAACCCAATGTCCAGCATTCTCGCTGTCGAAAGCAATTCGGTCAATGCCTGACTCTTGTGGTAATTGAGCTTAGCATGAGATCCAGCAGCGCACCATCCTAAAGTATCTCATTACAAACCGCACGCTCGGAAAGTGTTTATGTAGTAGCGGCTCACCGCACATGAGCGTAAACGAGCGCACGTTTTCCTGTTGACGGGCTTTGCTGGCGGTTCCGATGAATCCTCAATGACCGTCCACTAAGCAATTTTCTTGTCGACACAGGATGCGAACCTTCCTGCGAGCTGCGGTAGCTCTCACAGTCACGCTGTGGCTCACTACAGCGTCGGTAACAGCCTTCAACAGACAACTACAGCCAGATGCATCGCCACGGACCCAACAACCGGGAACAAAGCAGAGCTCACTGTCTGACGCATCACCACTTAAACTCCATGTCACGCTCAAGCGCAAGTCCATGGCGATTCACGGCCAGTCCGAGTTTGACGTCTTCGCCAAGCCGGTCGTGTCGAATGACAAGAGCAAGGTCTTGTACGACGGCTACGCGACGTTCGTCGAGGACGACACCCAGTTCAAGTACATTCTTCGTGGCGGCGCCTTTTACGTGGCTGAAAGTCCAGTCAAGGACAGCAGCAAGCAGACCGTGCGATGTCTCTCAGCGGTGATGCCGTTCGACTCCATTCTGCCCGCACTCAACGCAGCGACTCGCATCCCGAGTGTTTCCATTGGTGGCGAGACCGTCGAATGCAGCGGAGCCCTGTTCAAGACTTCATTCGGGGAGCTAGCTTCGCTCTCTGCGCGTCGGGGGTGATGGCTTCACAGCGTTCAGCAGTGATATGGTCATTGACGTTGAGTACCTGGACAAACCTGTGGGTGTTGAGGCGCCAGCTTTGAGCGACAAGTCTGCATCGTGTTCGACTGTGGAGACTGCCACTTCGGTAACGCCGACAGCTCTGGCCCTGCTCACTGGTGATACGATTCCTGCCAGCACCTCAAGAAACCTGAAGGCAGCAGAGCACATGGCTTTAGACTCGTCGACGTGCGAGTGCAAATCCACTCCTCGTCCATGTATTTTCTTTCATGGCATTGGCAACAGCAAGGAGAAACCAGAGCTGCAGGACGAACCATGCGCACGAATGGGCTCAATCGGAGACCATGCTCCGTGTTGCACCACAGTCAAGTACGCCTGGTTAAATACAATCGACTACGGTTGGAACAGTGATGTCCTGCAACAGAAGTTCTGCGACCACGCCTTATCAATGAGCGACACCAGCGACCAGGATTCAACCACGATCGGCGATACGATTATCGTGACGCACTCAATGGCCGGCCCCACAATGGCTGCTGCGCTCGCGTCAGGAAAGTGTAAATTTGGTAAGGGTATATCATGGGTGGCAATGAGCTCACCTATGACAGGAAGCATGACTGCTGACTATGCCCAAGATGTCTGCAACGACGAGATCGGCGTCGTTCTGGCGGAAGTGATGGATGTCATCGGCCAATGCCCGTTAGCTAAATCTCGTCAGTCTCTGCTATACGAAGGTGAGAAGTATGCCTCCGCAGCGCTGAATGCGGCGTACAAATCCATTCTGGAGGCCTACCGTAGCAACGTGACCGCAGCAATGTGCAGTGACAGCTACGTCGGAGTCGTCTCGGTGTACCAATCGATGTTCCTTCTAACAGGCAAAGTTGTCCCGCACAAGTCTCCTAAGAATGATGGACTCGTAGAGTTCCAAGGATGTGCCAAAGGTCTAGATTCGTCTCTGTTCGGCACCAGCTACAAGGACAAATTCTACATGCCGCAGTTAAACCACGCCGACACTGCACTGATGACTAGCGACGGGTGGTTTAAGGACTCACAGAAGCCGTTCAAGTGGTTTGAGTGTTTGTTGTAGAAAACACGGAGGTCAATAGTTAATGGATACGGAAATGAGGTTGCAATTTTTACCTCATGTAAGTCATGACTTGCCACCTCCCAAACACTGCTGCACAAGCCATTGCATTGATTGTAGCTAACACGGAGAACTCTATGATTTTACTTTAAACTAAAGCAAACACTCAAACCACTTGATCGGCTTTACTGTCTCTTTGAATATTCCGTCGCCCGTCTTGAATGCGGTGTCCACGTGATTTAATTCCGCCTTATAGAATGGATGCATATAGTTTCTGTTGAACTTGGACGCCGGTAGACCTCCTGCACAACTGTGGAATTCCACTAGACCATCGTTCTTGGAGGACTTGTGCGGAAATTTCGATCCACAGAGCATGTACTTAGCCTGGTACTTGGAGATGTTCCCGACGTACGAAGTGCTGCACATGGCCGCTGATACATGCTTGCGGTAAGCCTCTTGGGCAGCATCGTACGCTTCATCCAGCGACGCGGCGTACTTTTCGTTTTCATACGACGTAGTCTTGATCGCAGCGGATGCTGGGCATCGATTATTCATCATCAAGTCTGCCACAAAGTCGCCTTGGATCTGACCATTGCAAAAGTCTTGGATATAGTCCGAGGACATACTGCCGGTCATGGGTGGGCTCAGTGCGATCCATGTGGAGCTAGAGCCAAGTGCGCATTTTCCTGAAGCAAGCGCGCCGGCCAACATTAATCCGCCCATAGAGTGTGTGACGATGATCGTGTTCTCGATTGTAGATTCCGGAGAATTGCCGATGGACAGTGCGTGGTTGCAGACCTTCTTCTGCAATGTATCGTCGGTCCATCCGTAGTCGACAGTGTTCAGGTTGGCATATTTGACCGTCGAGCAGCATGGTGTGTGGCCTTGCAGCTTCGCATAGCCCCAGTTGGAATTGGAATCCTGAAGCTCCGCGTCCTCGTTGGCATTGCCCAAGCCATGAAAAAATACGCACGGACGAGGTTTAGACTTGCATTGGCACGAGGACGCCTCCATCGCCATGTGCTCTGCTGCCTTCAGCTTTCTCGAAGTGCTCTCTGGGATTTTATCTCCAGTCATCAGAGCGAGAGCGATGGGGTTAGCTGCAACAGGTTTGGCAGCAGCAGGGCACGGGGCTGCGCCTTCACTCAATTTTGGCTCTGGAATCTTGACACGCTCGTCCAAGTACTTCACCTTGACGGTCATATCACTGCCGAACGCAGTGAAACCGGCAGAACCTGAGGCACAAATTGCGAACTGTGTTCCGCTAAACGTCGTCTTGAACAAGTTTCCGCTGGAGCATTTCACAGGTTCACCGCCTACCGAGGCGCTTGGGATGGGGACCGCTTCATTCAATGAGGTCACCACAGCGCCGAAGGGGTGCCTGACGGAAGACATTGCACAATTTGCTCGGCCGATTCCGTGGTGCTGTTGCTGTCAGGGATCTCCACCATGTACTCTTCTCCGCCTACGAAGAAGTACTTGAACACTGTGTCGTCCTCAACAAACGTCGCGTAGCCGTCATAGATCACACTCTTGCCGTCAGACGACACCACCGGATTGGCGGAGACTTCGAACTTGGAGTGGCCGTGAAGCTTCATGGACTTGCGCTTGAGCGTGACGTGAAGTTTTACGGATGGCGCATCGACCAACGAGCTTTCAAGTCTGCGAAGATCGGTGTCTTGATCCAACGCAGCTACGGTGACTGCGAACGCCAAGACCGCGACAATGAGCGCCCTCACTAGTCCAGACATGTTGACAACCCCGAACAGTTTTGAATGAGTACTGTAGAGGTTGGTAACGCGCTACGGCCATGGTGGCTTCACGCTCAGCGCCGGTGACTTGGTGTCCGAAAACTTTCGGAGACACATCGCCGCTGATACCGTTCCGGGATTCCATGCTGGGATTTTCAGCGATTTGCTGCCGTCTGGGAACTTCCCATTCCACGCATAGAATGTTCACTGTCAAGGTGAGGAAGTATTGTAAGTGTTAAGCGTTCATGAAATTTTATGGCGTCGGGACCACGAGCGATCGTGGACTTCTTGGACTTTGTGCTGTCCGTAGGGATTTTAGTACAATGCAGCGCCCATGCATTACCATACTTGGTGTTGCAACGCCACAGTGAACCGGTTCCTGCAAATCTGACCTCGTGGTTGTTGTAGTCGGTTCGATGCTGTGTAGATGCGGCTTAACAGGAGTTTTGGTGGAGACTGCTTGTTCCTGGCAGGAATTTCCTGCTGCAATGCATCAGCTCAACCTATCCGGCTACAGAGTTGATGCGTTGAGGTGGCTCACAGCGACCGTGACTCACGACGGCTTCGATGGATCAAGGATCACGTTCGTTTAGGAATCAAGGAAGGATTTGACACCCGACCCCTTTCCGTCTCCATCGACGGTCTCGTCCTTGCCTCATGAATGGATACCCAAGCAACCGGTTTGAACGAACATGTATTGACGACTCCCATCTCATGACGGCTTCTAGAACAACTGCGTCCGCAAGCATTCACGAGAAGCGAAAAGCGACGAGTGCATGAGACAGCAGCCATTTGCGGAATTGTGTGCTCGCCACTAGGTCCGAACTGTCCAACAAGCATGCAGACATCATTACGAACTGCCATCCTTGTGTTCTTGGTCTTCACAGTGGCCGTAGCTGCTCTGGATGGCCAGTCGGGCCGTACAGTTGAACAACGCAAACTCCAAAGCTCCCTCGCCAACGCACCGTCAGTAAAACTCCATGTCATGTTCAAACGCGAGGCCATGAAGATCCACGGGAAGTCCGAGTTCGACGTTTTCGCCAACCCGGTTGTGTCGACGGATGGTGCCAATGCCCTCTACAACGGCTTCTCAACGTTTGTTGAGAATGATTCGCAATTTAAGTACATGCTCGTGAACGGCGTCGGCTACTTGGTGGAAAGCTCGACCAAAGGCACTGGTGCCACGAATGTACAGTGTCTTCCCGCCGTGATGCCGTTCGATTTCATTCTTCCTGCATTCAACGACGCCACTCCGATACCGAGTGCGTCTGTAGGTGACGCGACAATTGAGTGCTCCAGCGGAAAACTGTTCAAGGCAAAGTTTGGTGGAGCAAGTTTCGCTGTGTGTGCACTCGGCGCTTCAGGTTTCATCGCTCACAGCAGTGATATCACTATTGAAGCTAAGTACTTGGACGCACCCTTTGATATCGTCGCTCCTAAACTCAATGATGGCGTAAAACCCTGCAGTGCACTGGCAGAAGCCACTTCCGTGACACCAACGGCGCTGGCGCTGCTCACTGGCGACGAGATTCCAGCGAGCACCTCGAGAAATCTGAAGGCGGCGTCGCACATGGCAATGGCTGCATCAAAATGCGAGTGCAAATCGACTCCTCGTCCGTGTATCTTTCTTCACGGACTCGGCAACCCACGAGAGCTGGATGAACTACAAGACACGCCTCGGTTGACAAACAAGAAATTCGGCAGCATTAAGGGCCACGCTCCTTGCTGCTCTACGATCAAGTACGCTGTCGTGAACACAGTGGATTACGGTTGGACCAACGATACGTTGCAAGAGAAGTATTGCCGGCACTCCCTCTCAGTGAGCAACTCTAGTGACTTGGCGACTTCTACTATCCAGGACACGATCATCGTCACGCACTCGATGGGTGGACTCGTAATGGCTGGCGCACTTGTTACGGGAAGTGCAAGTTTGGAACCAATACGTCGTGGGTGGCGCTGAGTTCTCCTATGACGGGTAGCATGGCTGGAGACTATCTACAAGACTTTTGCAACGACGAAACCAACAATTTCGCGAAAGGGTTGTTTGAACTAATCGGTCAATGCCCCATGTCCATTTCTCGGCAGTCAACTGTGTATCAGGGCGAGAAGTACAGCACTCCAGAGCTGGATGCGAAATACGTTGCCGCTCAGGAGGCGTACCGCGGGAACGTGACTGCAGCGATGTGCAGTGATTTCTACGTCGGGCTCTTTTCGCCGTACCAAGGTCCCAGCATTTTGGGAGGCACCACAATTCCGCACAAGAGCAAGGAAAACGACGGTCTCGTAGAATTCGACAGTTGTGCAGCGGGTCTTGATCCGACTCAGTTCGGAACGAGCTACATGGATCGGTTCTATATGCCGGAATTGAACCACGCAGACACTGCGTTTTTAACTGGAGAGGGGATCTTGAACGACTACCAGAAGCCACACAAGTGGTTCGAGTGCTTGCTGTAGACAATGCTAATTAACTTGTTTTGAGTAAAAGTTTTTCGTTTGAAAAAATAGTTAAGTTCACGATTTTCAAGACTTTAGTTACGATTGTTTTGCTTCCGCCGCACTAGCTCGGTCCTCCACACACCCAAGAGCTATTTTCCTCTCGACGTACGGCAGCACCCACCTGGCACCGCCCGCCAGTATCGCCAGCAACCACCCGATCAACACCAAAGTGCTTTTCGGGAAAGCTTGAAGTAGAACTTCCTCCACCACAATGTCAAAAACACACTCTTGTCTCTGCTGTCGACCTGATCGAGCGACTCCTTCGGTTTGAGCAGTGAGTGAGAACTCCACCTGGATCGCGTCCCCCGCCGGCTCTAAGCGGTATCGAACCGACTCGTGCGTCTCTAAATCTTGCGGATGCAGCCGCAACTTGGCGGTGTTTAAGACTCGACGTCTTGGAGGGATCTTAATTGTGCTACGACCATCATTCTCATTGTTATCTGTGGCAACTGGCAGGGGAGCAGCACGCGCTCGACTTGGAGGGAGAAGAGCGAGGGCACTGACGCGGGGTACGACACTTTGATGTCGTAGACCTTGGCAGGCTGGAGATCCGATACGCGGTAGACTTGGGTGGTCCCGTAGGGAAGATGCTGAGACTGCAGAGGCTGGTCCGGGTACAAGTCTAGTACGGGAGGGGCGTCCTGCGGGTCGTGGGAAGCGGAGGCAGCGGCAATGACAGTGGCGACTATGAGGAGGAACAGGGGCATCATTTGTTCCGCAAATGATATTTTAATTTCATTTATTTTCAAAACATATTTTTAAGAATTACTAGTAATAATCGTGGATGCCACCGCAAACGTGGTGGAAACACTGCACTGAACATCATCGTAGGTATCTCGAGCGGGTCTGCCGGTGGTGAGGTGCTAAGACGGAAGCTTGTTGTAGACGCAGCACATTGGAGCGAGATCAAGCAGAGCTGCTTGATTTCGCAGGAGAGAAGAAGGTAGTCTATTTAACTTATACGTTATTAGCTTCCTGGTAAAGTCTCAGTCTTTTGCCAGTGCCGGTTCTCCTTGGCGTATACACGGCGCTGGTTTCGGTCTCTTGTCCATGGATGGCCGTTCCACTACTATCTCTTCAAGACATTCCAAACTTACTCGGAGCTGCAAGCCTTGTACTCGCGTCTCCGGACGATTGACCTCCCGTCGTGCCACCGAGTGCAGTTGTCGAAAGCTTGTCTTCCACATGTACTCCAGTTGATGTTGCTTTGTCCATTCTCGTCCCTCATGAACTACCTGCTTTCGTAGGCGCCATAGGAGTGCACATCCTATACTACAGATTGCCCACCATATACGACCAAATTGATCGACATACTCTTGTCTCCACTTGCCATATCGTTCCGTCACTCGTGCCCTTAAACGAGTCCCTATAGGCGGCGCGATTCGTGCTGCTAAGAAAGTCTGATACTCGGCTAGTCGTGTTTCCGTGATTTCATAGCCCATCCAGTGTGCTAGGATTACTTGATTTCGCAGGAGAAAATTCTATCACGACAGTCGGATTACGAAGTAGCTACGTGGAGCTCTTTTCCGCGTCGATCTTGTTGACACTCGTTCACCATTGGTATCTCGTACGTGAAATGCTAAGTACTCGCCGATCTCCAACGTACAATACTGGCTTTGTTCCAGTGATATTGTAGTGGGCTGGTAGCTGGCCAATATCGACGCCGTTCTTTCAAGCATGTTACCTGACCGTAAAACTCCACAAGCACATAAGCATCCACAAGTCCAAAATACGATCGTAAGCTGGTGCCGAATCAATGTGACTCTCGACAACCAAACTCTATCGCAGTCACTTTTTGCGTCATTATTTGGTTGAAAGCTGATGCACTCGCCGTTTCCGGAATCAAATCTGCTCTTCTCACGTGCAACGAGCCCTTCCTTGATGGGTCTCCAGTTTTGATCTCTATCGTTTTGGCATCCCATTGCTGCCGCAGCAAAACGCCTTGACTATTTTTGCAGGTGAGTGCTCACAGAGCATTCATCTGCTTTGCCGAGAGCAAAATGGCACTTCGTCCTGCTGGTAGTACGCTAACGTTGCCCAAGGGCGTGTGGTCCCTCGATGCGAACGCTAAACGTCAAGTACCCGAAGGTGATCAAGCCGTGGCAAAATTGCTAGGAAACTTTGCTCCTTCACACAATTTTCGTAGGGATCTGCTCGCGTATTGCACGCTGCGCAACTTGATCCCGCACCCCAAATTGCTGCCGCTGCATCCTGACGAGGAAGAACGCCAAGGCGCCGCCTCCAGCGAGACTTCCACAAATGGAAATATTTACGACCTCAATGATGTGGAGAACATTTCAGTCAAGCACTGGCAGATAGATGATGGCAATTATCGCGCTCTATGCTTCACGCTGCCGTTCGCAACAAAAATCCGTTCGGTATGGTACGTCTCATAGTCTAGGTCTCATTTTCAGCACTTGAGGATTCCTCTACTATCATCTTCTGATAACGCCTGCAAAGTCTCTTTAACGTGGGGCTGAACAAGGAGCAGGTGGCGGTACTGTGCTCAACGATCCCAAAGACTCACGTGGCCGTTCTTCAGCTAGAGTGGAATCCAATCGCTGTTGCCGCCACGAAAGAAGCGGGTGAAAACCACGTCACTAATGCAACACCTTCAATGGGATCGCCTTCTCGCCCATCTTCAGCTTCTCAATCAGCCTCAAGATCTCCACCCGTTGAAACAGCCACGAATAATAGCAAGCAACAACATGAGCTCAGAATGCAACAGGACCTGCAGTCTGGCGGAGAGAACGACGTATCGGAGATGTTCGCACAACTGATAAACGAAGAATCCGCATTGGTCTTCTTGTCGCTGCGTGCCAACGGAATTTCGTCGCGGGGTGCAACGGCACTGGCACGTGCACTTCGCACTAACAAGACGCTCGAGGCGCTTAATCTCTTTCAGAACTCCATTGGCGATGCTGGTGCTCGAGCCTTTGCGTATGCGCTACCGTTCAATACGACGCTCAAGACATTATCACTTGCCAACAATCAGCTTACGGGCCACGGGTAAAAGAGATTGATCGCCAAAAAGTGTCGTCACCATTTCCTACGCTTTGACACCGTGCTGTTTTTCTCAGGGTGAAATTGCTCGTGGACGGACTGACTAAATACGTTGCACCGCCAGAGTTACTCTCTGAATTCGAAGCAGCCGAAACCGTTATCCACACACAGGTACTGGGTAGATTGATTTGCTCCATTTGCCCATGTCTCCCCAACAAGCTGAAGTCTTCGTGTTCTCTGTTATTCCAGATCGAGCAAGCCAAGAAGGCAAAGAAGAAACTTGACCGAGCAACAATCATCGCGCAGCTTGGGCTTCCAGTGTTGGAAATAGTGGACGGTGTGCAATTCGCGCCTGGTAACTCAACTCTGGAAGAACTGCTACTGAGCGGCAACACAGACTTGGATGCAAGTGACCTTGCTACAGTCAGCGAGACACTCGAAAAGTTCAAATCAAAACTCAAAACTCATCTGCGCTGCATCAAATTGCAACGTCTGCCGAAATCGCGCGCGCACACGATTAAAGATCCACAACACCTCTCCGAATTTATCAAGCTGTAGCGACAAAATAAGCAATTCAGACGGTGATTCGGTCATTCCTTGAATTTCCAACTCCTCGCATCTTTCATCCCAATAACTAAAAGAAGCACGTGCGCAAAACATAATCGCGGGTCTACAGCAAACACTCGAACCATTTTGCTGGCTTCTGCGATTTCTTGAATAAACCATCACGAGTTCGAAACGAAGTATCTGCGTGGTTCAACTCCGGCATGTAAAATTTATCCGTGAAACTGTTGCCGAACAGGGAAGCATCGAGACCAAATGCGCAGCTCTGGAACTCCACGAGGCAGTCATTTTCAGGAGACTTGTGCGGCACTGACTTTCCTGCAATAATGCTAATTGCTTGGTACTTCGAAAATACGCCGACGTAGGAATTACTACAAAGTGCTGTGGTAATGTTGCTTCGATAAGCCTCTTGGGCGGCGATATACGCTGCATTCAGTTCCTTGGAGCTGTACTTCTCGTTCTGATACATGGTTGACTTGCGAGAGGGGTCCATGGGGCATTGGCCTGTGAGCTCAAAAATCTCCATCGCGAAGCTACTAATTTCATCGTTGCAGAAGTCTTGCAAATAATCTGACGCCATGCTTCCCGTCATCGGCGCACTCAAAGACACCCACGTCGCACTATCTCCAAAACTGCACTTGCCTGTGGCCAATGCGCCAGACATCACGAGTCCTCCCATGGAATGAGTCACAACGATCGTGTCTTCAATGGTGCTCGACTCTGCATCGCTAGTGTCGCTCATCGAGAGAGCGCGATCACAGAAATTCTGTTGTAACCTTGGCTCTGTCCATCCATGGTCCACCGTGTTTAAAGCGGCATATTTGACTATTGTGCAGCAGGGAGCGCGCTTGGCCATATCGCCCCAATGCCTCGACGAGTCCTGAAGTTCTTTCTCCTCGTTCTCATTGCCCAATCCGTGGAAGAAGATGCACGGACGAGGTGTGGACTTGCACGAGCAAGTCGACGTACCCATCTCCATGTGCTTCGCTACCTTCAAGTTCCTCGAACTGCTGACAGGAATGTCACCACCGGTGATCAACGCTAGTGCGGTTGGCATCACAAAAGCTGATGTCTCCACAACAGGACACGATGTGTTGTTCAACCGTGGCGCAGAAATATTAACAGGATGGTCCATGTATTTCACTTCAATGTCCATCTCGCTGCCGAACGCAGTGAAACCCGATGCGCCAGAGGCACAAAGAGCGAAGTCTTCTCCGTCGAACGAGGTCTTGAATAGGTTCCCAGTAGAGCACGCGACAGCTTCGTCGCCCACTGATGCGCTTGGAATAGGCGTGGGCTCATTGAGAGCTGCAATGACCGAGTCGAACGGGATGTTCGACTGAAAGCACTGCGCTGTTGCGCGGCTGAGTGGGTCGGAGCTGTTGGTCTCGACCACGTAGGCGATTCCGCCGACAAACAGATACTTGAACTGGACGTCGCCCTCGAGAAACTCCGCGTAGCCGTCGTAGAAAACACTGGAATTGTCAATTGACACAACTGGATTGGCATAAACGTCGAATTCCGAGTGGCCGTGGATCTCTAGCGCTTGGCGCTTCAGAGTCACGTGGAGCACAACGGACGGAGCGTTGGCCAGCAGACTTGGCGTCGGACTCTGTTGGTTCGCAATGGACGGCTCTAGAGCGGCGGTTGACGCCAAAAAGGAGACGAAAGCTGCAGTCGCCAGTGACGGCATTGCGAAGGACTACAGTATTACAGAAGTGTGGTCTATCGCTGACTGTCTGAGCGCATTTGTCTACACCCCCACGTACTATTCGCTGCTCTGCACGCTTTGGTGGTGCATTGCGATGGGAAAGGAGAAGTCGGTCCGCTATCTGTGACGTGTGCAAAAATAAAGAAATTCGGGAAATGACATTTACTGTGTGTGCTACACCAAATTCGATATGTTTATGTCCACCACATAATTCGTTTATTGTGACAAAAATTGTGACCGAGACTTGGGCGCTTAAGATGAGCGGCTTGACCGACGCCTCGGGCGAGACGTGGCAGGCCCCGGACATGGAGAAGCGTCAGTTCAGGTCGTGGGACGCTTTCTTCATCTACATGGACGAATACCAGCAGCGCACTAACCAGGTATCGTGTTGTTTATAAACCTGTTATTTAAAATACCACTTTGGGGAATATATTCTTTATTTTTCGAATCGAAGTATATTAACGTATAGACTCTTTTTATTAATGCGATCATAGGTCTTTACACGACGCACTGCGACGTCCGTCAAGACTCGGAACCACGTGCTGGCGGCAATTGCAGTGTCAGGGCGTCCACTGCCTTCCCCGTTGCTGCCTGAGAGCTTTCTGGACTATACAAGAATGCTGCAATGCGCGCACAAATCAAACGACGAGGCGGCGCGAACTCAAGTCCGTTGGAACGGAGTGCAGCCCTCAGAGTGCCAAGCCAAAGTACATTGTCTTTTTGTTTTTTTTGAAGGATGCAAATTATTCACAGTGCTTTTTTCTTCGTTTTAGGTAAATGCGACGCTGCAACGCTGCGCTGACGGCCAATATCGGATCTGTGTGACCAATTTGAACCTTGCACACAATCATCCTCTAGGAGCGGGCGCAGTGAGAATTCCTGCGCCTGTTCGTCCAGCAGTGCCTGCTCCATCCCCGGCGCCCCGACTTCCTCTGACTGATGGCATGCAAGGTGCTACGAAACGAAGGCGGGTCGGGCGCCCTCGAAAGTATCCATTATCTTCGGAAACTACCCAGCCCACTGTGCACGCGCCTTCAATGAAAGACGTGCGGCAATTCCTCGAGCGTGTAGAGCGCGTGCGTGCTCGTCAGCCAGGCCTTGTGCAGTCTGTGGAAGAGCGTCTGGCATCTTACGTGAACGAGTTCGCTGCGCAAGACGGAAATGTTGCCAAAATCTTCGTCGATGACCAGGTGCGTTTCATTTGCCTTGTTGTACATTCTAATAGAACTGATTAATTGCATACTTACGATTACTTGCATTGTATGCGTTTTTCGGGGACAGAAAGTCTTGTCGAGCATTACTCTTCAGACGAAGCACATGCGCAAGGTCTTTGAGGCTTTTCCAGAAGTGCTTCGTGTTGATGACATGTCTTCAAAAGCTTCAGGGTCCTCGGGCTCCAGCTACAGAGTATTTTCGCTGATGGCGCATGACACATTCGGCAACTGGCAGTATGTGCAGCACGCTATTGTTGAAAATGGTCATTCTGAGACGCTTCGTGCCGCACTCAATCAATTCAAGGCGCACAACCAGCGACATAATCGTATTCGTGCGATCATTGTACGCGATGGAGACTCACCTGTGCTACCAGAATTGCTTGAGTGTTTTCCTACCGCTCGAATCTTGTATTCTCAATTTCATGTACTAAGAGTGCTTCACGACGCCATCGCAACGCACGGAAAAGATCTGAGCTCATGGCACAGGGATCGACTTGCAGGTATCACGCAGATGCTGGTGTATGCGCCTATCTCAGGGGAGTATGCCGCAAATTTATCAAAGATGGGAGATGTGTTGGGAGTGCACCACCCATTCTTTCGCCATTTCCTGGAGAAATGGGATTCTTGTCGTGATCGTTGGACAACGTTTGCTCGCGAAGGAGTTACCACTTTCAGTATTACAACTGGCGGCAACCAGTTTGCTCCAACATGGAAATTCATTTTTGACGCTGCTAATGACGAATTCGCGCTGGATGAAACTGTGGCTGCCATCCGCTACTACCAGGCTGTTGTGGAGCGCGCATTTGTAAGTGACATCCACCGCGCGGTGACCAATGCTGACAGCACCACTATATGGCGGGGAAATAACAACAACGACGAATATGACGCGGAGATGCGGCTGTTGGCTGCCACTGTGGGTCCCGCCGCAAGTAACCTTATTTTTCCGCAGTATCATCATGCTGCAACGCGAGCACGATATCAGTTCTGCGAGCCAACGCGAGGGTCATTTTTCATTTCGGCTGTGACAGTGAACGATGCATTTAACGACGAGGCCACGAAGGAGTTTTGCGTTGAAGCCGAGCGTGGATGGCAATGTTCATGTGCATTTATGGTCAATCACCATCTGCCGTGTCGGCATGTCTTCTACATTCGGCGCATCGTGCGCTGCAGCTGTGTGATTCCGATGGAGTTTATTGAACCGCGCTGGGTACTGGAGAAGGCACTGCGCTTTTTCGACGCTCCACAAGTTGGTGGATCCGCGCGAGGTATTCTTCGCGAGGCCTGGTTGGAATCTGAAGCGGAGTCAGATTTTGAACGCCGTAACGTAATTTCTGAACCTGGGGCGTGGCAGAAGTTCGTGACTGGACTGGAAGTGGGGAAGCGTATTGGCAAGCGTATGATGGAGATGGGACCAGCAGAATTCGACCACGCTCTGCGCTTTTACAAGCTTGTAGAGACAACTATGAATGCCCGTCCATTTGACGTGAACTCGAGAGCAATCGCAGCTCAGATCAGCAACCATGCCACTCAATCAGCTGCTTTAGCTGGGGTGGTGTCCAGGCTTAATACGGCGGCGCATGCTATGAACACCTCCACACCACATGCTACAGCTCCTGGTGCGGCGGGTACGATGTATGTTTCGGCGAATGACAAACTCGCCGCAGCGGCACGGACAAAGAACATGAGTCAACCTGGATTGAACAAAGCTCCGGTCAGCGTGCCTTCTACGTCGAAATCACGAGAAGTAATTGATCTGGCCGAAGATGGCGAGTCTGAAGAAGAAAAAGAAGAGAATAGCGAACAAAACGGACGCATCGCGGGTACTGGTAGTGCGACGTCGAAAGAGAAGGAAAAAGAACCGGTAGAGGTCGAAGGTGGGCGTACTGCGAAACACGCGAGCAATGGCGATAATCAACAGGAGCGCGCGTCAGAAGATGCCGAGCGCAGTACTGAAAATGAAGATGTGGCGAGCGAAACAAGAGGCAAAGCGGCGGAACATGAGGAGTATGAGTATGACGAAGGAGAGTACGATGAGGACTATGAAGAGGAAGCTGGCGGGTATGACGAAGACGTTGAAGAAGGCCCATCGGGTCGGTTGGAGGAAAGTATGAATGTCGTGAGCATCATGTTGAATCTGTACGTACCGGTGTAGTGCACAATTTTGCATACAAGTTGCAGTTTACCCAAGATGGCTACGTTAGTCTGTACTGAATACTGTGCAAACTGTATCCCCCATCATTTTCACCAATTAAATCTCTTTCATTTCCTCCAATCCGATATCATCCGTACCTTTTCATGTACTTAATTTGCTCGACCGGTATCAGTAGCCACGTCTCTCCGGTGACGATAGCCTCACGTTCCCTCCCCTCACCACCATAAAGCTCTCGGACCTCTCGTCGTTATGGCGGCTCGACGCGCGACCGCGGGGCTCAGCAGCAGCTTGTACGAGGACTTCCTGAAGGACAACACGCGCCTGCGGGAGCCTCTGGAGCCCAGCACTCACTCTCGCCACGCGCTGGAGATCAACACTCTCACCCCAAGCGGCACCGCCATCGGCCTCCAGACGTGCGTGGTCTCTCCTTTCTTCAAGGCGGCAGTCAAGCGGAGCGTCGAGTCGGCGCTGGTGTGTGAGTAAACTCAACTCGGTGATTACGTCCAGTCTGCGCGTGACGTCGTCGCGTCATCTGGCGCTGCAGGCGCATCTCCAAGCGAGTCAAGCGTTGCGCTTCACGCTGGAAGCTCAGGAGTCGGCCACGGACAAATCTCCGTCCAGTTTCGCCCGCATCGGAGCGGATTTCAAGAGCCAAAACGTCTTTGCAGGCGCCAAAATCGATGCAGTCAACGGCCCGACGCTGCAGGCCACCGTGGGCGGGAGACTGGGGGAGGTGGCCTTTGGACTTGTTGGAGCTTATGACGTCGGACTGGACCACAGTGACCGACTGGGGAGATTTACCACGTTGAATCTGGCCACGAGTTATACGACCGAAGATCTGCTGGCTCTATTGCAAGTGTAGGTGGACAAGTTGAAGTTGAATTTTTATTCTGGTGGTGCTGACTCCTTTTTGTGTGTGTTTTTGCTGACTGCAGCAATGACGGAGGACGAGTGGTGCGACTGGACTTGACGCAGACAGTGACGCCTGATCTGCTTGTTGGATCGGCCTTCGTGTTTGATAGAAGAAAAGACAAGCGGTCCTTGAGGATCCTTGGCAAATATGCGCTGAATGAAACCGAGTCGGTGTCGAGTTCGTTGGGCTCGGACGGCATCTTCGTTGGCGCTTTCGAGTGGCGCACCTCTCCGCACTTGAAGACGCGGCTGTCGGCGCAGATGGACGTGCGGCACTACGACAGTGACTCACACCACCTTGGCGTGTCCATAGAGATCAGCTAAGACACCCGCCACTAGTATATATAAACAGGGTGCTCAGAGACAGTCAAGAATCAAGAACTAAACCACAAACAGAAAATCATCACACCAAACCTGCATGTTCGACAACGCGGCAGGTTTGCTAGACCAATAATCTGTCCTGCCTCTACTTTGCGTAAATGACGGTGTCGCGTTTGGAACGGGCGATGACGTTACCCTTCTCGTCGCGAGCGCCAGGAGCAGCCTTCGCGGACGGATGATTCGCGAGCTCGCTTGGCACGGGCATGTCCGTCGATATGAGGTACTGCTTGAGGTCGTACATGATCTCTTCATCGTCGTCCGTGAGGAACGAAATAGCCACACCGTCCTTGCCAGCACGTCCAGTACGGCCGATACGGTGCGAATAGTTCTGGATCTTCGATGGCAAGTCGAAATTCACAACGTGAGTTACATCAGGGATATCCAAACCACGCCCAGCCACATCTGTGGCAACCAATATATCGCAGTAACCCTCGCGGAATATCTTCAAGCTCTCCTCACGTTGATCTTGGGTTTTGCCACCGTGAAGAATTGTGCAACGGAAGCCTTCGCTGGAAACGAATTTTGCCACCGAGTCACACTCCTTTTTAATGTTGACGAACACGATGATTTTGGCGCCGTCCACAATCTTTTCCTTGCGCGATCGAGGCATCGGCACTGACTGCGCGCTTAATATGTCGCGCAGCACATCTGCCAATTTAGCACGCTTCTTGCCCGGGTTCATGAACACCACGCGCTGGTCGATGCGCTTATTCTTGCCCGAATCCTCATCACCAATCTTGACGATGGACGGGTGCCGCAAGAACGTTTTGGCAAGCCGTTCGACCTCCACAGGCATTGTGGCGCTGAACATAGTAGTAACACGAAGCCGATGCTGCAGCTCCGTGGACTGATCTTGGCCAGCGTTTGCCAACGTGAGCTGCTGTTCCATTTCCTCTTCATTCTCAGACTTCAGAAGTGATCCCATGTTCTCCAGCACAGCCACGACCTGCGGCTCAAAACCCATATCAATCATGCGATCGGCTTCATCCAGCACCACGTAGTTGCATTGGTTCAACACTAGGTAATGGCTTTCCAGGCAGTCCATAAGTCGTCCTGGCGTACCAATAATAATATCAACGCCCTCACGGAGACGGAAGCCCTGGTCCTCGATGCTCTGACCACCAACAACCGACAGTGTTTTGATGGGTCCCAGCTTTTCAGGTAAGCCCACACTGGTGTACTTACACAGTTTAATGGCTTCTTGCTCAATTTGCAATGCCAACTCGCGCGTGGGCGCCATTACCAGTGCTAAAGGACCTTGCTCACCAGTACGCGCAATCATTGTGGGCGGTAGAGAATACAGGTACGCGATGATGGGGATCACGAACGCCGCAGTCTTACCTGACCCTGTCTCGGCAATACCGATAATGTCACGTTTTTGCAAGCCAATGGGGATAGCTTGCATCTGAATCGGCGATGGTCGTTCGAAGCCCATGTCATTAATCGCCTTGAACACTGCATCGGGCAGCAGCTTGCCAGCTTCGTCCCATTTCCGCAGCGGGTTAGGAGCACGTCCACCTTTTAGTGTGATATCGAAGTCTTCACGGAAGATACGCCAGTCGCGTTCCTTCATATCATCTAACGACTTCTCAGACCAGTGCGTGCCCATGGTCTTTGCCTCACGCGAAGCCATCTCCTGTATACGATCCCTTTCACGAGCCTGCATCGTTCGGATAGCACGTTCACGCTCCTCCTGTCTGGCAGCAACTTGTTCACTTGTCAAAGTACTGTCTGTCTCATCAGCGAGCTGCTGCTCCTTCTGCCGTTTAAGCGTGAGCTCGTCCAGGAACGAGTTCTTCTTGCGCTGCTCGCGCATGTCCACACCAGCTCGATACCCGCGTCCAAATAGCAGATTCACATCTAGCTTCCGCGCATACAACGGATTCAAATCCGCACTCGTATCTTCGGTCGCTTCCCAGTCAAACTGGAAGATCTTGGAGAACTTCTCACTGGCTTTAACCACTTTTTTCTTCTTGACCTTCTTGCCCAAGTACTGGTCCTTCAGAGCTTGCAGAGCTTTGGCTTCACCTGCTTCCAATAGAGGCGGTCGGTCGCTGTCTTTAGCAGAGCTTGAAGTGTCAGCTCCACGTCTTGGTTCACTTCTGTCTCTTGAACTGGCAGCAGCATCCCGACGGGAGCTGCCATTGGCTCTGGAGCTTCGTTCCTTCTCTCTTTCAGTGCGCTGACGTTGAAGGAATTGACGTCGAGCGTCTTCTGCCTCTTTGCGCTGTTTGTCCATCTAAAAGACATAGTAATACCACCCAATCAGCATACAACCCAGTCAGTATCTTGAAGGAAAAGACCCAAATAACCCACTTCGTACCTCCTGGCGCTTCTTCTCGAGCCTCTCCAGCGCGTCCTTCTGTCTCTGCGCCTTGGACCTGAACGTAGGCTTTTAGCAGCTTCCTCTGCGGCTGTCGATGCCTCATTAACCTTCCGAGGGACTTTTCTCTCGCCTGTAGAGGCCTCGGAAGGCTGCGCAGCCTCCTTCTGATCCTTCGCCTTCTGCTCCGCTAAACGCTTGGCAGCGCGCTCTTCAGCGCGACGCGCGATGGCTGCGACATGCTCCGCTTCTTTGCGCTGCTGCTCGTCCAGCTCCGTCGTCTGCCGCTTGCTCGGGGATCGAGAACGAGAGCGAGAGCGGCGACGCTTCCTCTGGTGATCGACCATTGCTCAATTGGGTTATGAGGCTACACCTCGAACAAGTTTATATTTGTCTCATGTAAGTAGTCAATGGATACTTAATCAAAACAGTACAAAGGTTGGGACAATATTGCAAACGTCCGAGGATGGCGGCGTCTTGTCCTTCGTGTCGCTCTGCGGCGTCTCCAGGCATGCGCTTCTGCTTCCAGTGCGGCTATCGCTTCCCAGGAGAGTCTGCCGCGTCTGTTCTGTCGTCTCGTGCCGTGGGGAGCGCTGCTTCTGCCGTCCCGAACCGTCGCAATGTGCCCAAGTCCAAGCAGAAGAAGAAAAACCCAAGGACAAAAGTGAGAAACCCAAGGACAAAAGTGAAAAACCTAAGGACCTGCAAGTGCCTCCTGCCGCTGCTGGGGACGAGGCTGCGGCCATCTACAAGCGCATGCTGGCGGCTGTCAGAGGCGCCAACAAAGACCACGACGAGGTGGTCGCAGCGTTCAAAGCGGACTGCAAACTCTACGGCCAAGGGGAGCTCCGCGCCAGGGTCTTCTACGACCGACTGGCCGGTTACTTCGGCAGCGAACTCATGCTGGAGCACATGATTCCTCAACTAGCGCGACTCATTCCAGACGACAAGAAGAGGAAGAAGCTCGTCAAGGCTCACGTCAAGAACAAGAGTTCAAGTGCTACTGTTACAAGACAGAGTCACAGACCAGTGTCCTTGTCAAGTTCAGGACTTATAGCAGAGACCTCTTCGAGACTTCCGCCATCAGTGAGACCGTCGGGCGATCGACGACCTTATTCGGCGTCGGAGCTTATCAGGAGAGACAGCATTGAAAGCGACACGTCCAGCAACACAAGTGGAGAGATCGTGCCAACTTCTGCTTCAAGTTCGAGGCTCGCGATGACTCGAAGTGCTGAAATTTTGAAATGCGCCATTTGTAACGAAGTTTTTGATATCAAGCGCAGGAAGCATCGCTGTCGCAAGTGTGGAGCGAGTGTCTGTCATTCCTGCAGCCCAGCACGAATGTTGATCTCACCCGACCAAGTGGCGAGTGAGAGCATGAAAAAGAAATATGATCCGGCACATCCACAACGTGTATGCACAATCTGCGCGCCGATCTTGCAGTGTTTCCAGGACGGATTGAATTCGCAGTATGCTAATTGTCATAAGGAAAACCCACACGAGGCCAAGACGCGGCTACATTTGCCGTACAGTCGATCACTGGAGAGTGCGTGTCGGTCTGCTGCTGATATTCTAGGCAACTTTTTCCGACCGGATTTCGGAGCGGATAGTGACCGTTACATTCCTGTTAGTTTCCTGAAGCGAGCACATGGTATCGCCTTCCTTACGGTCATTAAGGCGGGTCTGCTGATCACAGCCAAGATGGGGACTGGTATCGTGATTGCGAAACTGGACGATGGAGCATGGTCGGCGCCATCTGCGATTGGTACTGCAGGAATTGGCGGTGGTTTTGAAGCTGGTGGCGAACTCATCGAGGTTATGATCGTCATGGGCTCCAAAATGCAGTCAAAGTCTTCCACCGCACACAGGTAAATGTTGGTGGTGGACTAAGTGTGGCTGTGGGGCCTTATGGGCGTGATGCACTGGCACAAGCTGCTGCTAGTCGAGGTGGATTCAACGCCAATTACAGCTACTCCCACAGTCGCGGACTTTTTGCTGGGATATCACTGCATGGTGCAGTCATCACAGCGCGAACAGAGATGAACAGCAACTTCTACGGCCAGAAACTCACGCCCGAGGAAATTCTTAGTGGAACTGTTGCACAACCTCGTGCTGCACAATGCTTGTACGAGGCCATCGACCGGGCGATGGATGGTATCGCGCAATACGATACTTCAGGTAGTGGGAAACAAAAGCGCTCTACTTCCGCAGCAGCTGTTGCTGCTGACGAACCATGTACATCCTGTCGTTGCGAACAGTTCGTCCCGAAGGCATTTTCCAAGAAGTGCAAGACCTGCGCGCACGTGCACAATCCAGTCACGTAAAATTAACGCAAGGGGCCTATTTGGCTGGTCGTACGAGAAGATGAAAAATGCTGGGCATTTTTGACAAAGTAAATATTCAGTACTATACAGATACAATAGTCGAGTGATGAAGTGGGTCAGAAGCAGTGATGCAAGTATCGGTGTGGAAATATTCGCGCGAATTTTGCGATGGGGAGTGATATTTTTTTGGCAAAGACAGAAGCGACAAGTGCATCGTGTTTTCCATTCCAGTATCAATTGGATGCATTGAATGCAGCGATCGAGATAAACGTTTGGACTCAGACAAGAGCAACACGTTCGTATTGCGAGATGCGAACCCAATTTTTGCATTGGTGAGCTTTTTCGACCCACTGAGTTTTGGGAAATCGTTCAGGGGTGATCGTGGTGTGGAGAAACAAGGCCAGGGACTCATGGTTTGTTCTATCTAGAAGGAAAGTGCCGTAAGGAAAGTGCCGTAATATTTTAGCTGGTTGCTATTTTGATGAAGGACGCATAAAGTGAACTCACCGGGGCGCCATCATCGATGGTGCCAATCCTGTCACATAATCCACTTTTGCACTCGTCATGTTCCCGATACTACATTGTTGTCTACAGCAAGCACTCGAACCACTTGACAGGCTTCTGCGAGTCCTTGAAAAATCCGTCGCCAGCTAGGAATGCCGTGTCTGCATGATTCAATTCAGGCATATAAAACGGATCCTTGTAGCTGGTGCCGAACAACGAAGTGTTGAGGCCCATGGTACAGCTTTGAAATTCCACGAGGCCGTCGTTCTTGGTCGACTTGTGTGGGAATTCTTTGCCCGCTATAATACTTACGGCTTGGAATTTGGAGAAGAGACCGACGTAGTTGTTGCTACAGATTGCTGCTGTCACGTTGTCTCGGTACGCCTCCTGAGCATCAAGGTACATTTTGTCTCGCGCTGGCGAGCTGTATTTTTCATTCTCGTACACGGTGGACTTGCGAGAAGTGGAGAGTGGGCATTGCCCAGCGACTTTCAGCAGATCGACTGCAATGTCTCCGCCTTTGCCGTCGCAATAGCCTTCCAAGTAGTCAACAGCCATGCTGCCAGTCATTGGCGGACTGAGGCTTATCCAAGACGTGGTCGAGGCGAAGTTGCATTTTCCTGTTGCGAGTGCTCCAGCCATCACGAGCCCACCCATGGAGTGGGTTACAATGATCGTGTCGTCAATGGTGCGAGACTTTGCGTCGCTTGTAGTACTCATTGAAAGAGAGATGTTGCAATATTTTTCCTGGAGGGAGTTACTCGTCCATCCGTAGTCCACGGTATTGAGGACAGCGTATTTCACGGTCGAGCAGCAAGGTGTGTGGCCGCTGATATCTCCGAACTTGGTGGGGATTTTCTCGGGGAGTCCTGCAGTTCATCCAACTCGTTCTTGTTGCCTAGACCGTGAAAGAATATGCATGGACGAGGCTTGGACTTGCAGGAACATTTTGACGCGGCAACCGCCATGTGAGATGCTGACTTAAGTTTCCGAGAATTGTCAAGGGGCATCGCATTGTTCGTGAGCAGCGCTAAAGCAACTGGGGTCATCGTCTTAGCTTTCATTACAGCACGACAGGGTGCAGATTGATCCGGAAATGTTGGAGCCGAAATGGAAACTGGTTTCTTAAGATACTCGACCGTGATGTCCATGTCGCTGCTGAATGCGGTGAATCCGGAGGCACCGAACACGCACAGAGCAAAATCTGCGTCGCCGAACGAAGTTTTGAGTAGAATTCCACTTGTACAGTCAACGAGCTCGTCCCCAATTGAGGCACTCGGGATGGAGATAGCGTCGTTCAGAGCAGGCAAAATGGAATCAAACAGCGGACAAGATGAAAGACATTGAGTTGACGGTATGGTGGAATTCGCTGTCACGGAAGCGACACCATCAGCAAGCGTGTACGTAAATTGTGTGTCGCTCTCGATAAACGTTGCGATGCCGTTGTATAAGACACGAGTGTTGTCTGCAGATGTAACTGGGTTGGCGAAGATGTCGAACTCGGAGTATCCATGGATGTTCATCACCTTCCGCTTGAGAGTCACATGGACTTTCAATGACGGAATATTCGTCAACCAATTCTGCAGTCTGTGCTGGCCAGGGACGAACATGCCCTGCTTCATCGAGCTAGCCAAACTTGCTACGGTCACCACGAGAACCAAGAGATAGACAACATTGAGAGGCAACTTCGTGGAAGGCTGCATGTTGGTTAATGAACGACGCAAGACAATGAATCGACCAAGAATGGTGGGTGCACGGATCGCGGCCACTTGGTAACGTTGAGTATGCATTCGTGTCCCACGCACCATGGTATCCTAGACAATTGATTGTCATGCTTTTAAACACGTGGTTGCTGTGGAACCACCAAGAATTGCTTATCGCATGGTCCGACCAAACCGTTTGCTACGAGTCTTATCCGTCCCTACAGAATCAGCCTAACATTGCGCTAGACGGTTAGAAGTCTTGGTGGAAGATGGGACTGTGGAAGCTGAACAGTGAACTGGGTCCAGCGAATGAAGAGATGTTGGGCATGCAACTCGTCCTGGCAACCGGCCCAGTGGTCGTAGCTCACATCGATGGTCGAGTCGTCCACTTCCGTGATTTCCATGTAGCTGCCTCCCTCAGTGGCCCATTCCACGTCTAGTTGTGTCTGCGCGCCAGCTTGATTTGGGTCAGCGATGACCATAACGTATGCTGTTGAACGCCGGCCATCTTGTCGTGTCTGGTATAGCCGTCGAGCAAGTTGTATGTAGCGGAAGTGTTTAACGCCGGGAATGTTGTAGACCAGAACGTACACGCCGTCTTCCATCTTCTGCAACACTTGAGTGGACACCTCGTCACGGCGCTTATAGCTCCAGTTCAGTGGTGTAGAGAGAAGCGGGAACGTGTTGATGTCCGACTTCTCCAGCATCTCGTTCATGTCGTCCAGTGACCACTTGATTCGTGTGGTGAATCTGGCGTGGGCGACCAGCGAGTTGTTGTCCGATCTTCGAGTGAGAGGAGAGTAATGAATCGTCCAGCCAAACAGCTCTGCCACTGGCTCAATATGTGGCGGATTTTCACTAAGCCACTTGGCGCAGCAGTCAATGGAGGCGTCGTATTCCTCTCGCTTGAGTGGGTGGAAGTAGAATGACGGCTCGCCGGTGGGGAACTGCACCATCCATCCTGCCTCGTTTTTCTGTTGGTGAGCCACCCACTTGGAGTTCCGACTGACGTCTGCAATGGAGAGATGTTCCTTCGGTGAGTCAGCACAATCTTCGATGGCCTCATAAGTCAAGGACAGGAATCGCTCATGCAGTTGCAGTCTCTCATGGATCGCCAGGTTTTCATTCCGAAGCGATTCACTCTCCAGAGCTAGGCGGTACACTTCGCCGATGGCGCGATTCTTGTTACTGGACACCCCGTCAAAGCTCTTCATATTGGCCAATGCAGTCAATCGCCGTCTCACTTCGCACTGCAAACGCTCTTGCTCCCTGCGCATGTGGATCAAAGTTTGTTTCTTTCTGACTCGAATGCGAACGTAAGACTCGCAGCGTTGCTGGCGCTTCCACTCCTTCTGAACTTCCTTGGACCATGCGTCGGTCGTTGAGGCGGCCCAGTCACGTAGTACTCCAGCGTTCGTGGTACCAGTACCGGTATCCGGTGTCACCATGACTAGCCAGCCTTGTGACGTGATGTGGACACGAGAAAAAATGAAGTTTCAAGAGAAGTCTGTTGCAGACCGTCTTCACCATCCGAGTTTGAGAGCCCAATCCATCTGGCAAACAACCAGGCAACGTGTGCGTGGGAACGGCGCCATGTTGATGCTCGTCGCAGCTCGTTTAAACTTGTAGTATCGAGCAAGCGCTATTGCAACGGAGACCTCAAGTTTGTACGTGCATTTAGCTTCGATGGCACGATGTCAGTTTGCTCACGACTTGTGTAGTTTTCTTATTGTAGTTGCAGTGAAATTCCCATCAGGACATTGGCGTGAGCTCCATGCTACCATTGTCACAACGGTGGCATGGAGCTCACGCCATCCAGCTGGTGTACTGTAGAGCAGTCAGAATGACGCAGAAAGTGGGCTCACGCATGCTTACTCACGTGCGCCATCAGAGATGACACCGGCTGTACGGCTTTGGTGGATGCTATCCCGCCTCCACATGGCAGCGCTTTAGCCACCATGACTATGAGGGAATACTGAGTCAATGAAGGCTGCGCTGACTCCTTCAGTTCAAAGTACTAAGATTAAATCTAGTGGAAGCTAATGCACGACCTATTCCGTGGTGTGCATGTTGATGCTTGCAATTGACTCAATACTTTCTAACACGAGAGTAGGCTAGATGGCACCAGCGGTTGCTCCACTTGGACGACAAACTGAGACCACTGAACCATCAGATAGCCCGCGTGCAGCTCGTTCTGACACGCAACCTGGTGCTCATAGCTAACGTCAATTGTGGTATCGTCGATCTCAGTGAGTGTGATAGATGCACCGCCTTCCGTGAGCCACGCGATATCATCATGCGGTCCTTCAGCCTCACGGATGAGCTTGTTTGCCTTCGAGTCCACAACCACCATGCATAGCTCGAGTCTGCATCTGCCGCTCAATAACTCCCATTGCGCTCGTCGTACGCAGCACAAATATCGGAGATGTGACGGTCCAGCAATGTTGTGGACAACCATGCACGTGTTCGCATCAACCTCCTGCAGCGGTTGAACGTCTATGTCGAAGTGCTGACCGAAGTTCCAGTCCATTGGTGTCGCTAGAATAGGACACAACTCGCGCTCCTTCTCAATTGATATCTTGAAAGCTTCATCAAGCGACACGTTGAGTCGCTTTGTGAACCACGCGTGCAGTGACCGCGCCTGTAATGATTCGGAGACTACCAGCGTCCGATAAACTTCCCACCCGAAAAGCGTTCCGACGGACAAGTTCGAGATTGGCTTCGACGCATACCCCGGGTCTAGAGCATTCACTATTTCGTCACGCTCGTGACTTGAGAACGGATAGAAGTAGAACGACGGTGCGCCAGTTGGGAAGTGTACTCGCCACCCTTCCCCATCGCCCAGTAGCGCCGCTGATTCATCACGATCATCTGGTATTGGCTGCCCATTCGACTCGAGCAGTAGTCTTTGATACTGTCCGTGCTGATCGATGGCATCCCGAAGCGCTGCATTGTGGCATTGGATTGCTTCTCGTTCGACCACCAGCTCCTGCAACGACTGCATCTTACTTAGGTAGCAGTTACCTACCGGCACCCCGATATCGTTTCGCACCGCCTCCAGACACCGTTTCATCTGTTGCTCAAGCTGTTGGTGTTCTTCACGCAGCTTCTCCTGGGTCTCCTTCTTCTTCTTGCGGAATGCCACCATTCGGACGCGATGTTCTTGGCGCTTCACCTCTCTCGCCTCCTCAATTGCCTGGGCCATCCTGTCTGTCAGCTGGAAGCCTTTTATTCTGAGCTCCATGGGACTGTCGGTGGAAGGTAAATGTGCAGCCATTGTTCTTCTCGTCCCGTTGCGTGACGTGTTGATGAATGCAAAGTGACTTTGTGAACGAGGTGTGACGTGAGTTTCCATTGAGTCTAGTTGAGTCGCCATTGGCGACCGCAATCATGGCATCATCTTCGCCCGTCCACAGCAACGTAGGGCATGGCTACCGCATGTAGCGGTGGATTGCGTGAAACCTTGAGATTAGTAGTACATGTGCAAGATGGGCATTGCCTTCACATGGCAATAGACCCTCGCAGGGTTAATCGGAGAAGCAGTTTTATTGAGTTATTCGAGGGCGTCGATCGATGCTGAAGCAAGCAACGGGGATGTCGAACGTCATCATTCACGCTGCGGCTGCTACATAATTACTGCACTCAAAACAAAGTAATCTCAGTGAATAGCCCAACAACTAAAACCAAGTATTCCCAGCGAAAGTCGCAGAGGGTGTAAATGGTATCGGCGTATTTGAATAGAGTTAATTCACCGATGGCATCGCTTATACTCAATCAGTTCTTCAATAGGACGCGTCCATGTTTCTTAGCGAACCTCTTCGTCATTAATCTGTATTTGGTGCGGCGAGGCATTGCCCACATCCACACATATACCGATATTTGGATGAATAACTAACAGAGCAGGCTCGACGGTAAGAGTATCCCCTCCCACCTCACGGCGCACTGACACCAGCGCACCAGCAAATGTGCTGCTTGTAGTTCACTTTTGGTGGAGATATGATGTTCGTAGGTGACATCGATAGTGGTGTCATCAACCTCTGTGAGTGTGGCATAAGCGCCACCCTCTGTGACCCATTCCGTGCCGCTTTGAGGCCCTTCCGCTTCGCGACTGATCTTATTCGCCTTGGAATCGATGATCATCATGCTCAGTTGCAACTTTCGTCTACCGTCGTGTAGTTCCCACTGCTTGCGCCGCACGCAACACAGGTAACGTAGTGGCTTTGGGCCAGGTATGCTATGAACCATCACGCGCAACATTGGATTAAAGTCTTGTAAGGACTGGATGACGACATCGCGGCGCTGGTTGAAGTTCCAGTCCATTGGTGTCGCTAGAATAGGACACAGCTCGCGCTCCGTCTCAATCGATATCTTTAAAGCTTCATCAAGAGAACAGTTGAGCCGCTTCGTGAACCACGCGTGCAACGACCGTGGCTTTGATGGCTCGGACAATAATGGTACTCGATGCACTTCCCACCCGAACAACGTCCCAACGAACGAACTAGAAGGTGGCTTTGACGCAAACCCTGGGTCCAGGGAATTTGTTAG
Source organism: Phytophthora boehmeriae (assembly GCA_011947355.1). Taxonomy (NCBI): domain Eukaryota; phylum Oomycota; class Peronosporomycetes; order Peronosporales; family Peronosporaceae; genus Phytophthora; species Phytophthora boehmeriae. Next base: position 90,633 of record JAAVTJ010000241.1, on the reverse strand, counting down.
CGAACCCAGTTCGTCTTTAGAGAATGGATAGAAGTGGAATGACGGCTCTCCACGCGGGAAGCACACCCACCAGCCATCTTCGTTGATGCCCGGCAGTATCATCCGATCGTCGCGGTCATCGACCACTGGCGAGAAGGTCGACTCGAGCAGTAGCCTTTGGCAATGTCCATACTGATCGATGGCATCCCGAAGCGCTGCATTGTGGCATTGGATTGCTTCTCGTTCGACCACCAGCTCCTGCAACGACTGCATCTTACTTAGGTAGCAGTTACCTACCGGCACCCCGATATCGTTCCGCACTGCCTCCAGACACCGTTTCATCTGTTGCTCAAGCTGTTGGTGTTCTTCACGCAGCTTCTCCCGGGTCTCCTTCTTCCTTCTGCGGAACGCCACCATTCGGACGCAATGTTCTTGGCGCTTCACCTCTCTCGCCTCTTCAATTGCCTGGGCCATCCTGTCTGTCAGCTGGAACCCTTTTGTTCTGGCCAACGCCATGAGACTGTCAGTGGAAGGTAATCCTGTTGCCATAGTCCACGCTGCGGGACGTGTTGATAAATGCAAAGTGACTTTGTGAACGAGGTGTGACGTGAGTCTCCATTGAGTCTAGTTGAGTCGCTATCGGCGACCGCAATCGTGGCATCATCTTCACGCGATCCACGGCTACAGCAGGTAGCCGTGGATCGCGAGTAATCTTGAGATTAGCGTACAAGTTAGCCTGAGTACTGTACATGAGTAAAATGGGCATTGCTTTCAGGCAATAGACCGGTGTATAGGTATGGTAGTGTAGACAGACTTTATGGGTGTAAATGGCATTGTATAGAGTCAATTCCCCGATTGCACTCATTAGTTCTTCAACAGGAAACGTCCTCATCTTCATTAATATGTACTTGGTGACACTAGGCATTACCCACAGCCACACATATATGGATATTTGCGATAACCAGGCTTCTTGTAACTAGGCTATCGTGCCTAGTACCTAGTTACCGTTAATCCAGGCACTCCAGAAATCTAAAACTAGGTATTCGACTAGACGCTGTCGTGTCGTGACGATTAACCAGTCTCTGTGTCCTCTGAGACGTCTCCTTCCGCAATGGATGACAACACGCTTCTTAAAGCTGAGGTTGCTGCCATATTCGATCGCCAAATCCTTCTGATTATTGCTCCTCCATATTGGCGAGTCAGGCGCCGTTCATGGTGTTCGGCCACTACAGAGAAGTCATTGGTATTGCACTCGATCAGGCCTCGTGGTGTACTTCGATTCCACGGCTGGGGTTCATTTCTACTGACAGTTTAATAGCTGCAACACCGCAAATAAAACTTTCGATGGCATCGCGCACTGCTAAGATCAATTGTTGCTGATCGGTGGCCAAAATTCCCATCGAGTGGTAGCATACGTAGGGCGTTTACCTAGGCGCTTCTTAACCTATTCATGTGTGCGAGTGAACGATATTTCATAGCCTAAAATGGATCGAAAGTCACAGAACTTGTCGAATACCGACAACATATTGTCCAGTTGTTGTCCTCGCGGCCAAATCGCCGATAACTAACAGACCAGGCTCGACGGTAAGAGTGCCCCTGGCGCATTGACATCAGCACACCAACAAATGTGCTGCTTGTAATTGTGTGCAAGGCCTGACTTCTACTTTGTCCGCTTCCACAGCGCAATAACTCGCTTCGTATGGCCTACTCGTAGATCTTTATCTGATGTTCAAGATGCCGATACTCTGAAGTTGCTGCTTCACCTCCTTCTTTTCAAGCGGAATGCCAGAATTCGAACGCTATGTTCTCGACGCTTTCTTTCTCGCGTCTCCTCGATCGCTTGCTTAAGCGAGTCCGGCAACAGGATGATGCTTAGACTGGCCAGCGGCGTGGTGCAGTGAGTGAAGGCAACGTGCTTTCATTGACTTGATCGTGTTGGATCCTTCTGAGTGCAGTGTACGACAAGGTTGTAGCCTACAACTTGTAGGTCATGGCATGACGTGAGCCTCTGCAAGCAGTCCTTCGCAACAACTGCTGTTGAACAGCGTGACTCAACGTGTCAGCGTGACTCAACATCATTAGTCTCAGCGATCCAGTCGAGTATCATGCGATTATTCTGTTCTTGTGTTTCCTGGCGAGCATCAACTTTCACGCAATCTGTGACTACATGACGCCGTAGTCGTTCTGAAAAATCGCCCATTTTGCTAGCACATAGTGTACATAAGGTAGTTCAAAGAGCCGGCGGCATTGGCTCGAAGGCATTGGCGAGATAAATGCTAGACTGTCGCCACTGTTGAATTGCTGGCGTTGGGATTGCCCACTTCCAAGTGTCGACAGCGGGGGCAAGGCACGAGTGACAAGTGCTAGAGTAAGAGAATGGTTGGTAAGGAGCTACGTGGTAGATAAAGAAGACATTGTCCGGTCAGGCAAGCCGTAAACGACAGATTGCTACCCTCGATAAAGAATTTGCATGGTAGTATTGGTGAGTAATTGGGTGATCTATAACTCGTTATCATCCTTATTCAACTGCGTCTCTAGAACGATAGCAAACTCGATGGCAGCAGCGTTTGCTCCACTCGAACTACCAACTGGGACCACTGCACCATCAGATATCCCGCGTGCAGCTCGTTTTGGCAGTTAATTTGCTGTTTGTAGGTGACGTCGATTGTGGTCTCGTCGATCTCAGTGAATCGGATCGACGCTTGGCCCTCTGTGACCCACACGACATCATTCTGCGGTCCTTCAGCGTCGCGCATGAGTTTGTTTGCCTTGGAATCCACCGCCATCATACTCAACTCGAGTCGGCGTCCGCCATCGCTCAACTCCCATTGCGCCCGCCGAACACAGGAAAGATGGCGAAAATGCGTTGGACCAGAAATGTCATGGACAGCAACAGAGGTGTTCGCGTCGATCTTCTGCAACTGCTGTATAGTTATGTCGAAGTGCTGGCCAAAGTTCCAGTCCATTGGTGTCGCTAGCGCAGGGCAGAACTTGACCGCCTTCGCAACTGCAGTCTTGTGGGCTTCATCGAGTGAAAGGTTGAGCCGTTTCGTAAACCAGGCGTGCAATGACGGCGACTTCGAAGGCTCAGCAAGCATGGGAGCCCGATACGCTTCCCACCCGAAGAGCATACCGATGAACGAATGGGAGGGCGGAGTCGATGCGAAGTCCATGGAACTCACGATCTCACCGAGTTCGTCGCCGGAAAAGGGATAGAAGTAGAATGGCGTCTTGCCACCGGGGCATTGAACCCACCACCCATCTTGCTCGTAGCCCGGCAGCATTATTGGCTCGTCGTGTTTATATATCGCTGACGAGTAGCCCGAATCGGCCAGTAGTGTTTGATACTTTTCGTGCCGATCGATCGCATTTTGCAACGCTACGTTTTGGCAGTACAGTGCCTCTCGTTCAACTACCAGCTCCCGCAAGGCCTGCTGCCTGCTGTAGCCATTGCTGGTACCGTCCATCAACGTCCCGCAGCACGATGCCTCCCTTCGTATCGCCTCCTCGTGCTTCTTCATTCGGTGTTCAAGCTGCTGGCATTCGTCACGCAAGAGCTTCTTGACATCCTTTTTCCGCTGACGGAATGCCATCATTCGGTTGCGATGTTCTCGTCGCTTCATATCCTGGAGCTCCTCAATCGCCTGCTTGAGAGTGTCCGATAATTCGATCCCGAACTTGTTGGTCAACCGCACGACGTGGTCGGTGGGACTCCCACTGGGAGGAGGGATGCTTGTGGCCATTGGTGACTTTGGTGTGATACTTGCACGTGGTCTTTCGTCGAGTACTGTAGTTGAGAAATGACTGTCAAGTACGACACGTGACGTGAGCTTCTGTTGAGTCGCACAGGTCGCACACTCTACCGCGCACAGCTTCAGAGTTTCACGCGATCCGTGACTACAAACACATATGCGTGGCGATTCATAGACTGGCGCAGGATCTGCACTGAATCACAATGATACAACTGCTGTGAGCAAACGCTTAGCTGGCTAGCTGGCATCTGCTTACCTGGCGTGATGCAACCCTAATGCTGTTGATCAATTGTCGGTCACCAATGTGGGCGAATAGCCAATTTGTTGGTGAGTCAGTCACTGCCTTCACCTCGATGCGATAGCACACCTTGACAGCCGTATGGAGACCTAGATTTCTTAGCTAAACTCGGCGGGCTTGCAGAATGTCTGCAGTGCTGAATGTTAATAGTTATCGCTTTCAGAAACTAACACAAAAGCAGGTTCGAGGAGGGTAAGAGTGTTCCCTCCCACCGAACGACACACTGGGACCAGTGAGCCATCAAAAAGGCTGCGTTCAGCTTGCTATTGGCGGCAAGATGGCGCTCGTAGGTGACATCGATAGTGGCCTCGTCAACCTCTGTGAGTGTGACATAAGCGCTGTCCTCAGCGCTCCATTCGGCATCGCTTTTGAGCCACTCTGGTCTGCGATCGATGTTGTTCGCTATTAAGCCAACTGCCGTCATGCTGAGCTGTAGTTTACGTTTGCCACCGACTAGTTCGCAATCCATTCGCCGCATGCAGCACAGATACCGCGGTGACTTGGACCCTGGAGTGCTTGAAGTGGTCATATGCAACGTCGGATTGAAGGTTTGCACAGCTTGGTCGGAGCGGTGGGTAGAATCCCATTCCATTGGTGTTGCTAGAATAGGACACAACTCGCGCTCCCTTTCAATCAATGTCTTGAAAACATCACCGACGGAACAGTTGAGTCGCTTCGTAAACCATGCGTGGAGCAATGGTCGCTCCCGCGCGTCCAAAACTATTGGTTCCCGATGCACTTCCCATCCAAGAAGCGTCCCGACGAATGCGTTCGAGGGCGGCATCGACGCAAAGCCTGGGTCTAGGGAACTCGTTATCGCATCGAGTTTGTCGCGAGAGATTGGATGGTCGATGCACGATGGATCGTCGTTGGGGAAGCGCACCCACCACCCTTCCTCCTGGTCAACCGCGGACTCGGGGCCCTGGGCTCTAGGTCTGCAGCGGTGCGTTGTTTTGGGTGTAGCTAGCCGGCCAAACTGCAGCAAATTCGAATCCATCTGCTCGTCTCCCGGCAATACTATCGGTTCATTGCGACCGTCTACCGAAGTAAAGCACTCCGACTCACGCACTAGTCGTCTTTGGTATTCCGTGTGCTGACCAATTGCATCGCGAAGTGCCATGTTTTCGCATTGGAGAGTTTCTCGCTCAAGCACCAGCTCACGCAACGCCTGGTGGATGCTTTGGCTGTTGCCTTTAAGTGCTGACACCACGTCGCGCGATAGTTCACTTCGCATGGGTTCCACTAACTGCTTCATCTCGTGCTCAAGTCGTCGACACTCATTGCGTAGCTGCTGCTTGATCTCCTTCTTCTTCAAGCGGAACGCCACCATTCGGATGCGATGCTCTCGACGCTTCATCACCTTACTCTCCTCGACTGCCTCCATGAGCGAGTCGCTCAACTTGATGCTGTTGATATTGGCTACCTGTATCATTTCGACCGTGTTGCCCGCCTTCTGAAACAATTGTGGGTCTGCGTCGAGTACGACAAATTAAAAAGTGCTCAAACTTGTGGCGTGAGCATCTGCGAGCAGCAACAGCGTGGCTCAACTCATAAACATCGCGTCAACACTATCGAACCTATACTACAGCACTGCTTCTGTCGTTATCTGGCAAGATTAATTCATGTTCGGTCCATGTGCGCCGTGCAAACACAGCCACGGCCATGCGGTGCGGTGCGGCACCGCACCGCCGGTGCCGCGCGCCAGGTTCAGCAGCTGGTCTACAACTTGTGCCGTGCAAGCTCTTTGGGCACCTTCAGGAGTCTGGGGCCACTCATCTAAAATTTGCTCCATCGCTACCAAACTGCTCTCCACTGTCTTTCATGGCAAATTGTTGGCGACTGGGCCAGAGCAGAAGACAGTGCTCATTGAGTGGGATGAGTAGGGCATTGCATTGTATTTCACACTGCACCGACAGAGACGATCACGCCGTATGAGGTACGCCGGATCGCCGCTCATCTACGTGTATTATTGCAATTCCAAACAATAGTTGGTGTCGGTCAATCGCACCCCGAAGTGCCGCGTTTTGGCATTAAAGTGCTTCTCCTTCGGCTACCAAGTCACACAAAACTTGCTGTCTGGCTTGGTTGGTCTTCTCTGCTGTTGATGCGGGTATTTCGCTTCTCATCGCTTTCACGTGCTGCCCCCTTGGCATTCAAGCTGTCGGTATTCTTGACACAAATGCTCCCTGGCTTCTTTCTTCTTCAGACGGAACGCCACCATTCGGGCACGGTGGTCTCGGCGCTTCTTGGCTTTCAGGTCTTCGAGTGCCTCCTTAAGTGAGCCAGTAAACACTTGTGATCTCCTTTACGTGGATAATCGCTGGGAGGAAAGCACGTCTTCAATGTCGCTGGACGAATCGATGCGAAACTTTGAGGGAGAACGTCTTGAATGGCAAAATGGAAAGGCGTGGTGTGACTTGCCATTGCGATCGGCTGTTTCCATTCGCAAGCAGCAGTTGGCATCAGCTCAGCGTGACTATACTCACCAGCGTGACTCAGCCGTTCCGACGTCCGATTATTCTCGTATTGTGTTACCTGACGAGCATCAACTTTCACGCAATCTGTGACTACAAGCCTTGTTTCGCATGCGCCCCGAAAGTCGGCGACGGCGCGTGTAGCACCTGCCATGTGCGCGTATACAAACACTCCACAACGAGTTTCAGGGCAGTCTTAAGACTCCATGGAGTCCAGGCCATTCGGTTTCTTTTGCTTGTGCAACATTTAACTGAGCCATCACTACCAAACGGCTACGGTAAGCGGGATTGTGGAAAAGAATGCCGACTGCACCGAAAAGATCATCATCTACATGAGGTGTGAATTATCAATATCCACTCCTTCGACTACCGTTAGCTCTGCCAACTCTATCGCCCAATTATCTGTGCATTGTGATTGAACGTCAAACAACGCATGACACCAGTATGTTGTATTTTAGATTCGTCAGACGAGTGTTCTGCTCACTACGTCGCCTGCCACACGCGTTGTTTACGGCGAAATGAACATGGACGACGGCGACGGACAGTCCACAGAGTTGCCAGTGTACGAGAGTTTGCCAGTCACACCGTCGACGCGGAAGACATCGATGCTGCTGGTGTCCTGGTTCACCGCCAGCAAAAAGTCCTTGTACACGAGGATATCGCGAGGCGTGTCCCCCGCGTGGGGGTGATCTCCACCAGCTCCAGACGCGTGTCCGGCAGGATCTTGTAGCTCGCGATGCTGTGGCAGAAACGATTGGACGCAAACACAAACTTCTGACAAGTCGAGACGTGGATGTCTGCGGCCAGAGCGGGAGGACCAGAGTAGTCTTTGGGTAACGTCGAGATGTTCTGCAGCGCTTCCGTTCCCAATTTGCCAGTCGTGGCATCCAGAGGGTACACTCCAATGGTGTTGCTCAGTTCGTCAATGACGTAGGCGACTCCAAGCTCCGGGGAGAGTGCAAAGTGACGAGGTCCTGATCCGGGCGGGCGCGTGATGAAGTGCTCGTCCACCAGCTTCTTGCTGGCTCTGTCCAGCGTGTACTGCACCACCTTGTCCGTGCCCAAGTCGGCAGCGACTAGACCCGTTGGGGTCCAGGCTGTGCTGTGGATGTGAGAGGCTTCCTGACGGTCAGGGATGACCATGCTGGCTCCCTCCACGTCGTGGTGGTCACTAGCAGGCTCCAGAGAGCCGTCAGCATTGACTGGGAAGAGTGAAAGCCCTCCGCAGTAGTTGGCGACGGAGACGAAGTCTCCATTGGGGCTGAGCGCCACGTGGCACGAATACATTCCGCCAGTCTCGTGGCGACTGATTTGCGTCAGTTTTCCTTCCTTCTCCATCTTGTAGGCCGAGACGAAACCTGTTTCCTGTCCAGTCTGCAGCTTGGAGGGCTCATTGCACTCGTTGGCGACGTACAAAGTGGACTTGGACCCAAAGACGTACGAGGGATTGATGCCTGCGCCTTCAGTGACTGCGAGGGGCTTCAAGGCGCCAGTGGAGTCGTCGAAGGAGAACGAGTGGATGCCCTTGGCGTGGCCGTCCACGTGGCCCTCCTTGCGAGTGTACGTTCCGACGTACAGAGTCGGCATTGGTGCTTGGACTTGAGCTCTTGGAGGGGGATTGCAGAATGACAAAGATCGATTGCTAGTGACGCTCACACAACTTTGATGCTGTTGAAGCAATTGGCCCTAAAAGTGAATTTCATCGGATCTCGACCGGTGACAGCCATTGGCTGAATCGCTCCCATACAAATGGTAAGTGTTTACCGGCAACTGTGATACCCAACAATCACGGTATCGAACTCAATCGAGCCACATAGTAAACACAAGTTATTCTAGTTCTACGCGATTGGCGGACCGATTGATTCAGCTTCAAACGATGGTGTGAAGGTTGCTGTCGTGGTCTAACGGGGATGTGCGTGCCGACAACGCAGGCATCGGAGCTTGTGATGGAGGTTTCGAATGGTCTTGGTCATTTAAAGTGATGACTAACATTGTGCGTTAACTTTGTAGTGGACCCAGTGACGGAGTGAGCCGAAAGGTCGCAGCCAGGAGCGTCATCGACTTGACGAGCGATTAGTGTGCAGTAGTGTACCACAACGGCAGAGAGGCCGTAATCGGTGGCGGCACGGCGCAGTGGAGTCTGACTTTACAGGAGAAGGAGGGGCCGGCGCACGACAGGATCGGCAGAGCATGAATCAAGGACTAGAGTGGTAGCAGACGAGTAAGACGGCGGCCAGTGTAGACAAAGAACGCATACAAAAACCAAGACAAGGAAGATGACGGAGACCAGAGTGATGGAGCAAGGACCAAGGAGCAGCTGTAGGTAGATGAGTAGGTAGGAGAGCTCCCGCCGACCGGTCCAGGCCGACGGTCTCTCAGTTACGATTTGGCCGGGAAGAGGTTAAGTTAAGTAACTAATATACGCGTTATATCCGGGGCCTAAGGAAGGACCGAGTGCACCCAAACAAGGATACAACGGGGCTGCGTAGCAAGTGCTTGGCACAGAGGAAGAGGGGCGACTCTTTGAGTCTAAGACGTCCGTCTATCAGTCGGAGTTCCGACGACTGTACGTTCTTATACAAGAACCAAGTATAACAATACTTCACAGTCCAAAACTGACTCTTTGACTTCCTTAGTTAATTAAAGTAGTTGAAACCACTTCTTAATTAACTTGCAAAATGCGAACTGAATTGAATGTTTTTATCTGTCTAAATCTCTTTTTCCTAAATGTATAGAACTAACTATTGCATACTTAGTTCTAGTCATGCACAAATGAATGGCGTTGCGCCCATGTACTGATATCAGTACTGATTTAAGATAACCATAGGGTACCATGAACCAAAGCCGGACCGTGTGGTCCAAGGTGTGGACCACCTAAATGGGGACCTTCGTGTAACCCCGTTACAAAGGAGACGTACGGCTTTGCGGAAAGCTACTCTAGGTGAGTAAGCAGAACATGTAGGGTTGACGGTGGCAGACACCAGGGCGGACGTGCAAGTAGAGGACAGGGACAGCGAAGTAAGACCGCCGGGGACGCCTGAGGTCGTATGTACTACAAATCAGAGACGTTGCCTGGTCGAAGCAAGCGCCCGAGTGTGTTCGCGGGTGCTTTAGGGAGGGCCAAATGGCGTGATGTATATGCATGTGCATGTGAGTGACTTAAAATCCTTGCGATAGACAGCTAACAAGCCTTGACGCGGTAAGGTGCCAACAACGTCTACACCCGAGTCATCTCTATAGTGCAATGCCGTTCATTATGTGGATGGTACCCCGCCGTCATTAGGGGACGGTTTGCATGGCGAAGTGCCTGTCTGTATATAGAGTTATGTGGTGAAGTAAATTCTGTGATCGGGATACGCCAGTTGTGGGTCTCCCTTTTGCCAACGGATGAACGAAGATTCGTTCAGGTGCTTGTTGATGACGGATGGGTTCGTTAAGTTGAATGGATATTGACCGAGGACTCGAATGGACGGAAACCAAGGTCACTCAACTGGGACAGTCACTATTGTGGAGTCCGCACTTAGCGAACCTTCACTGGGCGTTCCGAGTCAGAGTAAATACGCTACCGAAGGTTCGTGCGCACTTTAGATCTAAGACTAGCAGCGTCGGTTCGGGCGACCTTTGCAACTTCAGGGTGCGAACGATGAGCCGTTCGACGGTAGCGTAGCATGTAGAAGATCCATAACGGATCATAGTTCACTTGATATTTGTATACTTTATAGGAATTACATAATTAGGAGATAAGCCTGAAAGGGCAACAATCAGAACAGAATCTTCCCTTCAAGTGTCTAGCGTGACATCCGGCTACCTTAGGTAAGCGTCTGGATAAGCGTATTTGAGTGGATTATGCCTGTCCGAGAACCTGTAGCATAACAGCGAGGGTTCATTGGACAGGCCAAGAGTGTTGAGTGTGGTCTGTTGACGTGACGGCGTATTTTGCCTATTACACGTGTGTGGGAGTACATATTGACTCCAAGTGTGACTTCCAACCGAAGGGAACCTTCGGTGGTGGTACAGTACCCTTCTGCTGTTGGGACTGTGCTATCCTACTGCACAGACTAGCGTTGCTCGTGCTAGTGGTGTGTTTTACATTGGTTGAGTACATACAAACGAGGTAGCAAGGTCCTGTTCGTCCCGGTGTAAGGGATCGATCTGGGTGCTTTCAGATCTTGATCCGAACACTCGTTGGCCGTATTGGCTGACGAGTTGTTGTGGGTGTGAGCTATTAGAACCTCTACCGAGTGTTCATTTGGCGTGGATTTCCTATACCACAGTTACACCGTCTGGCTTCATGTTCGTCCGTAAGCCGTCCACAACTTGTAGGCTTCTTACAATACTTAGTATGTCTTGCGTGTCTGCTACGGTTGATCTGCGATTCCTCCGATGGCAAGAAGGCAATTGTACGCGACGGCGCCTCGTTTAAAGGACCAGGCTTGTCCATCGAGCGCAAGGCACGTATAACGCTTCCGACTTCTTTTGAGTTCGAACCCCGGACCTTCAAGAGTGATTTTTTTCTCAGCACGACAGCCGGTTTTGAGGACATGATCTTTATAGCCCTCCGCTCTGAGATCAAGTCTGAAGCCGATTTTGAAAAATAGCTTCATGACGACGTGGCGAGACTCCAACTCGTCTGATGGTCGAAGAAGTCCCAGACTGTTAGCATCTTTGTGTGTCACTCGTACTAAGCAGCGGGCAGGTTTGTAGTGCGTTCATCCTGCGCTGTGGCTTCGGGGCTTAGTCTGACGTGCTCATCATTATATTTGGCTTTTGATTCTTTTGCAGGTAGTAGAGTGCTTTAGTTTCTGGACTAACGCGAGGCTTTTAAAACATCGCATTAGTTCCAACACTTTTATTCCAGCGTCACATTTTGTACTTCAGTTTACTGGACTATCGTACTGGAACAGCAGCAAGTCCTTTGTACGCGCGCAAAAAATCCAGGTTTTCGTCATTTCGTTTGCAAGTAATACCATTTGAAATTCATGATCGCAGCCATGCTTACTTTACTAAACTTTGAATCGATATAATATTTAGTCGTCTAGTGGAAACATGAATGTCTTCAGTTACGATACTTTGAGGAGTGGACAAACAGCAAAGTACCTCGGGACATTGTCCTGTATCTTGTCTTGCTTATTGTTGGGGCGTGAGGCTGGGACTGCGATCCCAGTTGTCTTCGTCATATGGCCTCAAAACCTATCGCCAATTGCAGCATCCTAGCAGTGCTCTTCTGCTCCATTTGATCCAGTTGAAACTGAACTTACAGATCACGGGCGGCGCGCTCTGACTCTCATGTTTGCGATCGTCTTTATAATTGCGTTGAGCTCCATTAAAAACGCAAAGGGATCAACCCGCTTCGGTGTTGATTTCCTTTTATTGTGGGGACGCTCTACACTGACAGAAGCTTTGCAAATTGCTGCCCCATCAAGACGATCCGCCTCGTCCGTTTTGCTTCGTTTCAGCGCGATCGGCTTACTTAGTGTCCTCAAACTCTTTAGTGCGACGGAATCATCCATCAGTTTCTTGAGCTAATTTTGCCTCGGTTGTTATTGCTGGCGCTTGGTCTGGTTGTATTAGCAGATCAGCACAATTTACCAATAGTTGTATCTGTACAGTGCTTACAGTAATTAGTCTCTCTTCACAATTAGTCTGGCTTCATAATTAGTCGGAACCAGACTATTTCATGTAGTCGGAATTTCTTCACATTCTCAATTAGTCTGGGTTTATATATTCATAATTAATCTGTCTATATTGGGCTCGTCTTAGGGAAGCGGTTTGGTTCCATTCCCTCGACCTGAGCGAGTCCCTGCGTGTGATGATTATCCGACACGAATTGAGGCGCAAAGCGCCAAAGAGAATGTTTTCTTTCTTTCTTAGGATTAGGGGTTGGAGTGTCGTTCCAAATGAGCAGGCAATTTTGCCCAGTTTTTCTCTTTTATACCCATTTCGGCCGTTTGCTCTCTTTATTTCCCAATTTATGACCTATTTATTTCTTTTTTGATCCTACAATAACCAAATCATTTACCAATTTTAGAAATGGGATTCTTTGCACGCCTATTTACCGTCCCGATCTGCTGGTGCTACTGCTGCGGCTGGTCAGGAGCGCTTGCTCACAGCCAGTCATGTGTATAGTGTAAAGAAGCATTACACTATTCACAACTTAAGAATTACACAAGAACTCAGAGCTAACTATCGACAGAAATGGACGTGACGGACCTCTCATGTGGAGGTTGTGGTGAGAAGGCTGGCAGGGTCCAACAATGCCCAGACTGTGGGTGCTTTATGCATCCTTTCTGTAAAACACTTGTCGGTCTAGAAGGGTTCGGACAGCCCGTGAGATGCCCAAGTTGTTCGTCTACTCTGCTTAATTCAGAGAGTGCATCGCATGTAGCTGGTACTTCAGCTATGGCAAAGCATCAATCCCTATCGGTCGAGAAATCATCAAGCTCGCCTATTGTGCCGCGTTTGCACGCACCAAACCCTGTACCAAGAGTAAAACGAGTCGCCGTGACTTGGGTCCGGCAGCTGAGACTGATACGAGCTCGTCTTCAACATCAATTGAGCCTGCAACATCGGCACCGATTGACGACAAGCTCGACTATAGATCGTGCATAGTGCGTTCCGGTACTCGACCTTTCGTTCAAGTTGTCACGAGCATTGCCCAGCGCAAGAAGGTTGTGCTCTGGATGATCAAAACAGAACAAATGGGTGGTGAATCGATGATGTTTTCGAAGGCTGTTGATAAGTTTCCCTCAATCTTCAAGTCGAGGACCCGCAAGGCTAATATTGAAAAAGCAATGAACTGGTGGAGGAAGCGAGCGTCGTCAGAATTGACGTCGGCGATCTGGACGTCTGGTGTTAGTAACCGACGTCGCTGGACACCCGCCGACATACGGGCAATTAATTGGCCAAAAGTGGTGTGAGGGAACTAATCAAAACAAAGTACCATTTTCGTGGTACAAGTACCATTGTTGTGGTACTTTGCTGCCCAAATATCTTCCACCTTAATTCGAAATAGTGACTTTCGAGGTGGGTGTCAGAAGGGCGTAACTCGGACGTCGTAGACGACCGTGGACGTCCGAGGTGCAAATCTGATTTTACACCAGACGTCGACAGCACTACTCTATAGGGCAATGCCGTTCATTAGGGGATGGTACTCCGCCGTCGTTAGGGGACGGTTGGCATGGCAAAGTGCCTGTCTGTATATAGAGCTACACCGTCTGCCTGCATGTTCGTCCGTAAGCTGCCCACAACTCCACCGTTTGCATTGTTTTTCCCATGGGAAGGTTTCCACTGCAGATTTATGCTGCATATTGAGCAGCATAAACAACTTATCCTGTTTTTAGTCAATTGCGATTGGTGCGAATTATTATTAACAAATGAGGATCACTAAACCAACCAATTACGAGTCTGACATCAGCAGATTGGCGTTTGAGTGTCCGTTAATAGTCCAAATTCGATGGAAGCACTTTTGACGGCAAGAAGCTTCAACAAGTGAATCGTCAAATGCGCCTTCAACTGGGAGATCATCCTGAATTTCATGAGATGTTGTCCAGCGAGGTTTGATCACAGCTGTATGCCGACACAAGTCGCATCCGTCGCTTACACCGTTCGTAGTGCACGAAGCAGACCGGTTATCCCCCGATTATCCTTACAGCTGGCCGTGTGGGGTGTAGATGGTTGTTTCTCTACTACTGCCGAGAAATTATTGGTGCTTGCAGCTTAAGTACTGTAGTCATTCAACCGATGAACGGCCCAACTTGGTCCGCCCTCAATAGTGTGAGAATGGCATGAGTCAGGCTTGACGTTACGGTTTCTATTCCACCACTTGAGCAGCATAAACAATTGCAATCCAGCTGCAACTTTGTCTTTAGCCTAAGCGACAGGGCAACTTCCGACTTTTAGCCTAAACCGACAAGACAATTTCGACTTTTAGTCTAAAGCGACAGACCAGTTTACCTAAAGCGACAGGGGAATTCCGCATTGTGCTGACCATTAACTACTGGCAAGCGCTGTTCGATGCGGAATCCATTGAATTCAACGGTAACGTCCGCCGAAGCACTACCCAACGAGCCTCTGAAGCATCTCATTCTCCATTTTGCCCCATGGTGGGCAAGCGCAAGAAGCAGAAGGCCGACGAAGTTGGACACGATGACGACACTCAGCAACCCTATACAAGTGTTATCTGCAAGTTGTCACGGGTCTGCTCAATTCCGTTCGTCGTCGATGAGATTAAGCACACGTGTGCTGCCATGAAACAAGTGCAGCTTGAAGGGTGGCATCTTGCAAACCTACACGTCCGACGCTGTCTCGATCAAGACCTTCCGCTTGGAAACCTTGACCAGACATTCTTCTACCAGTGTAGCATAGCTACGCTGGCGCAGACAGCGTCCCGAGACCACCATACGACGCCTGACGCTGCACGAAATCCGGAGCTTCATCGCACATTGCAACTCTACTGGTCCGGTCGTGATGCATGTCCAATCTACCAGCCGCCGTCACTCCGCTTGGCTAGATCAGTGGTGAACGAAGGAGCCAGGATGATGGCCATCAACACTGCCAACATGATTGCTCTCCATTTCCGTCGGCGGTTACATCAGTTTGTGCGCTTCCGGTACGCACCTACTGGAAAGCAACAGCTCAGCGCCACAAAGACTCGGAAACTCGTCGCAAGCTGCTATCGAGTGAAGAAGACTCCAACTCGAGACGGCAACGACGCTCCAACGACCGAGTCCGACACCACTGACTGGACGGCGTGGGATGATACAAGCGATCCGACGGAGGTCGAGCTGCACAAGTGGCTTGGTATGGTTCCATGGGAGCATGTAATCCGAGACAATCTGGGTCACTTCGTCTCCAAGCTCAGGGACATGCTAGCATGGATGGAGACGTTCGCTGAAGCTCACCCTAAGCTGAAAGATACCCGTCTCTACTCGCTGTTACCGCTAGGGAACTCCTATGTGGTAGACTATATCAAGCTGAACGCGTCTACACTGTTCGACGTGTTCAACAGGATTTACGATGGCGTTGGCATCAAGGACTTTGTCAAGCGTGAATTGAAGATGGTGCGGACAGCAGAATGGAAGAGGAGGCCGCCAGCACAGCAGGAAGACTTAAAGCCGTTTAGCGTGGACTCCTTTCGAAGTGAAAATGATACCATCCAGCGCAAAGTCTTTGATGTCTCGTGGATGGAGACGACCAGTCGTAAGTTTGCACATGAAGTAAAGACAAATGGTTACGCCGCTTCGGTGCTTCTCAAGCGGCCTTCGGTAACCAAGAAGAAGAAACAGACCCAGAAACAGAAAGGGGGAAGACCAAGAAGCGAAAGACTAATACTGGCAATGCTGTAGAGTGTAGCCAAGTCGCTGACAAGGAAGAGGAGCTTGATGACTTTACGATTGCACGACAGCAGCTACCTGCGGACTACACACCGGACGTGCTGATCGGGATCGACCCTGGAATGCGGACGCTGTGTACTGCTGTTAGTGTTGGTCAGCTGCAAGGTCAACGCCGCAGACGTCGAAAGTGGCTGCAGTGGCGTGGTAGACGGAAACAGCGCCATAAGAACCGAAGATATCAAAAAGGACAGAAGATCATGGAGATCTCAACTCGAGAGTATCGACACTTGGCAAGGATGAACCAGTCACAGCAATGGCTCGAGAATCTGAAGAAGCGTGAACCATGGTACCGAGCTGCCATCCAGGAGGTGCCCTCTTTCAAGCCTGCAAATTTCAAGCTGTATCTGGCACGGCTCGACTACTTCTGGATGCATTTACGTTTCCTACTTGCATTCTGGGCTGAGTCAAGCTTCCTCAAGCACAGGTTCCTCCAGGACCGTATGAAGATGAAGGCTATCGATACACTAGCAAAGAGAGTTGTACCCGTTGCAAGTCCTCAGGTGTGCATTGCGTATGGTGATTGGAGCAAGCGTGATGGTATCAAGGGGCATCCGTCTGGTCCTGTAAAGGGATTTGCCAAGGCCCTCAAGAAGCGTGCTACAGTGCTACCTATGGACGAGTTCCGGACGAGCAAGTTGTGCTCCAGCTGCCACCATTGTCTTAAGGAAGCCCGACTCTTTAACAAAGACAAAAAGAAGGAGAATGATGTGCTGCCTGCAAACAAACGAAAGCTGTCGAAGAAGGAGCTGAAGGAGATTGATGAAGCTAACAAGTTCAAGAATCCTCAGCTGTTGACCTACAAGATCGTCCTTAAACCCACAAGAAACGTCTTGCGCTGCCAAAACAGTGATTGCAAGGCCAAAGTGTGGGGACATGACGTCAACGCGGCCAGAAACATTCTGGGTCTACTGTGGAGCAAGCTTTTCATGGGAGGCAGAGGGATCGAGGCGTTCATTCGAGGAACACAACTCTGAATGAAGACTCAAGACAGTGGTGACTGGAAAAGCTCTGAGGCGTTCGCGCTGATGGATTCCTATAGCCAGTCACAATGGTGTTAGCATGGGGCCATGGCCCTTGGCAAAACTCCTTTATAGTACTGGAGAGTTCGCTCTCATCCTACAACGACAAGTAGTGGACAATCTGGGCACAACAAGTAGGATTTGCAGTGCTCTAACGTATTAATAGTCCAATCCGCCACTAACATCAACAGCAATGCCGACTTTGTATGTCGGAACTTACACGCGCAAAGAGCTCCACGTGGACGGCCACGCCAAGGGTTTGCATGTTTATTCCTTCGACGACTCCACTGGAGCTCTCGCTCTACTCAGAGTCATTGAAATGGGGACCAATCCTTCCTGCGTCTTCGGATCGACCTCCACTCTCTACGTCCTGAACCAGTGCAACGAACCTTCAAAGCTTCACCCAGAAGAGGAAACGGGTTTCGTCTCGGCCTACAGAATGGAAAGCAACGGACTGTTGTGTCAACTCAGCCGCCACGAGACCGGCGGAACCTTTCCGTGTCACGTGGCGCTCAGTCCCAATGGAGAGTTTCTATCAGTTGCTAACTATGGAGGCGGCAGTCTCTCACTCTATCCAGTCAATACCGACGGCTCTCTGGGTCCTGCTTCTGATCACCATCGGTTTTCGGGGGCGAGTATGGTGATTTCTTATCGCCAAGAAGCTTCTCACATCCACAGCACAGCCTGGACCCCAACGGGTCTAGTCGCTGCCGACTTGGGCACGGACAAGGTGGTGCAGTACACGCTGGACAGAGCCAGCAAGAAGCTGGTGGACGAGCACTTCATCACGCGCCCGCCCGGATCAGGACCTCGTCACTTTGCACTCTCCCCGGAGCTTGGAGTCGCCTACGTCATTGACGAACTGAGCAACACCATTGGAGTGTACCCTCTGGATGCCACGACTGGCAAATTGGGAACGGAAGCGCTGCAGAACATCTCGACGTTACCCAAAGACTACTCTGGTCCTCCCGCTCTGGCCGCAGACATCCACGTCTCGACTTGTCAGAAGTTTGTGTTTGCGTCCAATCGTTTCTGCCACAGCATCGCGAGCTACAAGATCCTGCCGGACACGCGTCTGGAGCTGGTGGAGATCACCCCCACGCGGGGGACACGCCTCGCGATATCCTCGTGTACAAGGACTTTTTGCTGGCGGTGAACCAGGACACCAGCAGCATCGATGTCTTCCGCGTCGACGGTGTGACTGGCAAACTCTCGTACACTGGCAACTCTGTGGACTGTCCGTCGCCGTCGTCCATGTTCATTTCGCCGTAAACAACGCGTGTGGCAGGCGACGTAGTGAGCAGAACACTCGTCTGACGAATCTAAAATACAACATACTGGTGTCATGCGTTGTTTGACGTTCAATCACAATGCACAGATAATTGGGCGATAGAGTTGGCAGAGCTAACGGTAGTCGAAGGAGTGGATATTGATAATTCACACCTCATGTAGATGATGATCTTTTCGGTGCAGTCGGCATTCTTTTCCACAATCCCGCTTACCGTAGCCGTTTGGTAGTGATGGCTCAGTTAAATGTTGCACAAGCAAAAGAAACCGAATGGCCTGGACTCCATGGAGTCTTAAGACTGCCCTGAAACTCGTTGTGGAGTGTTTGTATACGCGCACATGGCAGGTGCTACACGCGCCGTCGCCGACTTTCGGGGCGCATGCGAAACAAGGCTTGTAGTCACAGATTGCGTGAAAGTTGATGCTCGTCAGGTAACACAATACGAGAATAATCGGACGTCGGAACGGCTGAGTCACGCTGGTGAGTATAGTCACGCTGAGCTGATGCCAACTGCTGCTTGCGAATGGAAACAGCCGATCGCAATGGCAAGTCACACCACGCCTTTCCATTTTGCCATTCAAGACGTTCTCCCTCAAAGTTTCGCATCGATTCGTCCAGCGACATTGAAGACGTGCTTTCCTCCCAGCGATTATCCACGTAAAGGAGATCACAAGTGTTTACTGGCTCACTTAAGGAGGCACTCGAAGACCTGAAAGCCAAGAAGCGCCGAGACCACCGTGCCCGAATGGTGGCGTTCCGTCTGAAGAAGAAAGAAGCCAGGGAGCATTTGTGTCAAGAATACCGACAGCTTGAATGCCAAGGGGGCAGCACGTGAAAGCGATGAGAAGCGAAATACCCGCATCAACAGCAGAGAAGACCAACCAAGCCAGACAGCAAGTTTTGTGTGACTTGGTAGCCGAAGGAGAAGCACTTTAATGCCAAAACGCGGCACTTCGGGGTGCGATTGACCGACACCAACTATTGTTTGGAATTGCAATAATACACGTAGATGAGCGGCGATCCGGCGTACCTCATACGGCGTGATCGTCTCTGTCGGTGCAGTGTGAAATACAATGCAATGCCCTACTCATCCCACTCAATGAGCACTGTCTTCTGCTCTGGCCCAGTCGCCAACAATTTGCCATGAAAGACAGTGGAGAGCAGTTTGGTAGCGATGGAGCAAATTTTAGATGAGTGGCCCCAGACTCCTGAAGGTGCCCAAAGAGCTTGCACGGCACAAGTTGTAGACCAGCTGCTGAACCTGGCGCGCGGCACCGGCGGTGCGGTGCCGCACCGCACCGCATGGCCGTGGCTGTGTTTGCACGGCGCACATGGACCGAACATGAATTAATCTTGCCAGATAACGACAGAAGCAGTGCTGTAGTATAGGTTCGATAGTGTTGACGCGATGTTTATGAGTTGAGCCACGCTGTTGCTGCTCGCAGATGCTCACGCCACAAGTTTGAGCACTTTTTAATTTGTCGTACTCGACGCAGACCCACAATTGTTTCAGAAGGCGGGCAACACGGTCGAAATGATACAGGTAGCCAATATCAACAGCATCAAGTTGAGCGACTCGCTCATGGAGGCAGTCGAGGAGAGTAAGGTGATGAAGCGTCGAGAGCATCGCATCCGAATGGTGGCGTTCCGCTTGAAGAAGAAGGAGATCAAGCAGCAGCTACGCAATGAGTGTCGACGACTTGAGCACGAGATGAAGCAGTTAGTGGAACCCATGCGAAGTGAACTATCGCGCGACGTGGTGTCAGCACTTAAAGGCAACAGCCAAAGCATCCACCAGGCGTTGCGTGAGCTGGTGCTTGAGCGAGAAACTCTCCAATGCGAAAACATGGCACTTCGCGATGCAATTGGTCAGCACACGGAATACCAAAGACGACTAGTGCGTGAGTCGGAGTGCTTTACTTCGGTAGACGGTCGCAATGAACCGATAGTATTGCCGGGAGACGAGCAGATGGATTCGAATTTGCTGCAGTTTGGCCGGCTAGCTACACCCAAAACAACGCACCGCTGCAGACCTAGAGCCCAGGGCCCCGAGTCCGCGGTTGACCAGGAGGAAGGGTGGTGGGTGCGCTTCCCCAACGACGATCCATCGTGCATCGACCATCCAATCTCTCGCGACAAACTCGATGCGATAACGAGTTCCCTAGACCCAGGCTTTGCGTCGATGCCGCCCTCGAACGCATTCGTCGGGACGCTTCTTGGATGGGAAGTGCATCGGGAACCAATAGTTTTGGACGCGCGGGAGCGACCATTGCTCCACGCATGGTTTACGAAGCGACTCAACTGTTCCGTCGGTGATGTTTTCAAGACATTGATTGAAAGGGAGCGCGAGTTGTGTCCTATTCTAGCAACACCAATGGAATGGGATTCTACCCACCGCTCCGACCAAGCTGTGCAAACCTTCAATCCGACGTTGCATATGACCACTTCAAGCACTCCAGGGTCCAAGTCACCGCGGTATCTGTGCTGCATGCGGCGAATGGATTGCGAACTAGTCGGTGGCAAACGTAAACTACAGCTCAGCATGACGGCAGTTGGCTTAATAGCGAACAACATCGATCGCAGACCAGAGTGGCTCAAAAGCGATGCCGAATGGAGCGCTGAGGACAGCGCTTATGTCACACTCACAGAGGTTGACGAGGCCACTATCGATGTCACCTACGAGCGCCATCTTGCCGCCAATAGCAAGCTGAACGCAGCCTTTTTGATGGCTCACTGGTCCCAGTGTGTCGTTCGGTGGGAGGGAACACTCTTACCCTCCTCGAACCTGCTTTTGTGTTAGTTTCTGAAAGCGATAACTATTAACATTCAGCACTGCAGACATTCTGCAAGCCCGCCGAGTTTAGCTAAGAAATCTAGGTCTCCATACGGCTGTCAAGGTGTGCTATCGCATCGAGGTGAAGGCAGTGACTGACTCACCAACAAATTGGCTATTCGCCCACATTGGTGACCGACAATTGATCAACAGCATTAGGGTTGCATCACGCCAGGTAAGCAGATGCCAGCTAGCCAGCTAAGCGTTTGCTCACAGCAGTTGTATCATTGTGATTCAGTGCAGATCCTGCGCCAGTCTATGAATCGCCACGCATATGTGTTTGTAGTCACGGATCGCGTGAAACTCTGAAGCTGTGCGCGGTAGAGTGTGCGACCTGTGCGACTCAACAGAAGCTCACGTCACGTGTCGTACTTGACAGTCATTTCTCAACTACAGTACTCGACGAAAGACCACGTGCAAGTATCACACCAAAGTCACCAATGGCCACAAGCATCCCTCCTCCCAGTGGGAGTCCCACCGACCACGTCGTGCGGTTGACCAACAAGTTCGGGATCGAATTATCGGACACTCTCAAGCAGGCGATTGAGGAGCTCCAGGATATGAAGCGACGAGAACATCGCAACCGAATGATGGCATTCCGTCAGCGGAAAAAGGATGTCAAGAAGCTCTTGCGTGACGAATGCCAGCAGCTTGAACACCGAATGAAGAAGCACGAGGAGGCGATACGAAGGGAGGCATCGTGCTGCGGGACGTTGATGGACGGTACCAGCAATGGCTACAGCAGGCAGCAGGCCTTGCGGGAGCTGGTAGTTGAACGAGAGGCACTGTACTGCCAAAACGTAGCGTTGCAAAATGCGATCGATCGGCACGAAAAGTATCAAACACTACTGGCCGATTCGGGCTACTCGTCAGCGATATATAAACACGACGAGCCAATAATGCTGCCGGGCTACGAGCAAGATGGGTGGTGGGTTCAATGCCCCGGTGGCAAGACGCCATTCTACTTCTATCCCTTTTCCGGCGACGAACTCGGTGAGATCGTGAGTTCCATGGACTTCGCATCGACTCCGCCCTCCCATTCGTTCATCGGTATGCTCTTCGGGTGGGAAGCGTATCGGGCTCCCATGCTTGCTGAGCCTTCGAAGTCGCCGTCATTGCACGCCTGGTTTACGAAACGGCTCAACCTTTCACTCGATGAAGCCCACAAGACTGCAGTTGCGAAGGCGGTCAAGTTCTGCCCTGCGCTAGCGACACCAATGGACTGGAACTTTGGCCAGCACTTCGACATAACTATACAGCAGTTGCAGAAGATCGACGCGAACACCTCTGTTGCTGTCCATGACATTTCTGGTCCAACGCATTTTCGCCATCTTTCCTGTGTTCGGCGGGCGCAATGGGAGTTGAGCGATGGCGGACGCCGACTCGAGTTGAGTATGATGGCGGTGGATTCCAAGGCAAACAAACTCATGCGCGACGCTGAAGGACCGCAGAATGATGTCGTGTGGGTCACAGAGGGCCAAGGCATCGATCCGATTCACTGAGATCGACGAGACCACAATCGACGTCACCTACGAACACCAAATCGACTGCCAGAACGAGCTTCATGCTGGGTATCTGATGGTGCAATGGTCTCAGTTTGTTGTCCGCGTGGAGCAATTGCTGGCACCATCGCCATTATTATCGCGGTAGAGTACAGTATTACCACTACTGCACCTAAATCAAACTTCCCAACGCATTTCAGCCAATCACCAGTTCTTGCTTTGAGTTTTGTCCAATCACCAGTTCTTGCTTTGAGTTTTGTCCAATCACCAGTTCTTGCTTTGAGTTTTGTCCAATCACCGTGTGGATACCTTGACTGCTAACAAACAATGCCTGGGGTAGCGTTGGTGACGGGCGGGAGTCGCGGCATCGGACTCGCTGTAGCGAAGCAGCTCCACGTTCGTGGCTGGCAGGTGGCGATCACTTCTCGAGATCTCGGACGTGCACAAGATGCCGCCAATCAGATCTCCCCAGACGTCCTCCCCATTGCATACAGTTGTCCAACACGAGGCGATGTGGACGCCAGTGGACAAGCTCAAAAGGTTGTGACACAAGTCACAGAAGCGCTCGGTGGCGTCTCGACGCTCGTGAACGCCGCAGGTGTCTCCAAGGACAATTTACTGCTCCGTCTGCGACACGCAGAGCTGGACGAACTGCTGCTGACGAACCTCGTTGGACCCATTCACCTGTGCAAGGCGGTGGCCAAGGGAATGATGCAGCGGCGTCACGGCAGTATCATCAACATCGGCAGCGTCGTGGGGGCTGCGGGCAACACCGGACAGGTCGCCTACAGCGCGTCCAAGTCGGGGCTTCTGGGGTCACCAAGACGCTGGCGAAGGAGCTCGGAAGTCGCGACATCCGAGTGAATCTGGTCGAGCCAGGCTTCATCGAGACAGACATGACGGCGGCCATGGCGGACGCTGCTCGGGATAAAGTGCTGGGGAGCATCCCACTGGGTCGACTGGGACAAGTGGACGACGTGGCGAAGCTGGTGGCGTTCCTGGCCAGCGACGAAGCGTCCTACATCACAGGACAGTGCATTCGCGTTGACGGCGGACTCGTCATTTAGCTACCATGTCAGGTGTTAGTGCTACGAGTGAAGACTGGATGCGGGTCTGGATTCTGTTGTGTTTCTGTGAGAAGCAGATGCCATGACACGAGTTTGAAAGAGATTACTGCTGTATTAAAGGTGTCCGTCAATCATTTCTCAGTGCTGCGCACCTTGTCGGATGGGTGGAAAGCGAGGACGGACGGGTGGGCAGTAGACCTCCGCTGGTGCCCAAGCTGTGCTTCATTGATCTCCTTGTTGAGCCATGTGATCACTGCCAGAGCATTAATAGCGTTAGCCACTGATAGACGGTTACCAGCAAACAAAAAGTAGCGTACCTTGTTGGTTGGATGCCAATAACTTGTTGCTGTCCTCCAGCTTTTGGCTGAGTTCTTTGATTGTGTCCTGTGGGGAAAAGAACAGTAAGATGACATCGTTGCCTTTAAAAGGAAAGAATTCTATCGCACCTTCAGTGTTGCAATGTGCTCGTCCCGTTTGCGAATATCTTCCTTGATAGATTTCAGTTCCAGTAGCGCTTCTTCGCGCTGCAGCTTCTTTTCCTCAACAATCTGAACAGGACGACGGTGTGCTGTTAGAAAACAACTACAAAACGATGCAACGTAGCAGGAATCGCACCTGCTCTTGTTGCTTCATAATCTTGGCTTTAGTCCGCATCTTAGACTTCAATGTTCGGTTCTCGTTTTGAATCCGTTCAATGATTTCGTTTCCCTGTATCACCAAACAGTAATCACGGGGTTAAAAAAACATATTAGGGTTACAGTAGCTCTGGGTTATTTACCTTGTTGATTTCCGAGATGCTCAGCTCCAGTTTCTGCTGCAGCCGAGAGTGATTATCTCGATACATCTTCAACGACTCGTCAACCTCCTCGTTATGAAGCTTAGCTGATTGGAGAAGGTCTGTATTCTTCTTGATCACTTCCTCTTTGTCCGCAAGCTGTTGTTGCAGCGCATCTGCTCGCACCTGCAAGGCGTTGATCTGTTTCTCTTGTTGGAACACTTTTTGGTCCAAGTGCTTATTTTCTGTGCGTAGCTGGTCCACTTCCACTGTAAGTGAACTTCTGCCCTGAGTGAGATCTTGCGATTGCGCACGGAGGTGCTCGATCTGCATCTCGTGCTGGTATTTTTGCTTGCTCAAATCTTGCACCTGCGCTTCACTTGCCTCTGCTGCTGCTTTTAATTCTCGGAGCTAAACAGCACAAACTATCAGCTGACTGGTAGCACGCCGCATCTGTTGCGATTATCAGCACGTACCTCTTTCTGGTATCGTTCTACTAATGCGTCGATCTTGGCGTTGAACTCGTGTTCACGCGCCTTCAGCGTATTTGCTGTATCCTTGCGTTGAGCATCAAGCTCATCAGCAAACTTCATTTTCTCCTGCGACAACGTGGATTCCGTTTCATATCCTAAAGTTGCCAGTTGCTGTTGCAGCTTTGATTCACTCTGTTGTGTCTGCCGCAGTTCCTCACTTGTCTGCTTGAGCGACGACGACAAGGATCGTCTACTTGCTCCAACCTGCGCCAAGCGCGCTGCGAGATACGCCTTAATAGCTGCATCATCCCCGGGGAAAAACCTCAGTGACAGATGCGTCAGCTGCTTGAACGGATTCGTCTCCACGATACTAAAGACCGACTGGCCGTTGGCATCCAACGTGTTCAGCACCGCCAAATAACTACAACCAACAAATAATAAAAAAATCATCAACACAACTCAGATCACAGCTGAAAATCTGCAGCATATAAAAAAGGTTTTACCTCAATGGAACTGGCCCCGCGGACCTTGTTTTCTGACTGTGTTGAGACTCCGTCAAGGCGTTTTCCGTAGCAGCAGCCTCTTCCTTCTCCGCCTCCTTCTCTTCCTCCTCTTGAGCAATTTTTTGCTGTCTTTCAGGCAACATTGCAGCAACTCAATGAGGTTTTGTGGGAACGTGGCAAAGTCCACGAGCAGTCTCTGCTGGGCCTTGAGCTCGTGGAATTCCTCTTCTGAGACGCTGAAAAGGTACAGGAAATACGGATCCACGCCGTCGTCGTCCGTGATCTCCACGCGCATCACTTTCTCCTTCTGGTTCTTGATATTATTTTGCTGTATTCAAAACAATATTTTAAAAAAATTAATCATAACTTCTGGACGGTGTTGGGACTGACAGACGTACGCGCACGCCGGAGAGCAAGCGGATGGTGAGCGGCAGGAGCTTCTCGTCCCTGTCTGGATACTGCACCAGCACGTGGAAGCGCCGGTCGAACAGCGGCGTCTCGCGATCGAACTCCTCCATACTACGACAGCTAAACGGAAGTAGTACTATCGTAAATTCGAAAACCTCTTTACTACGCTAATAGGTGCGCGCATTTATTAGCGTAGTGGCGAATCGTGGGGATGAAGCGGACTTGACGTGCTGGCCAGGATCACCTTCGCGCAGGCGGATCCTGTGAGTTGGATATTGCGGCGCTTCAAGTGCGCGTTGCCAAGCAGAAAGTGAAGGATGGCCTTGTTTTACGACTGCAAACGTGCAGGTGCCCAGCCAATCTGCGGCAGGTGTGCTCGGTCTGGGGGAGCTGGGTCCTGTGCTTGCAGTCGCACTGGAGAATCGAGAGATTCACTTGTTTACCGATGAAGTGGAAGACAATCTTTGGGTATAGGAATGGTCTCGCAGTGGATACTCAAGGACAAAACAGCGCGGGAGGTGGACTCCCCCACTCGTATGACATCAAAAAACGAAATGTATTGACAGCGACAACTGCAGTAGTTGCTGAAATGCTACTCAGTAGATCCTACTGATTGCCACGCAGACGACGGGAGCTGTACTGGTTGGCATCGCTGTAATCGCCATTGTTGCCAGTCAGTTCAGCACCAGCATCCACACTAGCGTCGACGTCCAATCCAGCACCTACTCCGCCATTGGCGTGCACGCCAACTCCGGCGTTCAGTCCACCAATCCCGACGTTGAGGCCTAGACCCGCACTGGCACCTAAATCGCCGTTGACGTTGCCGTGGATTCCGCCGCCCAGGCCTACTCCGACCGACAGACCATGCTGACCGCCAAGACCAACGTTGACGTCGAGACCACCGTGGCCGTGGGCGTTAACACCAGCGTCGCCGGAGATTTTGCCACCCGCAGAGATGTATGCGCCTCCACCAACACCGACATCGATGCTGTCGTCGCTATCATCGTAGTTGTTTACCGGTGTCGTGTCATCTGAGTACGCATTACCCGTTTCAGTTGTCTCCTGAGTCACATCCGTCTCGCCCTCAGAGATAGGAGATGGCATCGACTGCTCATCGTCAGAAGAATAGTCATCGCCGACCGAAACAGACAGTTCCGGCTCAGGCGTGTATGCGTCCTGAGTCGGCGTCGACTGGTCCTCCGGAGCAGGCGTGTACGCGTCCTGAGTCGGCGTCGTGGCCTCGGGAGCAGGCGTCACATCCGTGTTGCCCTCGGTGGTCGGCGCAGGCGTCGACTGGTCCTCCGGAGCAGGCGTGTACGCGTCCTGAGTCGGCGTCGTGGCCTCGGGAGCAGGCGTCACATCCGTGTTGCCCTCGGTGGTCGGCGCAGGCGTCGACTGGTCCTCCGGAGCAGGCGTGTACGCGTCCTGAGTCGGCGTCGTGGCCTCGGGAGCAGGCGTCACATCCGTGTTGCCCTCGGTGGTCGGCGCAGGCGTCGACTGGTCCTCCGGAGCAGGCGTGTACGCGTCCTGAGTCGGCGTCGTGGCCTCGGGAGCAGGCGTCACATCCGTGTTGCCCTCGGTGGTCGGCGCAGGCGTCGACTGGTCCTCCGGAGCAGGCGTGTACGCGTCCTGAGTCGGCGTCGTGGCCTCGGGAGCAGGCGTCACATCCGTGTTGCCCTCGGTGGTCGGCGCAGGCGTCGACTGGTCCTCCGGAGCAGGCGTGTACGCGTCCTGAGTCGGCGTCGTGGCCTCGGGAGCAGGCGTCACATCCGTGTTGCCCTCGGTGGTCGGCGCAGGCGTCGACTGGTCCTCCGGAGCAGGCGTGTACGCGTCCTGAGTCGGCGTCGTGGCCTCGGGAGCAGGCGTCACATCCGTGTTGCCCTCGGTGGTCGGCGCAGGCGTCGACTGGTCCTCCGGAGCAGGCGTGTACGCGTCCTGAGTCGGCGTCGTGGCCTCGGGAGCAGGCGTCACATCCGTGTTGCCCTCGGTGGTCGGCGCAGGCGTCGACTGGTCCTCCGGAGCAGGCGTGTACGCGTCCTGAGTCGGCGTCGTGGCCTCGGGAGCAGGCGTCACATCCGTGTTGCCCTCGGTGGTCGGCGCAGGCGTCGACTGGTCCTCCGGAGCAGGCGTGTACGCGTCCTGAGTCGGCGTCGTGGCCTCGGGAGCAGGCGTCACATCCGTGTTGCCCTCGGTGGTCGGCGCAGGCGTCGACTGGTCCTCCGGAGCAGGCGTGTACGCGTCCTGAGTCGGCGTCGTGGCCTCGGGAGCAGGCGTCACATCCGTGTTGCCCTCGGTGGTCGGCGCAGGCGTCGACTGGTCCTCCGGAGCAGGCGTGTACGCGTCCTGAGTCGGCGTCGTGGCCTCGGGAGCAGGCGTCACATCCGTGTTGCCCTCGGTGGTCGGCGCAGGCGTCGACTGGTCCTCCGGAGCAGGCGTGTACGCGTCCTGAGTCGGCGTCGTGGCCTCGGGAGCAGGCGTCACATCCGTGTTGCCCTCGGTGGTCGGCGCAGGCGTCGACTGGTCCTCCGGAGCAGGCGTGTACGCGTCCTGAGTCGGCGTCGTGGCCTCGGGAGCAGGCGTCACATCCGTGTTGCCCTCGGTGGTCGGCGCAGGCGTCGACTGGTCCTCCGGAGCAGGCGTGTACGCGTCCTGAGTCGGCGTCGTGGCCTCGGGAGCAGGCGTCACATCCGTGTTGCCCTCGGTGGTCGGCGCAGGCGTCGACTGGTCCTCCGGAGCAGGCGTGTACGCGTCCTGAGTCGGCGTCGTGGCCTCGGGAGCAGGCGTCACATCCGTGTTGCCCTCGGTGGTCGGCGCAGGCGTCGACTGGTCCTCCGGAGCAGGCGTGTACGCGTCCTGAGTCGGCGTCGTGGCCTCGGGAGCAGGCGTCACATCCGTGTTGCCCTCGGTGGTCGGCGCAGGCGTCGACTGGTCCTCCGGAGCAGGCGTGTACGCGTCCTGAGTCGGCGTCGTGGCCTCGGGAGCAGGCGTCACATCCGTGTTGCCCTCGGTGGTCGGCGCAGGCGTCGATTTCGAGGTATTTGGGCATGGAGTATTTCCGTTGTTGTTGGTCAAGATTGGTGGTGACGTCGATTGTGTCTGCGCACTGGGGACAGTCGTTATCGGCCCAGGCAGGTTGACATCACTAACTGGCGTTGTGGCCGTCGATGGTGTATATGCACCACCTGTCTGGGTTGGATCCTGACGTGTATCCGATTGCCCTTCTACATCCGTTGGGTTGCCATTTGGGGTCTTGGACGCTTGGACTCGATTAACTGTCGTCGCTCCTTTCGGGCATGGGGTAATCGAAACGGTTGGCGCCGGCATGACGGGGTCGTACACCATCTCGCAATCAGTTGCACGAGCATGAGCGGTCGAAGCGAAATCAGACAACGCGACTGCCACCGCGAAAAGCTTCAGAAAGGTCTTGCAGGACAGCATTTTTTCTTGTTGCTTGTAGGGTATTCACAGAAGGCTTCCGAGATTGGAAGAAACAAACAGGAAGAAGATACCGGACGGGAACGAAGACAAGGGACTCGAGTGATCGAGTGGAAGTTGGTGAATGAGCTGCGGCATGGCGCTCCAGGCCGAACCAGTCTTGGGGCTGCCGTTAGAGACCAACCAATCCAGCTGCGGACAGCAGTTAGCTGCTGTTGCTAGTGATGCTGAGGGTGAGGCAGTCAGCAACCACCGGATACAACAAACACCAATTCACAGTACCAGGCATGAGGAAGGGAGACAAACAGTCAGTGTTCTATACCAACACATGTACTGTTTCCTCTGCCTCGATTCGATCGTAAGGATCTTATCCCGTGGCTCACCAAAAACATGACAGCTGAGGATGAAGACATACCCTACAGGAGGTGTACCGGTACTCAAAGCACGCTACGGCGCCTCCCAAAATATCCAAGTACTGTACAGTATGTCCGCAGACCCGAACGTGTGTTTTGACAGTTGAAGTTGTCAGAACAACGAGCGTCACACATGCAATGACTTCCGTGGGGCTACTATCGACTAAGGCACTAGGCAGTCAAGTCCCCAAGAACCGCCAACAAATCCATTCAAAATCACGGCGTTATTACACAGCATATCCAATGTTTATTCATGTGTACACCAAAAGACTACGAATGGGGTCGCCACGGTACAACTCAGACACTTACAAGATCCCGCGTAGACGACGATCGCTTTGTATCACTCCAGTTACACCGCCCGCAGCATCAGCAATTGTGAAAAGATCACTAGAGCCAATAGAAGAGATGCCAGCGCTGCCGTCGACTTGACCGCCCGCGCCTCCGTGAACACCGGTGTGAGCTCCACCATGGACATCACCATTTGCCGCACCGTTCACAGCGCCGTGAACACCACCGGAGACACCGCCTTCGCCAGAGATGTCTGCGCTGCCGTCGACTTGACCGCCCGCGCCTCCGTGAACACCGGTGTGAGCTCCACCATGGACATCACCATTTGCCGCACCGTTCACAGCGCCGTGAACACCACCGGAGACACCGCCTTCGCCAGAGATGTCTGCGCTGCTGTTGACTTGACTGCTCGCACTCCCTGTAATGTTGTCACCTCCAATGGCTGTAGGGTTTGTGGGAGACGGAGTGACAGAGTCGCTAACGGCTTGACAATCTTTGCCTTGGACGTGTTGAGCTGCAGCCTTGAAGTCGGAGAAGGCGACAGCAACGATAAGTAACTTGACGAGTGTCTTGGTAGATAGCATTCTCAACGAGTATGACAAAAGACGTAACACAGAACGAGGTACACTCGTTCAGTTGAGGGAAATTGATGAATGAAGAGATCCTACTACCGGTAGTCATCCGCTGAGCACGGCTGCCCTGTTGTGCTGGATAGTGGTGATGAGGCAGCATTTGCCCATAGGTTGCTGCATTTAAGCGCTGGGCATCCTTTCAATTCAACGTATGGGCAGTCGACACACCTTCTTCAGATGCCTGTATATGTGGATAGCTCGCTCGTACAGCCACGAGTACTGGTTGAATCGTAAATCTTATCCAAGGCATCACAAATTTCGGTCAGTACAGATTGCTTCCAGGAGATCAAATGCAACTACTGCGTGTGGCACCATATTGCGCGGCGCCCGTAATGATTGCATTGGTACACAAAAAGAAGAACAGTTAAGCCTTAAATGAACATCGCCCAAAAATGCCACTAAAACTCACCATACCGGTACCATACAGGCCAAAGTGATCTGATAAAACCCACAAGAAGTAAGTTTGCTTGAAAGCATTTGTTTCTGTGCCATATGTCTTGATCCGCATTACCGGTATTATAACTTGAACATCAAATTAGGCCGAATCGGCCGACATCAAGTTTGAGAGCGCTGGGTGCGGTTTAGCAGCTAGAATGCTCTTGAGTACTCTTGCATTTCGCATCGCCCGATCGTCGATGATTTTGCGCGGGTGAACAGTAGCGCCCGAGTTAGCGTCGAGGGTAGCGCCGCTACTGTCTTCCGAGTGAGCCTCTCTACCAACCGCATTATAAATTTGGCGCAACTCTAATTGGCGAAGCCAAGCCGCCGTCAAGTTGCCCGCAATGAATACCTCGGACGGGTTGTAGGTCTGCAGGATTTCCAACAATTGCAATGTCGCGCTAGAAAACTCTTGGAACTCAATAGCACCGCATACACCATTTATGATGAGTGTCCGCTCCACTCCGCACGTCAGCTGGGAATCCAATAGAGAAGATAGAGGGTTTCTTTTCAACCGGCTGGCAAGTGACTGCATTGCGAGAGGGCCCACATCCAATGCTCGAAATGTCCACTCGTACTCAAACCTTGCAGCCAATTGCTCGGCGTTATCACCCTCAGAAAGACCCTCTTCATCCCCATCTTCATTTTCGGAGTCAGCCCTGTCTGTCCACACGGACGCCAGCACACTTGTCTTTCCCTCAGCAACGCGAGCGTTGGGGAGACAATGTACTGACACTTCCTGAAATGTCCGCCAGCCGACACTTGGCGCTACTGTCCTTCTTGCTGATGCATGGTTGAGAACCACATGCGCTCGTTCGCCGTCGTACGCACACTGCTTTTTATGGTCCAAGACATCGGGCTCGTCAGGCTCTACAAGAGGGTTCTGTCTCGCAGTTTTTAGCGCTAATGCCTTTCGTTTGCGTGTTTTCTTCTCATTCTCGTCCTCCTCGGCTTCTTCTTCCATATCATCATCCTCTTCTCCTTCATCGTCTTCATCATCTTCTTCGGCAACTGTTGTGCTTGAATCCTGTTCATCCAAAGGACTCTCACCTACAATCCAATCAATTGGCAACAAGAGCTGTACACACTTGCGACTGGCTTTTTGTTCAAGTTTCCTGACTGCTGGAACAAGAATCTCCCATTGACTCTTTGGACTCGCAAGCTTTAAAGAGCAGGAAAGGCCGTTCATCCCAATTGTGGTGATATCCTCTTCTGAAACCCCTTCGTCAATTTCCATGGCATTGTCAACATTGTTCTCGTCGTCGTCTACCATCACATTATTCACTTCATCGTTATTGCTCACCACTTCATCGAGATCAATTTCCTTGTTGCCATTTGCTGAAAGCTTGTGCTTTTGCTTCGTATGCAAAACCCTATACAGACTTATTGCCACCTCCCCAACAAAGTAGATTTCGTCGACGAAATCCAGCAGACCGTCAATCAGTCGCAATTTAGACGCGAGACGCTTGCCACCAACGATTGCAGTAACCACACGGGAGCAGCTACTTCTAGGCGCCATCGGTTGTAGCCTTTGCGCCCAAGCCTTCAGCTCACGATAAAGTGTCGGCCCGGCAGCAGTGACAGGCATGTGAATTTGTGCGTTGTCGACGGAAGAAAAAGCAAACGCATTTTCGCACACCGAAGACGTTATGCCATCCAGGATACATCCACTGAACATCCGTGAAAATTGATCCCCCAGTGCCACCATACCCTGCTGACTCAATTCTTCAGTAAAAGCCTCAGGTTTGTTTAGATCTTGGGTAGGAGAGGGAAGCGCTTCGGTTGGTGTAGGCGCAGTTACCACGGGCGTGCTAGGCTTCTGTTTAGCTGACCCAGCGGCAGATGCTTTTTTGAAGACCCTGTAGAGGCTTTTGAGCTTCGTGTGGTGCTGTCGCTGCGGATATTGCTGGCTTAGAAGACGACTTGTGTGTGATTAACTCGATCCCAGATGCCTCCAGATGCTCAAGCAACACAATTCGCGGGGATGACACAATTTCTTGTTGGCCAGGTAGGCCAGTTCCCGTCTCTTCACTCATTGTTTCATTTTCAACCCCACTGAGTGATACGGAATTCAGCTGTTGATTTTTCCGAATCAAGTCAATCTGACCTTGTGCATCTTCTAACGTAGAGCAAAAGACGATCTCTTTCTGTGTAGCACGCTGTAGTACTTGAACGATGTTTCCAAGTGAAAGTTGTGGACTCAGGCGCTGGAGCAAATTCTTCATAGCTGTTGATTCCAATCCCTCTTGTTTACGTTCCTCCTGATGATCTGTTTCGTCAGTGTCAGTTTTCTCTTCGAGTGCGTTAGCCTTCATTTCAGATTGGACCGCGTATCGAAGTAGTTTGTACATAGGCTTTGTCACGGGTGGGCGAGATAGCTCACTCACTAGAACAATTGTATGGATGTGTGCATTGGCGCTCTGCAGCCAAGTAAGCACATTGTTCAAGGACTCAACTGCTAGGGCAACTTTTCTCGGCACGTACGTTGGGTGTTCAATTAAGTCCTGCGAGAAACGCCACACCAGTTCAACTTTTGCTGGGGCTCCATCTTGTGGCGCCACAGAACCTTTGTCTGCTTTCATCAGTGAAAACCACGGAGCTACGTCCAAGTCCACTTGTAACAGCAACACTCCAGACCTATCTGATACTTTGGGGGTGTCTACTACCGGCGAGTTGTCTTCAGGTGGTATGGCAGGAGACAACACTTCTGAAGCTGAGCGCTTTGCCATCCACTCGGCGAGTGAATCATAAGCCACCTTGCCATGTAGCCAAACACCCTGCATGCGCCGTCGTTCCTGCTCAAACAGGGCCTGGTGATCTTGATCGTCACTAACAGCCTCATCGATTGCGCGTGTGAGAAGACATCTCACACCCTCGAATTTCGCTTGCTGTGCAGATGATTCGCTATTGGTATTTGACGTTTCCACAATTTCGCATACAACGGGTGCTTCGCTGCACAAACTTCCGATCCTCTCTTGCAATCGCTCGAGCAAACGTTTGCTGCTATAAGGTGCTGTACAAGCCGCAAGTCTCATCATATCAAATCTTTCCTGAAGGTCCGATTGTAGACTACTTAACTCATTCTCCAGTGATTTAGATCGAGCAAGTCGTTCGTTCTCCAGAATTTGTCGACGCGTAAGTTGCTGGCCCTTCTCAGTTACACGCATTTCATCTCTCTCGTCTTCTTCTGTTTCGTCAAATTCACCATCATCGTCACCATCATCCGCGTCAACGTCTCCCTCACCGTCGTCTTCTTCCTCCTCAACCTCCTCGCATACTTTCTTTAGTTGACTTCTCAGGCACTTCACCTTTGCACGTTGGGCTTCATCAGCCAGTTTACACAACTCACGTAGTGTTTCCAATCGCCAGTCCCACTTTTCAGCGAAGGCTACAGGCGGAAGTGTGCTCGTCGCTCTCCCATCCTGTATATCTGCTTCTGCATCAGGGTTATCTACTGGAGCATTCTGCTCTGGCTTATCTCCGATTTCGGCGTTCTCAGTGCCATCTTCATTTTGAGCATTTTCTTGTTGTGGTGCTGGTTCAAGGGGTGCAAGCATCTGGAGAATGTGTTTTGCTTGGTCGTAGAGGGTATTGCAGTCTCGAACGAGATCCGGACTGAAGATAACGTCCGTGTTGTTGCCGTCGTTGTGCGCGTAGAACATGTTGACATCAGTATTGGGAGTCAATTCGGCAAACGTTACCACTTCTGGGAGCCTGATGGCATCTAGAATTTCGTCGACGAGAAGAGCTACAAAAACCAGGTCTCCTGTTCCTCCACGAGGGCAAGCTGACTGCGGCGGCGTTTGTAAGCAGTAAAATTGTCCTCGGCGACGCAGCTTAAACGCACTTCTACAGGTAGACCTACCGATAAAATCTCGTTGTCTTCATTCATTGCAACTTTCCCATAGTTAATTCGGGGACTAGGATTTGCGTCCAGAAACCATTTCTCCAGAAAAATGCCGGGTTTTGACGCTTCAAACGAAAACACGAACTGCTGAGTTTCCCTGGAAGTAGCGTGCCTCCCAGTTGTGACACAGAAGTACACATACATGCTTCTAGTTCCTGCTCCTCCTTGCGAGTGCGAAGCCCGCGTAAGTGAGCTGTAAGCCCCACACTCTCGTCTTCAAAACGAGCACGCCACCATTGATAGTGAACAATGGTGCCTCCGTCATTGGTAAATGATAGCGACCGCTGTTGTTGTTCGCCGATAGGAGTGTAGAAGCTGAGACGAAGAGGCAGATGGCTGGCCATAAATGCACTTTTACTCTGGATTCCTCTATCGTCTGGACCTGCAGCGGGGTCTTCATCATCGTCTGAAATATGCAAAATCCGCAAACTTGGGCCGACGTATTGCTTATCTCCCTCCTCTTTGTCAGCAGAGCTAATGCTTGCCTGCGACGAAAGAAGTCTACGGTGGCTCGAGTTGACGTCGTCCAAGGTAGCAGAATACGATCGTGCAGGCTCTTCTTGAAAGATTCGATCACCTCGATCTTCTCTAGAATCCGATGCCCAAGCAAACAGGTCGGTTGTTTTCACAGCTAGATGGCTACTAGCACTTTGCTGCACTTCATGGGGCTGCAGCACTTCTAGCTGTTTCCGGAGGCGCCATTTCTTCTGCGCCAATAGATGAAGAGATTTCTTCTCCACCTTGGACAGCGGTCTCGACGTCTCCTGTTCATTTTCCCGCCTGTCGTTGTAATCAAGGGGCCGACGAACACGCGGTCCAAGCTGCGTGCTTTCACGAATGGGACAGAAGAGACCACTAAAAATGTTCCCCACAGGGACATATCGCGTCCCCTCGTCTCGCAAACTCACGAGCCATAGATCGCGGCCCACCTTGTCGCTCAGTGGTCGAGCCTTCTGCAATGTGTCATACATCTCACGCTGCTCTCGATAATCTGCTGCGCGACTCATCACCAGCTCTTTGGGCTGCTTTCCCAACCGTTTTGCAGCGCGGACCTTGAATTTTTCCCAGTCGTGGTTCATCTGACGCCACTTGCGTAATGCATTTTGTTGACGCTGTTGACCGATCCGTTCATGAATAGGAAGTGAGTTCAACCATTTGCGATGTGCCACGGCTTCGTCGCGACGCTTTCGTGCGTCATTTTCTAGTTCTTGCTGAACTAGCTTCCGCACGCTTGAATTTTCTCCGCTGTCAGCCCTTCCGTCGATCACTTCACAGATTGTCCTTCGTTTCATCGAAGCTAGCATGTGCTGTGGTGAAGTAGTTGCAGCGCGCAGCTCTGATGCTCTAGGTTGGCCTCGCTGCTCAGCTAGGAATTGGTCGAAGCGCTCGACATCTTCATCTCCTCCGAGCGCTGCATAAGACGCCAGCTTCCCGGATCTTGCATCGCGCGCATGGTGTTGGTTAACAACGACCGATGTTGTCGTACTGCTAGCCTGGTTCCCACCGCGTATAGCCGTCGGGGCAAGAGTACCCGGCCCATCCTGAACGCTCCTTGCGACGATAATCGTGCGATTTTTGCCGGTATTCGACGATTCAGCGCCATTAGCTGTCGATGGTTTACCTGACGACAGGCTTGACTTGGACGTGGACTCGTTCATCGCGATGGAGGTTTAAGTGTGGATCAAACGTCGGCAGTTTTCAGCAAATATGGATCTTTCGAGGAGTCACTCACCTGAGCAAAATGCCTGCGGGGTGGCCAGAAGGCGGAAAGCGCTTGCCACTTTGGGATGCTGTTTATCATGGAGACACGACGGCGGCCCAAAAGATCCTTCTGACACCCGCTGGCGCGGCGCAAGTGAACGTTCCGCATGGGGTACGCCTAGCATAGACAATTCACGGGGAGCTGAGCCTTGCGCTAACCGACATATGCTCCGATTCTGACAGCAGCTTTGGCAACAAACCAGTGTCCACGTCGCTGTACAGCATGGCCACGCCAAACTACTGAAGCATTTGCTTTTCACCGGCGCCAACGTGAACGCTCGAACTGTCGGTGGCATCCGCCTTCTGCTAGATATCGTACGTCACAACAATCCCACTTGCCATATTTCATCTCCTAGATCAATGGCACGACCCCGCTCCACCTGGCTGTCGAGATCAATCGACGAGATATTGTACAGGATCTACTGCTCACAGGCGCCAACCCGCTACTCCGCAACGTACTGCATACCCTTCTTTCTGCACCTCACTTATAGGCTACTTCATGTGCACCTCACGACAACTTCTGCTTGTTCAGTTCACTGGTGAAACCTCGCTGCACTTAGCCGTGCGGTGTGGCTTAAAACCGATAGCGACACTTCTCCGACAAGGTGTTGACAGTCAGCAGACATTGGCTAGTCTCGAATCAGCATCGCTTCAGGCGTCAAAACGTCGTGCATCCACTACCCTCGTGCCTTACACCACATAACAAGCCACATCACAACACGTACCAACTCAATTGAAAGCTGCAATGAACCTGTGTCCGGTGTTTGACTGCGCTTGTATTGTCGTTCATAGCAGTGCCAATCTGTCAGCATTTGCTCTTCTAAGCCTT
Organism: Phytophthora boehmeriae; assembly: GCA_011947355.1. NCBI lineage: Eukaryota > Oomycota > Peronosporomycetes > Peronosporales > Peronosporaceae > Phytophthora > Phytophthora boehmeriae. The sequence continues at coordinate 53,167 of JAAVTJ010000241.1, read as the reverse complement.
CTCAGAAGAGCGGGTCGTCCTTCATGGGAGCACTGCCGCCCTTGAGCGACTCTGGGGCTGAAAACATGCGGCTCACAGCCGTGTGGTCGTAGCTCTCCAGCTCTTCCCCGTCCGAGTCCACAGCAGGAAGACGCCCGTGACTTTGTTGCGCTGCTCTGGTCCAAAGAGCGGCGGGTTCATCACACTCACAGCGTGGAGCTCGTCCGATTGGGCCTCCAGCTCCACTGCTTCCGCGGCTTTTAAGGCCACAAGAGAGCCCTCTTGGACCTGTTGGAACTCTCCTTGACTCTCTCCGATGTCCAGTAGCCGCACGCGGCCATTGCCACGAGTGATCAGCAGCGCGTACACGTGGTTCTGGAACTCCAGCCGCACTGGTTCGCCCTTCCTCAGCACCTCGTGCTGTACGGAGAAGCCGCACTCGTCCGCACGCACCAAGTAGCGACTGTTATATGACGGCAAATGTCTCGATTAAGTTAATACCATAACTTGAACGAGTAGATATTTAGGAGGAGCTTACCGGGTCTCCAGGGCGCCATCGTGGCTGGAAACCACACGCTGCTGCTGACGGACGTCGTCTAGAGAACGCACGAGGTACGAGGAAGCGCCGGTGGCGTGTAGGGAGCGAGAAAGAGGGCGCGCCAAGGCGGCGGAAGCCCGCTTCGTTAGTGTCGAGAACATCATTCTGTGCGCGGATTGCACCTGACATACGCTATGCTGCACCACAGCGTCATATCATATCGTTGGACCCCTAATTAGGACTTCTTTTGTCTTGGTTTTTGTATGCCGGGAAACCTCTCTATTTGTTGTGCCCGGGTGTAACTTTTTTGTATGTGGTAAAGAAAACCCTTTCTAGGGGTTTTCTTCTAGCTCTGATCCGCTATTAGGCGTCCCAGGAGCGTTACACACACCCGGCTCATGTCTCACTCATACAGCTGCTGTAGCAAGAATGGCAGGTGATGCTACAGAGGTAGAAGACAACCCCTTATTAGGGGTTTTCTTCTTTCACATAGTAAACTTTTTTTTCACCCGGGCACAACAAATAGAGAGGTAGGCATCCACATAAAGAGGTAATCTACTATATCTATATGACTGTTCGGCTTTTCTCAGCCCAATAATAAAACGCAGAGAAGAATGGCACGCTGCGACGCCGCTCCGGGGCTTCTTCGCCGCCCCCGCCCGAGTGCACGGCCGCCACCTGTCCTGCTTCCGTCCTAAGCGTCGCTTCTCTCTCTGCTGCGCCCCCACTGACCGCCAAGACGCCGCAGACGGAGAAGACTCGAGCCCCAAACAACTCGAACTCTCGTGCCACTGCGAGCGCCAAGTCCTCGAGTGCTACGCGGCTTCTGGAGACTCCTCGGACGCCGATCTGGACGCAGTGGAGACGCTGTATCTCTATCGCCTTCGCAAGTGGAGCGAGCGCTTCTCAGCTCGCGATTGGACGGCGGAACGCGTTTGTCAGAAGTGGAAGGAGAATCAGAAGCGGTTTCTGCTCCAGGAAGCAGCAGAAGAAGACGCTGAGGACGTCAACAAGACGACTGAGAAGAGCACAGGGAACTCTGTCAAGAAGGCGCTCTCCAACTTTGCTACAGCTGCAGAATTGCTGTTGCATTCTCGTCAGTTTGACGGGCTTTTGAAGGCTGGAGTGCCCCCACAACTACGAGGCCAAGTGTGGTGGATGTGCAGTGGAGCAGCAGAGCTGAGGCAGGCAGCCAAGGAGAAGTACCCGACACTGGTGAGGCGTCTCCATACATTGAGCAAATGTGCGGAGATGGACATTGAGAAGGACCTGCCCAGGACCTTTCCGTTGGCATTACGCAGTTCTATGAGGCACTCACAGGGGATTTCCGAAGGAAACGATAACTTTGGGGAACTACGACGTGTACTGCAGGCCTATTCACTGCGTAATCCTACGGTGGGATACTGTCAGAGCATGAACTTTCTAGCAGCAGTGTTGTTGCAGCATATGGGTGAGGAAGAAGCGTTCTGGGTCTTGGCTGCGATTGTGGAGGAGCTCACACCGCAGTACCACACACGCACTATGACTGGAAGTCGGGCGGACCAGCGAGTGTTCTCGGATTTGGTGACGCAGAAACTGCCTACACTCGCGACTCACCTCCAAGCTCTGGGCGTGGACTTTGAGCCTTTCACGCTCAAGTGGTTCCTTTGTCTCTTCCTGAACACGCTGCCTTTTGAGCCGGTTATGCGGATCTGGGACGTGTTCTTTGTGAAGGCAGTCATGTGCTGCTACGTACGGGACTTGTTCTTCTAAAGTTGAACCAGCCGCGCATCCTAGCGTGTGATGATGCACTTGACGTGTACGAGATGTTCAAAGTCTCTCACGAGACGTTGCAGGAACTCACAGCTCCGTATCGGTCGGGACTACTTAATCGCGATGAATGCGTGTGCGATACACTGATTCGGCTTGCAATGGACAAATCTTTCTTGGGGTCTATCCCATTCGACTCGCTGCATGAACTACGTCAGTACTATCGGTATGAAATTGAGGCGGAATTGGAGGAAGTCGAAGCCCGACGACTGGTGCGTCGCGAGAAAGCACGTGCAGATGCTACAGATGCAGGAGCGCAAACAAACGACCTTGATTCAGAGGAGGGAGAAGGCTCAGCTACCTGCAGCTCTCGTGAGGGCAGTGAAGATCGCGCTTTGCTGATGGAATACGACTTTGTGGACGACTACGAATATACCTCCGGGTCTGGTTCAGAGGCATCTCCATCACGACACATTCGGTTTATGGACCTATACGATAGTGACGACAGTGCTGCCGACTACTTCGTAGACGTCATGTATGATTTTCACGTGCAACACCACTGCCACTAAAAGTTATGGGGGTCGCCAGAGGGAAAATATCTATTTTATTCGTGTTGAATGCGTCGCGCTTTTCAAGTTTGTTACGAAATCGTTGCTCCCCACCACACAAGGTGAGGACTGTACTGGATAGTTGTGCCTCATCCAAGGATGGAGATATCTATTGTATTTTGGATGGGTGCTGGTTCAGTAAGACATGCCTAAACCAAGCACAAACGTATTTCGCTACGATCTTAATGCCTTCAGCATGCCAAGTAGCTACGGCAGCTTTGAACCAGTGGGGTACATCGCAGTGTGTAAGAATTCCACGGCTTCCTCGTAGGTGGTAGGGTCGCGAGCGTCATAATGTGCGCCACTAACACGCTTCACCTTGGATGGCCCCGCGTACTTGCTGGCCAGTTCGTCGCTCTGCTCCTTGGGCACATACCGATCATCCTCGGCAGCCACGAACAGTGCTGGAGCGTAGCAAAGTCCTACATAGTCAACAGGACGCAATAGCTCAAGGTCCACTTCGGTGCGCTTCTTGACACTTTTGTTGATGGTTGCAATCGCCAGCTTGATCATGGCCTTAGGCACTGGAAAGCCTTCATCCTGCATCTGCCGCAATAAACCTTCGTTAACATGTGTCATGGATGCATATCCGCTGTCCAGCACAACGCCACGGATAGGCTTCACAAGCTTCGGGGCTTGGCCAGTACGTAGAGAATGCGGCAACGCCTCCAACTTCTTGAACATCTTTTGTCCGCAGCCCCTGCAGCACGTAGAGCCATGTTCACTACAACAGGGAACGTGCCCATACTGTGTGCGTACAGACAAACGTCCGACACGGACTCGTCGTGCTCCAGTGTCTGCAGAACTGCAAACAAGTCCAGGGCTTCGTTCCAGCCCATCGTCACGTAGACGCCGTCCGACAGCCCCGACCCACAGCAGTCAAAGGCGAAGACGGAGAAACCGCGTCGTAGAGCTGCGTCGCGGACACGCAGCGCGTCCAGTCTGGAGCCGACATTGGAGTGCAAGTAGATGAGGCAGGGCGTGACAGCAGGAGTCTGTCCGTCTTCGCTGAAGAGCTGCCAGTGCGAGCAGCGCACCTTGAGACCGCGGTCGTTCAGCACGTCGAAGTCGCGACGTCGCGCCTCCGTCACGTTGTCGGCTGTTGGGTCCACAGAGAGCTCCGAGACTCGGAAGCGCACGGGACCGAGCTGCTCCACGTCGTAAACTGCGCGTTGCGGACGGATCACGAGCTGCACCACGTCGCGGTAGCCCTTGCCCAGCATCTGCTTGACGCTGGCGTCGCCTGTGCCTCCGAGCCGCTTGAGCTCCGCCTCCAGTTCGCCATCGGCGAAGATTTCCATCTCTCCTGACACGCCGTTCCCCATGCTGTTGACTTGACGGACGCTTTTAGTACAGTGGAGACTGCTGGTCAAAAGTGCGATGGGGACACTCGTTTTATGCGTCCAAGTGTCAATATGGTGGGACAGATGCGGGTTGCATACAAACAGTAAGATATACGGACGTAAATGATGGTGCCGTAATAATGCTAGTTGACAGCCGTTTGAACTAGGACCTGCAACATGGAGCTTGCTGCTGTGTCAATTGCTTTCGACGGCAGCTACACTGGCAGGATAAACCATTGGCGCAGTTACGTTTGAACTTGTACCGCGACGTGTTCTTGGAGACTCCGCGACTGGAGAGTCAATGGTGTCGGAGGTTGTCGCTGCGATGGCGTTCGGATCAGTACTCCTTGCAATCTGCACCACGTACATGTAGTCGGCAACTAGAGCGTGAGTGTTCTAAGTGCGTTGCATACAAGAACAGTTGTTACTGACCCGTGAATACATGTTCGAGTCGATTGGGCGGGCGATGAGGCCAATGCTGGCGACGACGATCAAGGTTGTGGCCTCTCCGAGCAGTGTATTGACCCAGGCGTAGCGCCAGGAACCTGGCGGTGTGATCACCACGAGCTGGGCAATTAAGAGATCGCACATACCGTCAGTAGTAAGAACACACCAAGTGCCCGCGACAGGATCTCACATTGATAATCAGCAGAAACGTGGGCATCAACAGATACCCGAGGAAGATAAACCGGAATCGCCTATAAGTGCACAACATTTAATGCACGAGTTTAACGACAAAAGTGCTGGGCAGATTTACAACCAATACGTACTGGAACTGGTCGAGTTTCATATAAGTGAGAGGAGTTTCGAAGCTGTTCCACCGTTCGTAATTGGTCTCGAGGTTTAGCTGGGCGATGGTATAGTTCAGAGCCACGATTACACCCAACATGAGCATGGACTGAAGAGCATATTCGGACAACAAGTAAGCTCGACACTTTGGGGCATCGCTGGGACGACACAGCGCCTTGTTGACAGCCACGACTGCGTAGATAATCACCACCGCCGCCAACGACTTCATCTCTCGGCGCGAAAGAGTCGCTCGAGTAATGGACCAACCGAGAGAACCCAGAATCGATACGCCTAAGAGCGCCGCAGTCGTGGTACTCTCGCTGAAATCTTGGGCAGCGTCAAGAAACCCTGGCACTTTACCATACATGCTTTGCTCACGATAAAACCCAAGCTTCAAAGCGATCGAGATCGTCTTCAGTTGCACTGCCGCTTGGAAGACATAGTAAATTCTCTACGGAAGCACACATGACGTTTAGAAACTTTTGCTCCACCATTCTGGGCATACTAGTTTCCTCACCGGAGCGTTGCGACGCCACATGAAGCACCCCAACATCAACAGTGCCACTCCAACGAGATACCAGGCGAGCACCACTGCAGACCAGCAATGCTTTTAGTTCACAGCGGATAACAGAGTACTTAATTTCATACCTTTGTATAGCGGGCTTAAACCAAGTTCCTGGATACCTAAATGCTCGGACAACTCGCCATCATTGCCTACATTTACCATACTGACACTTCCCTATGCAAACACACAGACCACACCCAAAGCGCTTGGTTAGATGCACACTTTTCTGGTGGCACTGTCGTGACCAACAAATCTATCTGACAGTGATGTTCACCGAGGCGGCACCACAAATTTGCGCTTGCAGCGTGTACAGACTGGCTTGAGGGACATCAAATTTCATCGTCCACGGCAATGCTCCTTCTCGACCGGGTGGAGGAACAGCGATGCGAATCGATGCGGGGTAATGACACAGGACGAACTCGCTGCGAATGTGTACCTCTCGCAACTTCAGTACCGAATAAGCCCTCCACTGGTCAATGTTATACAAAGTGAAAATTACAGGCACTACTGCTGGCGAATACTGCGAGTTGTTGACAGGCGTGACCTGGAATCCAGTCACTTGAAGCCTTACTTGAGCTCCTTGTTCCATGCCGAAGCTCGAGACGATGGACTGAGTGTTCCAACGGACGCGTGGACCCACCACCGTATGGCCATCGTGAAGAGGAATGGGAGCTTCATAGTCGAACTGACACTGGAATGTGGTCTCAATCGCAGTCACAACACAGGGCAGCCGTGTGATTGATGCAATTGCAGCCACGGCGACGATGCAGCGGCTTCGCATTCGTAAGATTGCGACGGAAGGACGTTACCCACTACTCGCTCATTGATCTCGACAAGTTTTCTTAGCAAATGGTGCGGCTATTTCAATCTTCGGCTGGTAGAAGACTTCACTCAAGTAGACTTTCAAGTTAACGCAGTGTTCCAGTGAAACTTCATCCCATGGAAGCTTTATACGAAGATGATTAAAAGCAGATCATCTTCTTTTCAGCGTTATTGTACAGTGCAAAGATTTAAGCTGTTTGACGCATGTGGCTAAAGCATTGGCAACCTTCACGGCTAACTTTCACGGCTACGAAGTGATCACCAACACGCTGCCTATTTGAAAGCATGTTCGTTTTCATGGAGGCTATCAGCCTCCATGAAAACTAACATGCTTTCAAATAGGCGACCCGAACGTTGAACGGCCCGCCGAGCGCTGACGTCAAGTTTTAACTCTTCGAATATCGATGCTCAATCAATTGTGGCGCCAAATACACAAGTTTCCCGCCATTCGCTTTTGAATTTAATTTAAAAGTTTTAAAATAGCGTTAAAAAACAAACATAGTTAAAATAAAATTAAATAAAAACAACAGGTACAATATGGCACCAGAGCCATCAAGCAAGTGGGTCTTCCCGGAGCTCCGCGCTGTGATCCTGCAGCCTTCGCAGTCCTCTGGCGCCGCGAATGAGGCGGAGAAGGAGAACACCGAGGTCCAGAGCCCTTTGGTGTTCCGCACTCCAAGTTTCGTGCAGTCCAACGTCCCGTGGCGAGTGGAGCAGCAGCTGCGACGCACCACCTGCGCCTTCATTGAGCACTTAGCGCTGCTTCTGGAGATGCCGGAGGCCCCCAGTTTGAACGCCCAGTTGTGTGTGCAGAGGTTCTATATGATCCACTCGTTCGCGACCCACGACCGCTTCTTAGTGGCCACTGCAGCGCTGTTTCTAGCAGGCAAGACGGAGGAGTTCCCCATTAAAGTCCGCTACGTCACAGAGTGCTCCATGTATTTGTTATTGTGTCGAGAGCAAGCTCAAGAGAAGTTGCAGGTGAAACACAAGGCAGTGAGCGCAGGAAAAACGACTGGAACGCCTCCAACTGCTGCTGCTGCGCCTGCTACAGGTCGGAGACGCTCGGCGTCGCCTTCGGTGCCCAACAAGAGACGGAATGTGCAAGGCAAGGCTGTTCCTGTATCTACTTCTGTCGAGAAGGCGGCAACACTGGCCAACGACAAGGAGAATGTTAAAGCAAATCATATCGAGTGGCTGAACGCGCTGCTTGAAATTGTGGAAGTCGGAGAAGTGGAGGCGAATTCAAGTAAAGTGCTGCTGCTGGAGCGGATATTGTTACTTACGCTGTCTTTTGAGATCGGGCCGCCACAGCCATTTGCGTACGTGGCACCACAGATGGAGAGAGTTTTTGCACTTGACGCGATGCACTCCGACATTTCATATGAGAATATTCGCCAGATCGCGTTCTTGCTGATTGCCGACGCCGTGAAAAGTGGCTTATGTTTGGCGTTTGACTGCGTTGCAATTGCTGCGGGCGCAGTATACCTGGCCTGCTTGTATCACCACCAAGTTGGACCAAATGTCGCGACGGAAGCGAATAAACCGTGGTGGACAGTTCTTCAGCTTCCTGAGAAGGAACTTGAAGATGTGGCTAGATGTTATTTGTGGCTATACGAAAGCAACAATGGCGAAAAGGTGCATGGGCTTGGACCCGATTTCATGGATGTCTGGACTCGATACCGTCCAAGTGATAACAAACCTGACCTCGAATATATCAAGACGCTAGACGCAGGCTTGCAGACTCCTTCTCAGTGAGGGATATTTGGCCACCCTGCTTGGGTGTCTATTAAATCTGACTGGACTGCACAATCTCCTAGTCAACTACGCTTTGTCTGTTCAATTACCCTGAAGTTAGTTTCTTGCGCTATCGCTAGCACCTCGCCAACTCAAACCCAGGATCGCGCCTTTTGTGGACTGTCGAGCAAGCCCTTGATGTATGACACTTGGAAGAAGCAGACCACGAGGTAGACAGCGCATTCCAGCACTCCGTAGAACATCACATGCTTGTTCATCTCCTCTTCCGCTGCGATTTTCAGTAGGCAAAACAGGTAAGCCACGCGAAAATAGTAGATTTTGCAGCTGAGGATGGTCACCTTTGATATGCCTGTCTGTCCGGATGAGTTGCAGCCGCTGCTCCGATTCCAATTCGCCGAGACGAACATCCAGATGCGACGCGTACTTGGCTAACACGCTCACATGCTCTGCAGCCACCACCCCACTCAGCCAAATTATCATCACACAAAAAGAAGCTGTAATCAGGTAATGCCATGCCAACCTTTCTCAACAGGATGCTGCGACTGTAACGTATTGGTCACATGGGTCACCAATTTGCCATCCGAGTCTGGGTTGATGAAGCATAGCTCATACACCCCCGTCTCTCTGAATAAAACCCAGAACCAACACGTTAAAACTCATCAACCCACCCACAAATAATGGCAATAAGAAAGCTCACTTGGGTGTCACGACGTATTGCCCTCTGCGTCTCCGAAGCGCCGGTAGATGGCGCTTCCCTGTGGGTTTTTCACCTCCAGATCAATGTGCGAGTCGGCGGAGCTCACTACGTAGGCCCCGCTGAGCTCATCTCCCTCGAATTTGGCCTCCTGGAAGAAGCACTGGCGGCTCTGGCCCGCCACGTAGAAGGTCAAACCTTCGGACGGATCGAAGTCGAAGCTCTCGACAGTGCGAGCTTTCGGAGCGTACTCTGCGTCCGCCCCCACGCCGCGAGGCTTGTCGTCGTACGGATCGAACTGCGGGTCTTCCGTGACTGCTGCAGCGTCCGGGTCCAGCTCTGCAAAGTCTCCTGCGAAAACTCCAGGCAGCGCCAGCGCCACCAGCAGCAACAGCCGCGTAGTCGTCATCGTGGAGCTATGATCGAGATATGTTGATTTGTGCGATAATAGCAATATTTAGGATAAGAAGGCGATAATTGTAATTACATTAAACATTATCAGCGAATCATATGGTATCAAAGCAGTTTCAACGAATGAATCGGCTTTATTAGTCAGCTGCTACACAGTCTATGAATGTAATTTCACGTACGGCCTGCACTGGCCAAGCGTGTGCACCACATTCAGTATCCGCAGCCCCTCAATGATGCTCAAGCAGGCGTTGCGCGGCGTGCGCGTGCGGTCCGCAGCGGCCGCATCTGCGTCTCGCCGTCTGATGCTCGCAGCGGAGGCTTCCGCGCCCACTTCTGCAACTGAAGCGTCCTCCGTTCTGTCCAAAGTGGGCCGTGACATCCCTCTGAAAGTTGTGCCCAGAGCCGAGCGACGAGCGCTCCGCAAGGCCGCCAAGCACTCAACGGACGGCGCCGAGGCCAAGGTCGTGCGGACGTCGTCGCTGCCTGCGCGCATCTCGTTTGCTCTGCTGGCCGGCAGCATCTCCGGCGGCATCGTGTGGCACTTTTTGGACGACAGCATCAAGTCGAAGGTCAAGAGCGCGCTGAGCTCCACGCCTCTGGGCGACGTCTACGTGTTTGTGGCCAAGAAAGTGGAGGAGACGGTCAAGCCGTTTACAGACCCCAGCCGGCTTAAGTTGCTGCCTGATTGGCCCATTCCCCAAGTGCCAGCAGACACTCCGCCCGTCCCAGTGCTCGTTCTGGATCTAGAGGACACACTCGTGCACTCGGAATGGAGTGTAAGATACTCACCGCTGTTGCCATTTTATTGAGGAAGAGACGGACTGATGAGTGTGGTTGATGTTGTTGCAGCGGAAGCACGGCTGGCGTCATGCGAAGCGTCCGGGCGTTGATGAGTTTCTGGAGACACTGTGCCAGGTACTGCACTCGATATGACGTGGTTTAAATGCAGGTGAAGCTGTTTCTGATGATGTTTTGTTGTTGTGTGGTGCAGTACTATGAAATCGTGATTTTCTCGCAAAACTACGGTGCTGAAGAAATTGTACAGAAGCTGGACCCGAAGCAGTGCGCCCTGCACGTTCTGTCCCGAGATGCTACGCGGTACTTGAACGGTGCCCACGTCAAGGATCTTTCAAATCTGAACCGTGACTTGCGGCAAGTGGTGATTTTAGACGATGACCCGGCTGCTTACCAGCTACAACCAGAAAACGCCATTCCTATCAAGCCTTTCACAAACGGTCGGGATCGCGACGACCATGAACTCAAGGACCTGATTCCGTTCCTCAAGGCGTTGGCCTCGGAGCGCGTCCCTGACTTCCGTAGCGTCATTGGAGAATTTCGTGACGAGGACGGAGTGGTGCGTGACCTCGCCTCCAAATATGGTGCTCGCGTGCACCAGCTTGAGATGCAGAAACAGCAGCAAAAGAAGAAGGGCTTTGGTGGCTTTGTTCGTGGGCGGTTGTCGCACCACCCTAGCTCGCCGCAAGGAGGTGTAGCTGCTGGGGGTCTTTCCGGCGGCCCGCACGTGTAAGCGCCAGCTTCAGAGCTGTTTTCCCTGCTAAGGTTCCTAGAGGAGTGTACGTCCAAGCGCAGCGATGAGTAGTGGATGCTTTAACGTGTTATGCTACATTTTTTTCTCTTGACAGCCTACTGTTGCAATTTGCTCCCACAAATTAAGGACCCCTCTCCCCCTGCCACAGATACACCTTTGAATTGCAAGCGCTTACGATAGATTTTAGGTGTTTGGATCGTAAACTATCGGTATATCAGCGAAATTATGGCGGCCGGAAACGGTTTGGTTTTCGAGAACTTCACACAATCGTGACCTCATTTTGCTTGCCCTGTCCTCACAAAGTGCAGGAGTTGAGTGAATGCATACATCCACCATGTGCTCAAAAGTTTAAATGTTCAAGAGTAGTAACACGTCTTTGGAACTGTAAATACAGTACGTCGTGATAGCAGCGAATTCAAACCGGGTAGAGCTAGAAATTGGCCTAAGAAAATTCATGTGGCGAAATCACGAAACAACTTATGTACTTCAAACACTGTATGAAGTGCATCGCACCAGTGTGGACTCTCAAAACAGAGGAACGAAAGTTGTTCCTTAAGCGCCAGACTCATCACTTCCCAATCACAAAGTTATCTTTCGCCGCGCGTAAAGTCCCCATAACTCCGATTGGGTCCTTCTCGCTCGCAAACTGCTGTACATCGGCTTGGTTCACGCGCATGAAAGGATTCGTCTCCAACTCCTCCTTCACCGTAGATGGAACAGTGGGCTCTTCCGCTGCGGACTTCTCGAGGGCCCACGCCAACTTGCTTTGAATGGCATCGTTGTCCGGTTCCACATGGGCAGCAAAACGTAGGTTGCTAGCCGTGTACTCATGACCGCAATAGATCTTGGTCTCCTCAGGTAGCTTGGCCACCACTTCGTTCAAAGCGTGATGCATCTCAGCCGGTGTGCCGTTGAAGAATCTCCCACAGCCAGCGACGAACAGAGTATCCCCGGTGAAGAGCACGTCTTGACAATAGTACAGAACATGGTCCCGGGTATGACATGGAGTGAAAAAATCTTCACCTGCAAGGCTCCCAACGCCACCGTATCTCCGTCCGTCACGGTGATAGTCGCCGCTTCCACGGCATCACCAGGACCTCCAATGACCGGAATCGCACGGCCCTCACGTTTTAGAATCAGCGCAGAGAGATCGCGGTTACCACCAGCATGGTCCAAGTGGGAGTGGGTCGTTAAGATCATCTCGATCGCCACGTTGAGTTCTTGAGCACGAGCGTACACCTTCTCAGCATTTGCAGGGTCTACTACAGCCGCGACATCTAGGAGTGAGTATAGTTACAACACAGTCAGAAGATTATGATAAAAAAATGCTGAAGTACGGCGGAGGAGATATCATACTACTCGCGGGGTCAATCAGCAGATACGCATAGTTGTCGGAGAGCACGGGGATCAATTCCACTTGGATCATCGCCATCGTCGCCACAGTGTTGCTTGTATCTTCCAGGTGGAGTTTTAGAGAATGAGCGCTGGTAAAACTGACGAGACAATTAGCACTTTAAAGTAACTAAGACGTTTGCGCAGCTGACAATGCGTCAATAGTACGTTGCGCTCACATTCACAGCAGCGACACTTTTTGCAGGGAACACGTACCCAAAGAATACATGAAGTAGCTGAGTCAGATACCTGCGCCTGGCTCAACGTGTTGGGCACAACCACATATATACCTCCACTGCGCCATCAGAAGTCCTGAGTGCGGAGTGTGAGGAATCAACCAGTTTCTTGGCAACAAAAATGGGGTTGTGTAGGTCGGAGCCGGTGTGACGCTTGTAATGATAATGTTCTCGCATCTACTCACACCGTAATCCAGGATTATCGGATGCCTTCGCCATCATGATTCCGAAGAGTCTGTTACCTCTGCGTGCCAGTGTAGTACCACCTTTATCTAGATGGAACAGGTTGCCATCAGCAATTGCGGAACCAGTAGCGATCCCAAAATGCAATTAGGAACGTCGCAAAGCGCAAAGCCAGGTGCAAAATGCTGACAAAATTGAAAGCGTAATTCTACTGGCAGGTACGCCCTCATCCCCTCGTTTCGTGGGAGTAAATTCAGGAAGCATACCGTCAATGCACGTCCTGCCATCACCCATATTTCGTCTATCCATATCTCATCGAGGACTCAGTAATAAATGCTCCACGTGCGGTGGTGGGGCTGCAACTCCTCTTTGTTGTCTTCCCCAATTTGCCAAAGTAGCCAGTCCAGCTCGATCACCTTGAGCTGATGGCCTTGACTTAGCATTTGCTTGTGCAGCAATTCGACAGCCTGGATAGTTGCAGCGCGAATCTCCAGTTCCATCTATTCCAAACGCATAGGTTGATAAGTATAAACACCTTAAAGTTCATCCCAAACAAGACGGCACACCTCGCTTCCAGCTGGAATCTCAGTTTTGCTGTCGACAAGTTTAGAGAGCTCTGATGAGTAAACCAAAGCGCCTTCCGGACGAAGCACTTGGGGCACACGGTAGTCAGCTACAGACATACCCGCAAAAATTGTTAGAAAAACTCCTTGGTAGAAGAAGCGAGAACCATCAACCTTACCAAACATGGTGAGCTTGCCGATATCGTGGAATGAGGCAAGACCCGCGTCTCGACGCCCATAAGCTGCCCACACGTCCCCAACTAAAATTTGGGCACGTTTGTAGAAATGCACCTGCTCGCCTTTGTACACGGCGTGGTCTCGGAAGCCTAATGGCAGCAATAAGAATTCGTATTGGCTGCTTAGCAAAGCACCAGCCAAATAAGCACAGGAAACTAACCACCTCTTACCTGGGAAATTCGCGAGAACAAGGCGGACAGCTTCAACCGCCGAGAATTTCGCCTCTTTGATCAGGTTCAAGGCAAGGCCGTCGAAAGAGTGTTGCAGCACTTCACCGACTTCACGGACCTTGCGTCGACGTTCATCTATGTGCGGTGGAATGAACGGATGGAACCAGGACGTGACGGTTTCATTGGTCACTGTGGCCAAATTTGCAGCATCCAGTGCGTGTGGGTCTTGCAGCAATGCCGTCTTCAGTCCCCTTGCCAAGTGCTCGTACTCCATTCTGCCATAAACAAATTACGGAGTTTAGTTCCTGAGTTGAATCTCAACTTTCCAGCTAATTGCTCTACTTTTCCGTCGGCCAGAAGCAAAAGTTGAGAGCGTCCAGCACGAAAACGTATTGACACGTCAGCGGTCCGTCCTTCTCTACGTCTGCAAAGTAGTGGAAGTCTCCACTGTCCCACGTTACAACGCCCTGTTCGTCACTCTTGAGCTTATCACCCTGCAGTAAAAAAGAATAGATAGTTCACAACAACAACAACATAAGATTTTTCTTGTCGTTTTAGTGGTAATTATTGCTGTTCTCCGCACCAACTTGAGAGCGAGACGCTCTACCGCCACTTGATCGATATGCACATGCGTCGCCTGCTGCACCACACGCGCTGTGGACTCTCGTACGACCAGCGTCGGATCCATAGCAGAGCAACAAAACTTCCTCAAGGGCGATGACTTTTCCACACAAATCAAATTCCTAAACATGTTTTTCTGTTCAAGAGACTTTCCTAAAATATACTTTGTTCCGTATAGAGAGGTGTTTCATTTCCAAACTGGCAAAATGGGGCGTTACGAGCTCGATCTTCCATGGTGTCTCCTCGCTGCTCAGCCAGAAATCAACGCACCAGTAGGACACAGCACCCAAGACAGGGATCTCTAGAACCAAGTGCATGCCAAGAGGGGGACGGAGACCGCCCGCAGACGCTGTAAAAGGACAACAGAGCAACTCATTAATTAAGAGGCGCCGATGGCGAGTCCGCGCTTCCAGTGGATCGGCCAGCGCATCGTCGAGAGCTTCGAGCCCAACGTGACTTTGTCGGAGGTCAACGAGTTCCTGGCGGCTCCCGCCACGCGCAAACTCTTCGACGAGCTGCTGAGTGGGAAGGACGCGTGCAAAGTGTTTGTCCACTATCAGGGCGGAGCTGCAGCGGACAAAACCACTGCCTCTAATGGCCAAAGTAGTGGCGACATAGGCAATAATTCTAGTAAATTGTGTGTCTCTCTGGGGGACTCGATCCCTATCAGAGACAAATGCTGCTTCTTTTTAAGAACAACAGCAGATGGGAAGCCTGTGGACGTCCAGAAAGCGAGCGACAACGCCATTTGCTTCGGGGAGTTAGCGCCCAATATCTTGAGAGATCTGGAAACGACCATCAGCTCGTTGTTTGGACCCTTACTCAAGGCCAAAGACGAGTGGGGAAAAGCTGATGCCGACTTGAAAAACGAGTTCATGACCGAGTCGGAGAAGTTTGCGAACGATCTCAAGGAGGCGCTGAATAGTATGGACAGCGGACTGGAGTTGCGGCGACCGGACCGCAGTATCCTTGCAGAGACAGTGAACAATGGTGGACAAGCTAACGGGGCTCGTGCACTGCAAATATCTGACTCGCCTAAGCTCATCACGCACTATGAAGAAGTTCTGAAGGAGTGGTGCGATGTCATCTCGATGTATCTCGAGACAAACACAACGAATGATGGCAAAGGGAATGATCAAACCATTGATGATGATGGTCCG
This sequence comes from Phytophthora boehmeriae, assembly GCA_011947355.1. Lineage (NCBI taxonomy): Eukaryota > Oomycota > Peronosporomycetes > Peronosporales > Peronosporaceae > Phytophthora > Phytophthora boehmeriae. The sequence goes on along the minus strand of JAAVTJ010000241.1, from coordinate 37,800 downwards.
ATGGGCGAGCTGGAATACTGGCGTCGGCGCATGCAGCGACTGACCAGCATCACAGAGCAGCTCAAGATGAACGAGTACAAGGATGTTTTTGCCGTACTCAGTCGAACCACCAAGAGTGTAAGCGACGAGATCAAGCAGCGCATTCAGACACTACTCCGACGATGGAAACAGATCGATATTGGCATCACAGAAGCGGCCAACGAGGCCAAGGACAATGTGAAGTATCTGTTCACGCTTGAAAAGTTTATCATTCCGCTGTACAACGGCACGCCCAGCACCATTATCGACACATTGCCAGCGCTGATGAACTCAATCAAGATGATCCACTCCATTGCGAGATACTATAATACAAACGAGCGAATGGCTAACTTGTTCACGAAAATTACAAACCAGATGATCACGAACTGCAAGCATTGTGTGACCGGGGGCGAGAACTACGAAGTCATGTGGGACAAGGACCCTGAAGAATTGGTCCGGCACCTCGATTCGTGCCTGAAGTTGAACGAAGCATACCAGCAGCAATACCGCGTCACAAAAGACAAACTCTTCGCCACGCCTAAGGGCAAGCAGTTTGAGTTCAACGAGATGAAGATATTTGGGAAGTTTGATCTGTTTTGTCGGCGTGTAATGAAGCTGATCGATATGTTCACGACAATTCACCAGTTTTCATCGCTGGGGCAGCATCGGCTAGAAGGAATGGAAGATCTGATTGCGAAATTCAACTCAATCATTCGCGAGTTCCAGTATCGAAACCATGACCTGCTGGACTACAAAAACAACCGCTTCGATCGTGATTACGTAGAGTTCAATGTCCGCATTTCCGATCTTGAAGGACTTCTCCAGAAGTTTATTAACGATTCTTTTGAGAACATCACCTCCATCGAGCACTCCCTAAATCTGCTGCGCAAGTTCCAGACAATATTGCAGCGTGAAAATCTGAAGTCGGACTTGGACTCGAAATTTAACGTCATTTTCCAGAACTACGGGCTAGAGCTGGAGCATGTGTTGCAACAATACGAAAAGTACAAGCAGAATCCGCCATACCCGCGGAATCTACCGCCAGTGGCAGGCAACATCACATGGTCCAGACACCTCTTGAAGCGGATCGAAGAGCCCATGAAAAATTTGAGTCGAACCAGAATGTTCTTGCTAGCAAAGACGCTAAGCGTATCATCCGCATGTACAACAAGGTAGCGCGAACGTTAGTCGCATTCGAGTACATCTGGTACCAAGCATGGGTTCAGTATATCGATACTGCTAAAGCAGGGCTCCAGGCCACACTTATCATCCGTCACCCAGAAGACAATAAACTTTACGTGAATTTCGATCCTGAGATCCTGCAGCTTTTGCGCGAGGCGAAGTGCTTGGATCGCATGGGTATCGAGATACCGGAGGCGGCCAAGATCGTGCTTCTCCAAGAGGATAAGTTTAAGAACTACTATAATGAGCTCCAGTATGCGCTGGCTGAATATGATCGCATTGTGACGAAGGTGATCCCTGTGACTGCTATGCTACTGCGACCGCATTTTAACGACATGGAATTCAAATTGCGCCCAGGCATGATCACGTTGACCTGGACTAGCATGAACATTGAGGCGTATCGCAATCACATTCACTCAGGCCTTCAGCATCTAGAAGAGCTGGTAACGAACATTAACGACATCATCGAGAATCGAATCGAGAAAAACATGCGCATCGTGTCGAAAACGATGCTTGTCGATCTCCTGTGGATCAATCTTTTTCCCTCGATGAGTTCGTGACCATGCAAGGAGCAAATATTAAGCGAGCTGGAGCATTGTTGCAGGGAAAGAACGTCGAAATTGAGAACGCTGTGGAGGACTTACTCAAAATAATCATGCAGTATCCCCTTGATTCCCACATTGAAGGCGTCTCGAATGAAGAAACGATGAAACTCAAGAAACACTACAACCATTTTATGTATCAAGCATTGCTACACTGCACGAAAAACTCGCTGAACACAATTAAGAAACGTGTAGCATCTCGTATGACGTCCACCGTTTTTACGATCGAGCGCCCATTCTTTGAAGTGGACGTGCAATTAAGTGTCCCAAATGTCCAGCTACACCCGTCGCTGGACGAAATTCAGCTGGCGATCAACAAAGCTGCGCAGACGATTCTCAGCTGCTCCAAAGAACTGTTGGATTGGGGCCAGAGTGATCTGTCCTCAGCTGTGGCATCCACAGCGAACGGATCTGACATCAATGGTCACAGTGGTGCAAACGGCCATCCCAACGCAGGCAAAGTTACGTTCTTTGATCGGATAACTAAAGATATCGAGATCGTGCGCGTAGTGTTGCTACTGACAGGCAGCGTGCAGGGACTACGTAACAATGTGACCGAGTATCTAGGCTCATTCAAGAAGTACGAATGGCTGTGGATGGAGCAAAAGGACGTATCGTATGAGAATTTCCTGAAGAAGAACCCAGAGTTACAAGATTTTGAAAAGAAACTGAAGTCGTTCGTCGAGATTGACGAAGAAATCTCGAGCCTGACTCCTATCCAGAACATTGGTGCGTTGTCGTTGAATACACGTAACATCAAACTGCAGCTTAAACATGAAAACTCACAATGGAAATTGAAGTTCTCGGACAATTTGCACAACCAAGCTCGTCGAAAGATGGAGTCCTTGACAGAGTATTTCCGCTCAACGATGGGCAAACTGAACCGAAAAGTTGTGGACTTGGACTCGCTACGTTTCGTCATGAACCTACTGAAAGAAGTCCGGGCTCGAGAGAGCGGCATCAATATGGAAATCAATCCTGTGCTAGATATGTACGAGATGCTGGAGTACTACCTCCCAGACGGATTTATGGAGAAGGAGGAAATGGACCAGAAATCAGTGCTGCGCAGTAACTGGCGCAAACTTATTAAGCATGCAGAAACGCGCACAGACGAGCTCAGTAAGACTCAAGCAGGATTCAAACGTGGGCTCCTTCGCGATATCAAGGAATTAATTGTCGATGTCAAGCATTTCCGCGAAGACTATCTCGCCAATGGACCCATGGTGATCGGAATCCCCCAGTTGAAGCTGTGGAGAGATTGAATCGCTACAAAGAGGAGTACAAAATTCGCGAGCGCAAGCACGAGCTGTATTTGTCAGGAGAAGAGCTCTTCGCTCTTCCTAAGACGACGTATCCTGAACTAGAAATGACGAAAAAGAGCTGCAGCTTCAAGATAAACTGTTCGGTCTGTACACAGACGTACTAAGCACAATTGAAGAATGGAAGCAGATCCCCTGGCTTTCCGTCGCTGAAAGGGTGCAATCCATGACAGAAAAGGTGGATGCATTCTCGCTTCGCTGCAAAAGATGCCGGGGAAGCTCCGTGAATGGGAGGCGTACACAGATTTGAAGAAAATGATCGATGATTTCACCGATGTCCTACCTCTACTGCAAGAGCTGAGCAAGGAGTCAATCAAACCTAGACATTGGGAGGCGGTTATGGCGATAACGAAAACGCAGCTAGATGTAACGGCGGCAGATTTCAAACTGCAGGCTCTTATGGATGCCAATATTGTTGATTACAAGTCAGAGATCGAAGAGGTCACGGATGGCGCTGATAAACAGTTGAAAATTGAAATCCAGCTCGCAGAAATATCAGCACGTTGGGAGACGGAAGAGTTCCAATTCCAGGACTGGAAGAGCCGCAACGTTCCGATTCTGAAAGGTGTAGTACCCGTTGTGGAGGAGTTGGAGGAAACGCAGATGAACTTGCAGACGATGTTGTCCATGCGTCATGTGATTCCATTCAAGGATGTGGCTCAGGGAAAGTTGGAACAGCTATCTGACACTTCTGAAACACTCGAACGCTGGATCAAGGTACAAATGCTGTGGTGCTCACTGGAATCTGTCTTCACTGGTGGTGATATTGCAAAGCAGATGCCTGTGGAAGCTAAAAAGTTCCAAAAAGTCGACAAAGATTGGGCTAAAATCATGGCAAAATCGGAGGAAATCAAGAACGTGGTGGCGTGCTGCTCTAGTGAGCTACTTAAATCGTGCTTGCCGACAATGTACTCGGAACTTGAAAAGTGCCAAAAGAGCCTGGAAGGATACTTAGAACAGAAGCGTAATAAGTTCCCACGGTTCTACTTCGTGTCAAACCCTGGTCTATTAATGATCTTATCCCAAGGAAGTGATCCACTGAGCATGAACGAGCACTACGAGAAAGTGTTTGATTCCATTGAGAAGGTTTACCACGACAAAAGGACAAGACTCTGATCCATACAATGACGTCAGGTGTTGAGGAAGTGCGCTTCTCACAGATAGTAAAAGCGCAAGGCAACATTGAGGACTGGCTAGCGACACTGCTCCGCGGTATGCAGATCACCATGAAAGATATATGTCGGCAGAGTGCAATGGATATTGGTGTGGTTGGCAACGATTTGAAGCGTTTGCGTGAGTTTGTTGATCGGTATGTGGCGCAATTTGCGCTGCTAGGCATTCAAATGATGTGGACGACAGATATCCAGACTGCACTCGAGCAGTGTCGAGCGAAGAAAAATATCATGAAGGACACTAGTACCAAACAGGCCATGGTACTCACTGAGCTTTCTAACTGGTGTCTTGGTGACCTTGGCTCGAAGGAGAACCGTATAAAAATTGAGACACTTGTTACGATTCACGTGCACCAACGTGACGTGATGACTGATCTAGCGACGCTGTACAAGCAGAAGAAAATCTCGGATCCGAACGATTTTGAGTGGCTCAAGCAGGCACGTTTTTACTGGCGACCAGGAAATGCTGATGAATTTAACGCAGATGGAGCCTGTGTTATTTCGATCACTGATGTCGACTTTAATTATCAGTTCGAATACCTAGGTTCTAAGGAGCGCCTGGTGGTGACACCACTCACAGATCGTTGCTACATTACATTAGCCCAGGCTCTAGGCATGTACTTCGGCGGTGCTCCGGCTGGCCCAGCTGGAACAGGAAAAACTGAAACGGTGAAAGATCTGGGTCGCACACTCGGTATTTATGTCGTGGTGACAAACTGCACTGACCAGCAGAAATACACCGATTGTGCGAAGATCTTCAAGGGTCTGTGTCAAGGTGGCCTATGGGGCTGCTTTGACGAATTTAACCGCATCCAGCTACCGGTGCTTTCTGTTGTGGCGCAGCAAGTGCTAGCTATCCAGAACGCGAAAAGACTGGAACCAAGTACTTTCAATTCCCTGGTGATCCACAGAATATCTTGCTCACGCCGGTTTGTGGGTACTTCATTACGATGAATCCGGGTTATGCAGGTCGCCAGGAGCTTCCCGAGAACCTGAAGGCGTTATTCCGAGGTGTGGCGATGATGGTCCCTGACTTTGAGATTATTATGAAGGTCAAACTTTGTTCCGTGGGATATTCAGAATATCAAGATCTTGCGAAGAAGTTCTTCATCCTGTACAATACGTGTAAAGAGCAGCTGTCAGCGCAAAAACACTACGATTGGGGGTTACGAAATATCCTTGCCGTATTACGGAGTGCTGGTAAAATCAAGCGCGATAACCGGAATGATTTGGAATCCAAGTTACTCTACCAGACTCTACGTGATATGAATCTTTCGAAGCTCGTTGCACAGGACGTCCCGCTTTTCTTGTCTCTTCTGGCAGATTTATTCCCGACTGTGCAGTTTCCTCCCAAGGGGTCTTACCCTGAGCTAACAGTTGCATTGCAAGGGGAGATTGAGAGGCAGGGACTTGTTGATCACCCTGGTTGGTTCAACAAAGTTATTCAGCTGTACGAGACTCAGCTTGTACGACACGGTATCATGCTTGTTGGTCCGACAGGTGGCGGTAAAACGAAGATATTTGACGTTCTGATGCAGGCACTAACAGCGACCACGAATATCGTACACAAGCAGTCGAAATTAAACCCAAAAGCTATTCGAGCTGCAGAAATGTACGGTGAGGTCGACCCGATGTCTGGAGAGTGGACGACGGGTGTATTTGCAGCGATGTGGGCCAAATACAACAACAAAGCCAACAAATTTATCATGTGGATGACCTGCGATGGCCCTGTTGATGCTATCTGGATTGAAGATCTGAATACTGTACTCGACGATAACAAAATCCTGACATTGGCCAATGGTGACCGTATGCCAATGACAGATAACGTGAAACTTATGTTTGAAGTTGAGACCCTAGTGAATGCGAGTCCAGCCACGGTGTCACGAGCTGGTATTGTTTTTATCAGTGACACTGACCTCGATTGGGCGCCAGTGGTTGAGGCATGGATTCGTAAGCGTCCACCGACGCACCAACAGATTCTGCGTGATCTTTTCATGAAATATATGGGTGAAAACAACCCTCTCAACCCTGGCATTTGCTTCGACTACTTGAATCGCAACACTGAGGGCGTAATGACGGTGTCTCGAGTGGGTCAGGCTTCACGGTTGTACAATCTTATGACTGGGCTGCTGCTTGGTGATCATGGAAACAATTTGTCTGAGGATCCCGCAAAATTAGCCATTCAGCTAGAAAAGCTGTACTTGTACTGCATCTGCTGGTCTCTTGGGTCGCTCCTCGAGCAAGAAGACCGTGTCAAGTTCGACGAATGGATCCGACAGTACGATGACAATGCTCTCCTTCCTAAATGTGACCCTGGACAAACAGTATACGAGTACTTCGTCGAGCCACAGAGCTGGGAGTGGAAGATTTGGCGTCCTGCTAAGTGGGAATACCCGAAGGGATCCAAGCAGCTAGATTTTTCTAACTTGCTGGTGCCCACGATGGACTCGGTTCGAACCCTTTATCTGATTGAAAACTTGCACAAACAGCGGAAACCCGTTCTTATGGTGGGTGGCCCTGGCACTGCCAAGACCTCATCTGCTCTCATGTTTTTCAATGAATTGAACCCAGATCAAATGATGATCAAGCGTGTCAACTTCTCAAGCGCTACAACGCCATTTATGTTCCAAAATGCCGTTGAAAGCGAACTGGATAAGCGTGGAGGTAAAAGTTTTGGTCCTCCTGGCGGAAAGAAGATGACAGTCTTCTTAGATGATCTCAGCATGCCATTGGTGAACGCTTGGGGTGACCAGCCCACACTTGAAATTGTGCGCATGATCATTGAGCTAAATGGATTCTGCTTTCTCTCTAAGGACCGTCGTGGTGATTTCAAGGTCTGCGAGGATCTGCAGTATGTTGGAGCCATGGGTCATCCAGGAGGAGGTCGTAACGACATTCCCAACCGTCTAAAACGCCAGTTCTACTTGTTCAACCTGATTCTACCGTCGCTGACATCCATCGATGACATTTACGGACAGATGCTTGCTGGTAGGTTTGACTCGGACACGTACAGCAAGGATGCACTGATCATCGTGAATAAACTTACAAGAGCCACGATTGATCTTTGGAACTTTATGAAAGCCAAGCTCCTCCCCACGCCAGCAAAGTTCCACTACATCTTTAATATGCGAGAACTTAGTCGCGTATTTCAGGGAATCTTGCTGACTCCACCCGAAACGTTTACGAGTGGCGGAGGTATTCGCGTTAGCCAAGGGAAGCTTCCAAAGATGGACCCAGGCCAGGTTATCTTACTAACGTGGAAGCATGAATGCTGCCGTGTGTTCTGTGATAAACTGACGAATCACAAGGACAAGGACATCTACAATGCGTACATGAAGGAGCTTGTCAAAACACACTATGGTGACTCACTGGAAGAGTTCTGCCGACAGCAGTATAACATGGTAAACTTCTTACGTGACCCTGAGGAAGATGAAGATGGAGGTATTGCCGACGCTGCGCTTAAGATTTACGAACCCGGTGGTTCTGTTGAGGATGTGCGCACGCGTGTGCTCGAGTTCCTGGACAAGTACAATACTGATTTTCCTCAGCGCCAAATGCGGCTCGTGCTTTTGACGATGCTCTGGACCATTTGCTGCGCATTTCGCGCTTGTTGGAAATGCCGCGAGGCTCTGCTTTGCTTGTAGGCGTAGGTGGATCCGGGAAGCAATCACTGACACGCCTCGCTGCGTATATGGCGGGTTCAACGATTTTTCAAGTCGTACTCACCAAGACGTACAACACCAACTCCTTCATGGATGATATTCGTACGCTATATAAGTCGGCGGGCCATCTACGCAAATCCACAACGTTCCTATTTACAGACGCAGAGATCAAGAACGAAATCTTTTTGGAACTCATCAATTCCATTTTGATGACAGGTGAGGTGGCTGGGTTGTTTGCGAAAGACGAGATGATGGCGATGACAGCCGACCTTCGCAATTCATTTGTGAAGGACCGCCCTGGTCAAGCAGAAAACCAGACGAATCTTAAACAATACTTCACGGATTGTGTCCGTGATAATCTTCACGTTGTGCTGTGTATGTCACCCTTAAATGCAAAGTTTGCTGATCGTGCACGAAAGTTCCCCGGGCTGATTAGTGGACCGACGATTGATTGGTTCCTGCCGTGGCCTGAAGATGCGCTGATTGCTGTATCGAAGGGCTTCATCCATGATTACCCAATGGAGTGTGACGCAACGACGAAGCAAGCTTTAATGACGCATATGGGAATGGTGCATCGTATTGTCACGGATCTATGTGAGGAATACTTCCAAAAGATGCGACGACGCGTTTACCAGACGCCAAAGTCATATTTGAGCTTCATCGAATCATACAAAAAGATGTACGGTGTGAAGCTTGATGAAATTAAAGTGAAGGAGCAACGAGTGAATCTAGGCTTAAAGAAACTCATTCAGGGTGCTGAAGATGTGCGCGCAATGTCTATCGTGTTAGCTGACGAACAAGTCAAGCTAGAGAAAGCTACAGAGGAGACTAATACGATGCTGCAGTCTCTACAAGTTTCATCAGCGGAAGCGCACAAGGAAGGTGATCAAGTTGCTCAGATTAAGGCTAAATGTGAAGAGGATGCAGCTCGAATCTCGGCTGAGAAAGAACTGTGTGAACGTGATCTTGCGAAGGCGAAACCGTTCGTAGAAGAAGCCGAAACAGCCATTGACTCTATTAAACCGGCACATATCGGTGAAATCAAGAAACTGGCAAAGCCTGCTGATATCATCCGTCTGGTGTTTGACGGTGTGCTCATCCTCTTTAAGTTGCCACTGATCCCGGTGAAGCAGGTGAAGCTGAACGTGGCCAAGCAGGAGATTGACTTCTTTGAAACATCGTTTTCACCGTATGCTCAATCTATGATGAGTGACTCAAACTTCCTCAAGAACGTGCAAAGCTTTGGTGCTGTTGGCAAAGATATGATCAATGAAGAGACCATTGAGCTCTTATCCCCGTATATGGATTTGGAGGGTTTCCAGCCAAGCGTGGCAAAAAATGCATCACTTGCTGCAGAAGGACTGTGCACATGGGTGCGTGCTATGAAGTTCTACCACGAAGCTTCGAAAGTGGTGAAGCCAAAGTTGGAGGCTCTCACCATTGCGGAAGGCCAAATGGAAGCAGCCAACAAGGCATTGAGTGCTGCTGAAAGCAGACTCCAAAAGTGCAAGGAGCGACTGAACGAACTGCAGCAGATGTTTGAGGCGCAAATGGCGGAGAAAAAGCGAATTGAGGACGGTGCAAACGCTCTAGCAAGGAAAATGCAGCAAGCTTCTGACCTTATCAATGGATTAGCAGGCGAGCGTGTGCGTTGGACAGACGATTCCAACAATTTTGCGGACCTCAAAAGGAGATTGGTGGGTGATTGCGCTGTCGCGTGTGCTTTCGTGTCATATTGCGGGCCATTTAATCAAGACTTCCGTACTTATATGGTGCAAAACAAGTTCGTGCCGGACTGCGAAGCTCGTAGTGTTCCTGTCACTGTGGATATTGATGTGATTACGTTCCTTGTGGATATTGGTACAGTAGGCGACTGGAACATGCAAGGACTACCTACGGACTCTCTATCCATTCAAAACGGTATCATGGTCACCCGATCGTCTAGGTACCCCTTGCTTGTTGATCCACAGGGACAAGCATTGTCCTGGATCAAAAATAAAGAAGCTGATCGAGTGCCAAGTTATGGCACTACATCGCTGAACCACCCAAAGTTGAAGGACCAGTTAGAATTCTGCATGGGTGAAGGCAAGGCTCTAATTGTAGCGGGTGTTGAGGAGGATATTGACCCTATGCTGGACCCTGTTTTGGAAAAGCAAATCATTATCAAGGGCAAGAGTATGTCCATTAATGTGTCCGACAAGAACATGGAGTTCAGCCCTGCGTTTTCCATGTACTTCATCACACGTCTCCCGAACCCGCACTTCGGGCCTGAGTTACAGGCAAAAACCACTGTGATTGACTTTACTGTCACGATCAAGGGTCTCGAAGAGCAGCTACTTGGACGCGTGATTGGCAAAGAACAAAAAGCACTAGAGGAGCAACTCGCACAGGTGCTCGAGGATGTCAACATGAACACGAAATCGCTACTGGCGCTGGATGCATCATTATTGGAACGTTTGACATCCAACACGGGTAACCTACTGGAAGATGAAGAGCTCATTGGTGTGCTTGCAAACACCAAGGAGAAGGCTGCTGAGGTGAAGGATAAGCTGATTGCAGCAGCTGACACACGAAAGTCGATCAACGAGAAGCGTGAACAGTTCCGACCAGTGGCAACACGTGGCTCTGTGCTATATTTCTCAGTGGTGGAGACGTCACTTATCAACTGTATGTACCAGACGTCGCTAAACCAGTTCCTCGCGTTGTTCATGAAGTCTATGGATATTGCTGAGAAGGCTGCCCTGGCATCGAAGCGAGTTGCGAATATCATTGAAACGATGACGTACATATCTTACCGTTACATCAATCGTGGCCTCTATGAGCGCGACAAGCTTACTTTCGTTTTGCTGCTTACCCTAAAGATCCTTGTCACAGACAGCTTGTTAACCCGGGAAGAAGTCACGCTTCTCACTCGCGGTGGTGCAGCACTTGACATCAACTCAGTCCGGCGCAAACCATTTTCCTGGATTTCCAACGAGGCGTGGTTGAACGTGATCGAACTCTCGCAAAGCTGCAAGTTCTTCACGAACTTGCCACATGAAATGGCATCGAATGAAGGTATGTGGCGTCGCTGGTATGAGGACAATGAACCGGAGACAGTGGTCATTCCAGATTATGAGGCAAGACTTGCAGAGAACGAGGCCATTGGACCATATTATAAGCTGTTGCTTGTGCGTTCATTGCGAATGGATCGCACAATCCTTACAACTAAAGAGTTTATCCGAAACACACAACAAATGGGACCACGATATGTTGAACCAGTGACTGACACGATTGAGAGCATTTTCGCCGAGATGAAGGCGGAAACACCTGTGATCTTCCTCCTGTCTATTGGTGCAGACCCAACGGAGAGCATTGAGATGCTTGCACGCAAGCAAAAGAACCCATCACCTGCAGTTGTGTCCATGGGTGAAGGCCAAGAACCTGTTGCGTTAAAGGCTATAAACGCTGCTGTCGTGAACGGCACTTGGGTGCTGTTGCAGAACTGCGAACTTGGTTTGGAGCTCATGGAGCAGATGGAGGATATCATGTTGAAACTGACCGAGACAATGGATCCGGGTTTCCGGCTATTCCTGACAGCACTACCGAATGATCAGTTCCCGCTTGGCTTGCTGCAAATGTCAACAAAAGTGACGAATGAACCCCACAGGGATTGCGAGCTGGCTTATTGCGATCGTATACTGTGATGGTAGATCAGGAGAAGCTGGAACGAGTGGAGACAACACAGTGGCGGCAACTGCTATTTAACTTGTGCTTCCTTCACTCGGTGGTTATCGAGCGAAAGAAATTTGGACCACTGGGCTGGGGAATCCCATACGAGTACAACAATGGTGATCTATCAGCTTGCACGATTTTCCTGGAGAAGCACCTCTACAACGGACCCATTTCCTGGCCTACTTTACAGTACATGGTCGCGGAAGTCCAGTACGGCGGCAAGATTACAGACAACATGGACCGGCGGCTGTTTAATTTCTATGCGGAGTGGTGCCTCACGCCTGATGTGTGTTCGTCGACATTTAGCTATAATCCAGCAGAACCGATCTTCCGACTACCCAACGACTTCAACTATCGTATTCCTGTGGCCGACAACATCGATGATTATAGACACTTCTGCCATACGTTCCCCGAGATCGACTCTCCCGAGATCTTTGGTTTGCACCCGAATGCTGATCTAACGTACCGTGTGAAAGAAGTGAACATGCTGCTGACCACACTTGGCGACACACAGCCTAAAGGCGGTGGTGGATCTTCAGGTGTTTCTCGCGAGGATGTCGTGTGTGATAAGGCCAAGGAGTTGCTCGACCGACTGCCAGAAGACTACAACGAAGATGACTACAAGGCCAAGATCAACAAGCTAGGGGACTAACCATTCCGCTTAACATCTTCCTGTTCCAGGAGATCCAGCGCTTGCAGCGTGTGATAGGCAAAGTTCGATCGATGCTGCAGTCGTTGCAAATGGCTATCCGTGGTGAGGTGGTGATGACCGAAGAGTTAAGCTGGACGTTAGACGCTATCTTCGATGCAAAGGTGCCACCGTCGTGGTTGCGCACATCCGTGGGTGACGAGTTTTCGTGGATTCTGCCCACACTCGGTCTGTGGTTTTCATCGCTCATATCGCGCGATGAGCAGAATCGCACCTGGCTAAACACACGTCGCCCGAACTCGTTTTGGCTCACGGGATTCTTCAATCCCCAAGGTATGCTCACAGCCATGAAACAGGAGGTCACGCGCAAACACTCGAAAACGGACAAATGGGCGTTGGATGATGTGGTGTACCACACCGAGGTCACTTCTTTCGAGCGAGCCGAGCAAGTGCGTGCACCTCCTGCTGAAGGTGTCTACATTTACGGGCTGTTCATGGATGGAGCCACGTGGAGCAAGGCGGACGGCACTATTGTCGAGTCTGAACCCAAGAAGCTCTTTACTTCTTTGCCAGTGCTCCACGTCAACAGCATGTCTAAAGAGCTGGAAATGAAGTCGCGCAAAGAGCTCTACGGCTCTGTTGGTCCCTTCGAATGTCCATGCTACAAGTACGCGACTCGAACTGACCGCTACTTCGTATTCATGGTCACCATGAAGTGTCCTCCTGGCCGTCCACCACGTCACTGGGGACTTCGCGGCGTGTGTTTGCTCTGCAACACAGAGTAGTCAGTCGAAAGGTTGAAGACGTACGTATCCGTAAGTCAGTGAGCCAGCTCAAATGTGTGTGAACATGTATACAAAAGAAAAAACTGAGGCCTTTACTCAACGTCCATTTTGTTGGCACCTCCCGCTCTCTTTGCTGCCGCAGCTTTTGTCTTCTGCAGCAATTCCTGATTGGCCTGCACCACAGTGTTCTGCAAATGTGCCTGAATCGCAGCGAATGGGTCGCTCTTGAAGGACTGATGGGTCTGTACAGCCTTGAGCTGTCCGAGCTCTCGCACGGCCAGCTTCTGGCGTTGTCGTCCGCTCAGCGCCTTCTTCTTGCCGTGCTTCGCTTCTTTGTCGCTCTTCGCAGCGTCCGCCTCGAACAGAGAGTTCTGCAGAGCCTCCAGGCCCGCAAACATCCCGTTCTCCTTGGTCTTCTGCTCGTCCTTGTGCTCCTGCGCCACGCGCTGCACCATCCCCATCTTGCGCATGAAGGCGGCGCGACGCTTGAGACGTTTGCGCTGGCCGCGACTCAAGCTCTGGCCTTCCTCAGCGTCGTCCTCTTCGGCCTCATTGTCCACTGGAACGTCGTCTTCTTCTTGCTCTCCGAACGTGGCGGTGACAGCTGCAGCGCCCAGGAGCTCCTCGGGTTTGGACGCCGTCTGCTGGCTAGAAGAAGCCTTGGAGTGCGCGGCTGCCACGTGTGCACGCGCCTTTTTCCGCTGTTGACGAGCCATTGGTTGCAGATGGAATGGATAACGTGGAGCAGAGGTACGAGAGGCGGAAGACGAGCGCTTGAGATGACACCTTCCTGGTTGATTGACTGGTCGAGAGGATTTAGAAATGTTATAGAAGCGATGGATTCATTTATTGTAGCCATGTCTAACGATCTTTTCGTAGCCATTTCTAAACAACCGTTACTAGCGGAGCAACTGTTTTGATCCACTCGACTGCCACTGAGACGCGAGCGTAGACGCCAGGATACCCTGCAAGGCCACATCCATTCCCCCAGCTAACGACGCCAATCAGTACGTCCTTGTTGGGCTGTTCCAGGATAAGAGGACCGCCAGAATCGCCCTGGCACGAGTCCTTGTCGAGCACTCCTCCAGCGCATAGCATTGTCGCGTCCACGTCGAGGATCTTGGCGCAGGCGGAATTGTTTACGATTGGTACGTCGACTCGGAGCAGCTCGTTCGACTGGTAACCACCTTCCGAGGTCGCGCCCCACCCCATGACGGTTGCGTTGGTACCGTCAGCGATGTCTGACCCGCTGGAGAGCGCAACAGGTGGGAAGGAGCTCGCCCTTTCCAGCTCAAGTACCATGAAGTCATACGAGTTGTTATCACTGGAGTACTTCGGGTGGCGAGTCCGGTTCAAGACCTTGATCTGCTCGCCGTCTTCAATTCCACTCAGGAAGTGGGTGCCGATCGACACGAATCGAACGTCTCCAGCCATACAGTGCGCTGCAGTCAGCACATGCGTTGGTGTGATGAGGGATCCACCGCAGAAATCCGTGCCATTGACAGTTGGGCGCACACCGGTCGTGTACGTCTTGGTCCCAGGAGGGACGATCGTGCCACCGAGAATGAGCGGCTCGATGTCGGCAGGTGTCGGTGCCTTGTTGGCAACAAGCTGCGAGTGATATCCCTCGTAGTTCAACTTAGATTGAGCATCTTGGCAACCCAGACCGTCGATGTTAGCGGCGAGGGTGGCCGCGACGACTGCAACGCGTTGAAACCCAATGATGTTCATGGCAGCGTGGTGATGAGGTGGATGATGGAAGAGCGCAAATTGCAGAATGAAACTCTGACTCAGTGAGAAACCTTTAGCGTGGTGAACAATCAAGGAATTGCTGCTGAGCAAGCAATCACGGCCAACCGAGTAAAAGGAACACCGCGATGGACATAAATCCATAATCAGAGGCACGTCTTAGAAGTCGTGCCTCGTACAACATGTTGCACAATTTCCAAAGTTGAAGTGAGCGCGCATTTCTAAATCGATTTAAACTTAGAAATATACTTCAAACTTAGAAACGCGCGGAAAACCATGGAGTTGTTCCCACCGCCGACAGTTGACGCCAACGAGACGCGTTACTGCTTCTTCCTGCCGCCGACAGACGCCGAATCCACCGACGAGGCGCTTCGCAGTGTCGCCGAACAGCAGTGCAAAGCGTTTCTATCGTTCGCAGCGCAGCAGACCAGCGGGTTTCTATGGCACAAGCACCGCTTCCACCTCGAAGTCAAGTCCACCAGGTCTAAAGCCGGGCCTTATTATCTGTCCGGACGCACTGCCGTGGGCGACGCAATTCAGGACGAATGGGTCATTGCCCACTTGACTTTCCAGCTGACTAAGCAGTTCCCGGGCGTTATAGCACGTCTAGCTGATACCGACGGCGAGTTTCTATTGATCGAGAGCGCTGAGGCGCTACCAGAATGGGTAACTCCGGAAGCCAGCGACCGACGGGTGTTCATCGTCAACGAGAAGCTGCACATCGCTCCACCAGCCACAGCCGCCTCAAATCGAGGCAAAGGAGGGGTTTTCTATGACGAAGACGGTTTGGAGCAGGTTCTGGACCCTTCAGTTCACACAGAAGCGAGTGATGCGGTGCAGAAGCTGATCCAGCGCAAACTGGAGCAAGTGCCAGCTTATTTGAGGCAGAACAGACATCGCGTGAGGTGCCTGCTGCCGGAGAGAGCTGCTCGAGTGGTTGCACTCAATGGAGAGCTGGTGGGACCTGCTGTGGAGGCTTTTTACTATCGGGAACCAAAGCACGCTGGCTTTGTCTGTGGCAAAATGGCTGCAATGATGACTAAAGGAGAAGGGAAGACTGTGGAGCAGATGGTCACGTTCTCGAGAGCGATGTTCGCTCAACTAAAGCAGCAAGAGTTTTTCCCTCCAAAGCCGTTCCTGGCAGGTGAAGACTCGCGGTTTCGAGTGTTGCAGAATGGAAGCAGTGAAGAGAGCACCCATCCAGATGCACTGGCAGCGGACATTGGGGTGAAATTGACTTGTGGACTGGAGCTGCTGTATGCTGGTGATAATGAAGATCAACTGGGGCGACCGTGGAAACATACGATTGAGGAATTGTTGCGAAAGGATGAGGTGGAACTAACTGCGCTGCCGATTGAACCGGACGATAACGATTCGTGGTTGTATATGCATCCTGATACCCTGGAGAGCCAACTCCAGCGAGCAGGATCTGCTGCCGGTCCAGGAGGAGCTGACGAGTTGCAGAACATGGCTGCCATGTTTGGCAAATTTGTGGACGGGGTCTCTGGAGTTGATGGAGTGGAAGGAGCGGAGCCTGTTCAGTTTGATATGAGCTCGTTCATGGACCTCTTGAACGGTCAGACAGGAGGTGGGAATAATGCTGGTCTGAATTCACCATGGGGCGAACACTTTATGGATGAGGATGAGCCGAGCGATAGTGATAGCGATGACGGGTCCGAAGTGGAAGGAGATGAAGACTTTTCACTGGAAGAGGCCATGGCTGAAATGGAAGCGGAATTAGCAGATACCAAGGTCGCTAAAAGCTTCTCGCGCTTTGAGATTGTGGAGGACGATGAGAACAATGCTGCGCATGAACAAGAGGTGTGTGATGATGGCCAAACGGATATGCACGATATCCCTTCGCCTGAAAAACCGTTGGACCTGGACTACAATCTGTTGTCTAACCTATTGGAATCAGTTGCCTCCCAAGAGGGCCACGCAGGACCTGTGAGTACCATTCTGAGCGAAATGAACTTCCCCAAGGCCTCTGTGTAACTGTGCAACCAGCAAAATCAGCCACAAGAGCAGCATATCGTTACAATATCAATAGTTTAGGACATTAAACAGCTCTTAACTGTCTGTTTTCGCTGTCCCGATGTTTGTACACTGTGAATCCTGTGGATGTGCTGTTAACGCAGTCGTGGTTGCCGAGTGCTCCATCGATATTGCGGCACTGGGCTCATCACGTAAAGTGTTATCACTTTGACACCATGAGAAGAAAAATTGGCGTGCTTGCGCTTCCCTTCCTTCAGCTCGCTGCACCCTATCGGACAATTCTTTTACCTAATAAACGGGCCAATGAATTGATGAGAAGATACCACGGCACACAATTTTTCTCTTCCAACGCACCTTGGCTTCAAGAGCTTCTTTTTCCAGTTGTATCACCCGCAGTTTTTCTTCTAATGCCAGTACTACACGCTGTGGGTACAATAACTTCGGTGGTGATGGTGTCGGCTGCGTCGCAGCGTTATCATCGAGACGTCTGCAGAAAAAAACGAAGTTATGTCAGTTTTCTCCACCATTAAGCACCAAGATGTACAATCCGTATCTGTCCTTGAAAGGAATTCTAGTCTTTCAAAGTCATCAGGAGACCGCGCGAGTGCTTCAACACTTTCGACTCGATATACGGGGGTCATCACACGACTGGGCCCTGGGTAC
Organism: Phytophthora boehmeriae; assembly: GCA_011947355.1. Classification (NCBI taxonomy): domain Eukaryota; phylum Oomycota; class Peronosporomycetes; order Peronosporales; family Peronosporaceae; genus Phytophthora; species Phytophthora boehmeriae. The sequence goes on along the minus strand of JAAVTJ010000241.1, from coordinate 20,290 downwards.
GACACAGGCAATACAAAATGCCCTATCGCGACCACACTAGGCTGACCCCCATGACAACAAACATGCTATTGAGAAAGCAATTCAGACGTACCCTTGATGCTGTAGCGGTGAATCATCGAGTGCTGTCCCCTCGCCACCAACACAGCGTAACTCATCCATGAAATCATGGACAGCAGAAATCTTAGACTCGATAACTCGTGCCACGGTCAGCTGCTGTATGTGAGAGGATTCAATGGCTTGAACGCGCGAGTTCAGCGGCGGTATTGCTGCCTCGAGACTATGTTTATGCATGTACAATTCAGTCTCACGAGCCATAAGCTTCTCGTGCAGCGCTGCTCTATCGGCCTCGGCACGAGCTAACCGCCCCTCCAGCGCCTCATTTCGCCGAGCCGCTGCTTCTAGACGCTTACTCTGCTCTTCGCTGTGAACCCGCATCATCGTTTCCTGATTCAAGCTTTGTTGTTGTCGAGCAGTTTGTTCCCTTGTGAGCAGCGACAGTATACGAGCTAGCGTATCCTCCACTCGAGGTTGACGTTGCAGCAGCTGCAGCAACGTAGTTTGCATTCCCACTTGTGCTGCTGTCAGCTCACCGCTCCCATTGCTGCTATTACTGTTGCTGTTATTGCTGTCTTGACTGTCCTCTGTCAGGCGTCGGCGCTTGTGCTTCTTAACTGCGCTCGAAGAAGTTGTGTCTGACCCCGTGGTTGCTGGGTCAGTCAAGCTACGTGGCATTATTGATTGCTGTTGCAGGGATGCGGATTCTGGCTGGTTTGTGATGTCTGTCAAAACGCTACCTGCAGAAGCAATTTGAGGTGCATCAGATCTTGGGGTGGGTCTTGGCGGAGAATTCGTAGCCGCAACGGACGGCATTGAAACTGTTGACGGAGCTTGAGGCTCCTTTAAAAGTTGTCGTGGACACGGCTGAGGCTGTGAATGTTGCTGCAGTGATTCAGCCTGCTGTGAAGTCTGTTGTGATCGCTGTGGCTGCTCAGCTGAAGGCTGCTGAGGAGGGCGAATCGCGTCGGAAACCTGCTGAGGGATTTGAGTAGACGATGCTTGCACGAGTGGACCGATGGACTGGGGTTTCTGCTGCGCGGACTGTGAAAGTTGGCGCGATAGAATTTGTTGCTGAGGTGCTGATAGAGAAACATGAGCTGTAGGTGCAGAGCCACGCCGAATATAGGGCGCGCGGTAGGGCCGAGTACTCTCTGTCAAACAACACATCAAACACAATTTGTTAGACAACCATTTAACTTTTGGAAGAAGCGAGTTCAAGACGCACGAGATGTTGTACTTGGCCGAGAGCTGCTCTTAGCTGGAGGTGGTTGCACGAGTGCAGCCTGTGGCAAGGACAGAAGATGCAGATCAGCTAACCACCGGTGAGACCCAGCGTATCCACCGAATATAATAAATTTCTGTACTGCATTAGGCCCTGCAGGTTCTGCTCGGTATAACACCGTAGCATGCGCTGTCCGCCCAATAGGATTCATGCTGGCCACAGCCGTCTGGCAGCTCTTGTCTTGGCTGTCTCTAAGCCCATCATTCTTTTCCTCGGGAACTCGGCGCCATGTCCGCGCATTCACATCACAAATAAATAACTCGTTTTGTCGTACTGCGCGACGTCTTCCTCCGAACAGCACAAGGTGATTCGGCGCTGCAAAAGTGAATGAGTGGTTGATACGGCAGGATGGTCTATCTCCCGAAGTGGCGCCTGCAAGAGAGTCCCAGCGCATGTGTACCACATCATAAAGGAAAAGCGATCCAAATTCCTGCTTCCCGTCCGTCCCGCCAAAAGGAACAGCGTGTTACCATCGTCACTGGCCGTCAGTCCTGCAAATGCCCGTGCTTGCGGAAGCTGACCTGTAGTTTTACCGGTCTGGTCTACCCACTGATTCAGTGGCGCATCATAGTAGAAAATATCGTTGAAAAATGTCGAGGACGCAGCATCCTTGCCTCCAAAAACGAAGAGCTGGTCACCGCCCACCACCACACTACTATGCGCATGCCTTGCCTTTGGCTTCCACATACTCGCTGCATCCATTCGTCTTGCCTCCCATCGTGCTTCCAATAGTGGTTGCCGAACCCGCAGCTCCTCTACTCTCAACGTCTGCATATCAAACGCCATCGTCGAGCTGGCGGCAATGCCTCCCTCTGACTGTGTCCCTCCTCCCCCTTGATCACGCGCTGCTTCATCACTTGCAACCACCACATTGCCAACCACCAGCACGCGCATTCCTCGCGTCCGTTCGTCCTCTTCCGAACATTGAACATAATGTATCGTATGGTAGTCTCTGCCTGCTCCAGGGTGCAGGAAAGTCGCTCCACGACCTGGAGCACCTAATCCTGAGCCTCCAGGACTTGCAGAATTGCTATAGCCTGCAGAGAAGATGGGAGAAAGAGGAGAAGCCCCGTTACACGACGTTGTATGGGACACAACAAGACCCTTCCAACGCAGCTGTAAAAAGTCGTCCGCGGCCTGTTGTGACGCCGCAACGCCTCGACTGCTGCTCCTCGTGCTCACGCGGTTTGCCGTGGCGTTTGCAGCGCCGAAGCGCGCCGGTTCCAGCAGAAAAATGTCCTCGAAAACACTTTTCCGTCCGCTCCGCCGAATAAGAGCACGCTCCGAGTGGGCGGCAAAAGCGTCATCGCATGGCCAGACCGCGCCGCAGGAGACGCCGTCGCGTCTTGGAGAGACCCTCGAGTGTCTTGCAATGGAGATCCATCAAGTTGCGTCCACGTAGCGTCAGCGGGGACGAGAGAGAGCTCGGCGCCGCGCCGGATCGACGCATTGGCTGTCCCACTTCAGTTTGAATAATTTAATTTAAAAGCCATATTTATTTTTTAACTTAAAAACGAAGTTGTAAAAAAACTGGTCTCTTAGTGTGCAAGCATGTCGATGTCGTTAAGTGCAAAGGAAGAGGTTCGTTATTACCACGTTCAAGCGAGCTTCTAACACTAATACACACCTATATGACCAGGTCTGCATCGTGGATGAAGAGAACAACGTGCTTGGCAAAGCCGATCGCGCAGTCATGGTGAGTTCTGTCTCCATTCCAGCTCTATGATGTCATATCTCCAACATCAACCTTCTGTCTGGTTAGCGAGCGTTCAACCTGCCGCATCGAGCGTCCTACATCGTCATCCAAAACTCGCGGTATTGACTCAAGCAGCAACGCTCCCGACAAGTCCTGCTGCTAACTCTCTCTCTATGCGCTGTAGCGGCAAGTATTATGTCCAGCGGCGCACTATGATCAAGGACTACTGCCCAGGCATGTTGGACCCGATGACGGGCGGGGTGGTGCAGTACGGAGAGCCGATGGATGTGAACGCAGAGCGGGAAGCCGAGGAAGAGATGGGCGTCAAGAACGTCCCGCTGCGCTACGTGATGTCTTTTTACTACTCGGACGAGCGCAGTCGCGTCTGGGGCGGCATGTTCGACTGCACGTTCGACGGGCCGCTCGTGCTCCAGGAAGAGGAAGTAGAAGAAGTCCTCGAGATGACTGCGGACGAGATCCTCGCGCGTCGTGATGAGTTTACTCCCGATGGCATTTTCGCCTTTGAGAAGTACCTCAAGTTCCTCGAAGCGGAAGGCAAGTGAGAGTTTCGACATGAACCAATGGGTAAGTGAGCACTTAGTGTTCGCAAACCTTGATTACTGGCCGGGGATTGCAGACTTTTTACAATGTACACTTCTGCTAATTCCAGAGCCTCTTTTGCAGTATTAATAACACGATTCGGTGTCTGTGAAACACGGTCGAGCTAAACGCATTCGGTCAAGTTGATCGACCGCTTCGTGCTGGAAGGGTATCGAGGGGATGGTGCGAACTACAGCCTTAGGGGAGTGCGTCGTCTTCTCGTATTGGACTTTCGCAACCTGGTGGATTCTCATTCTCAGTGTGCATGTGCTCACCTGTGGCTACACTGCCTTATATGCCTACGGCTACTGGGAACTTCATAACACATTTGCCAACACATTACTGTATACCTACCGCATTGGAATGCCGACTCCATATCACCGCATAATCGCCATTGTGCACGCTGTCATGTCAGCAGTGCATGGAACTTGCATCCTGTTGATGGTCGGTGGGTCGGTAAAGCAGCGTTCATTGGCTTTCACGCCATGGGCATCTTGTTTGGTCACTACTAGGGACGAACTCAACCAGTCCCGCGTTAGCTCAGTTGTACTTCGGGAAATGGCGGGCATTTATCAGAAGATCACTAACCCGTGCGGCGTCTGCGGCGTGAGGGGAAGATATTTTCTAGCGGTTTACCTCTGCCGCGAGATTGTGGAGACAGTGTTGCAGACTTTCCAGGCCTACCGAATGAGCATGTTGTTGTCGTGGACACTTCTTAACCGTTTCTATGTGATTTTGCTTGTGATCAATTGCTGGTCATCGGTTGTTGTCAACACCGTGTTTTTCAGACACGACGAAGCTCGCAGGCGATTTGCTGGTATCGTGTTAGACTGCATCTTGGATCTCATGGCTTGCATGGGGGTCGAGTTTATCATCTCACTGAGCTACATAAAGGAATACGACCCAGATATCCGAGGGTTCAACGGAGTTCTCTGGTACCACGATGAATGGATGGCGAAAGCTTACAACGAGTTTCAAATGATCGTTGTGACTTCATGGGGGATTTGGCGAGTAGAGTCATATTTTCGCTTGGGTTGATCTTTACAACAATTAACTTGAAAAAGCTGATGTACCGAATACCACGAATTGGAAACCATATCAGTCAGTGTCCTACGATCCATGTCCTTGCTGTCGACAAAAAGAAACTGAGTGCAACAACATTCAATCCAGTGGCACCAGCACCGAAGTTGCCGGCACCGAAGTCGAGATTTTCAGTTCTTGGACAGCAACCAGCTGATCTTCTAAAACGTGTTGGTACCGGCAGGTACAATGACATTAGACCGCGTACTACGTGTGGCCGTCTATTGCTGCGAATTATTCATTTGAGCTTTGGAGGCTTGGGGTTCGTACTGCTTGCACTTCACATCCACGCAGCACTGCAGCCGACATTGCCACAGTGTTTGCTGCAAGTGAAACCATGGGCGGTTTCTAGGCCATACTGCTACTTGGTCGGACTTGATTGCCACACCTTGCACATTTCCGGCCAAAAAGACGAGGTGCTGTCAAAGTGGAGTGAGTTCGATAGCATGTCAGCCGTTCAACTGTTGATTCGCCATTGCCCCAAGTTACAATTCCCCGATGTCTTCAGAGACTTCCACCAGCTACGCGGTATTAAGATGTACAACACAACCATAGATGAGTGGGGTGAGTCAGCTGCGATCACTAACACAGATCATCCGCGTATGACCACGTTATTTTTTGCCCGTGTCAACATGACAGGTGGTCTACTACCCGCCGGGCTTCAGGCGACAGATTTCCCACAAAACCTGTATGATATCGAACTCTGCGTCTCCAACTTGAGGGAGTTACCCGACAACCTTGACACCAAGTGGCTCCCGAACTCAGTCATCTTGCTCGAGTACGGCCTGTTGACGACTATCCCTGCAGCCCTCATCAGGCTCGAGCCGAACTACTTATTTGTGACTGGCAACCCCATAGAGGAACTCCCGCCTGAGATTTTCAGCACGCCAGAAATGTATGCTCTGAGCATTAGCAACACGAAAATTCGCGAGCTCCCACGCAATGTCACGCTCTGGTCTCCAATGCTGCATCGCGTATTCATTCTGGATACTGATATCTCGTCCTTCTGGTTTTGGGTTGACGAGGTCATTGAGCAGAATAATGAGGTGCCCACCTGGGTAGCTGGGCGCTCTATTTACTGCAACGATCTGGAGAAAATTTTGAACGGCACCGCGAATGCTTTCCAGGTGCCTCTGTCGCCTGAATACTCGGCAATTTTAATGGATCCGTCCGAGGCAAATTGGCCACGAATCTTTCGAGCTGTCGATTGTGATATTGCAGTCGATCCTCTCTTTTACCCTCTCAGCTTTGAAGACAGTATCAATGCGATCAGTACCCCACCAGAGTTCGTTAAAATAGTCCCCAGGACAAGACTTGTGACCGACGTAATGTACCCGACGTCAAACTGACTGTCGCGGTGGAAACCAGCTATATCACGAATTTCCATCCATCTCTGGCATGGATGCATGGCAGCGGTTGCAGACTCGATCTATCACGCTATGCGGCGAGGTGATCAGCTGCTGGTGTCGTGTTTCACGGGATGGAGAGGGATTGTGCTGTCATGGGCTCCTGCTGTGTCACGGCTGCTCCCTGTACCGTTATACGACTGGGTGGTTCGACTTGGTGGCGGTCTCAACGGCATGGACACGTTCGTCGGCAAGAACTACGGTCGGCAGGAAAGTGCTAAGCAGGAACAGTCACAATGAGAAATCATGACGCGAAGATTGCTGCTTGAATGCTTTACTGGATTGGAATGGCGTACAACAAGAAAATGGTTAAGTCGAACTGCAACGACATGAATTACTGATCTGAGACTCCGGTAACGTCGTATTTTGACAGCCCAGTCGCCCCCAATCAACACTCCTGCAAACATCCCGTGTTCACGGATGCACGACAAACCAACAGCGTTCGGGTGGACGTGACATCGTCTTGCCACACTTCCAAGCGCACTGCGCCAAAATTCACATCAGACACAACGTTTTACAAAAGAAAAACACATTGAAACAACGTACAAACTTCATGGAAGGCATTGACAGAGTGGCACTGTACTACCCGGCTTGGTGCTTTTTGAGGGTTTGTGGACACCTCAAGAAAACCCAGACCTGATAATGACTCATCGAAAGTGGGGGTTGCAGACTGGAGGGGCCACGACATCACAATGAAGCCGTCGTGACACAGGAAACCTGAGCTGAGACCTACGGGAGGACAGCATCAAGAGAAGGCATGTGAGCTCCACTATGTACAGTTATGTCCCTGTCGATGAGTTCTTGTCCTGTGCTACTAATGGATCGGCGTGACTGACGTGGTGCGTGGCCAGTGGAAATTGGACGGATACGTCACGTTGGGTTTGTTGTTTGTATGCCGAGTGGGGTTTTCACTCGCTTACGAGAATGGGGACTGGACTGTGGCTCCTGGCAACCGAAACTACTAACGTAGATGGCCTGCCTCACAAGATCAACTTGCAGGAGTCGGCGTCCTTCGAGTTGGTTAGGACGGGAGATATGAGGAAGCGATCGTGAATATCTGCCTCGTCAATATCTACCTCGTCAATTTGTGCGAGATCGCAGCTGTCGAGACCGCACAGTCGCCAAGAGTGTTGTGATCAATCTCGGTACTGCACGCAGACCTTCCTGCACATACGGTAATGATCGTGCATCTCATAGTTTTGAGTCAAGACGTCGGTGGCACGCATTGTTGTTTCATTTTGTGGAGAGGGGATTTTCACGTGTAAATTGAAGTCAACGCGCAGAAATGGACGGCACTCATTGTGTGCAAATGGATTCCACGTGTATATTTCACAGCTCTGTATATTGAGTTTCTCCGTGCATCTGCGAACGCATTTCAACCACACTGGTAGCGGTCATGGAGCTCTCACTCCAGAATGCCTTGAAGATGTCGTAAGCATTTGATCAAGACGGAACGGCAGTATATGGTTTTCAGACATTGGATTTGTGTGGCTCAAGAGAGCCATCGGCGTACGCTGGGAGCTTCTCGACGTATACACAAAATCAAATGAGTTTGAGTTGTGCACGTGTTTTGCTGCGATTAAAAGTTAATTGGATACAGCATATGACTGACAGACACTACATGGTGGTGGCGCGAAGGAAGCGGAGTCGACTTGGGACTTGGACATCAGCCATCTGCTGGATGCGCCCAGCCCGGCGATTCTCGAGCGTAGGCGGTGTAGCCGCGGTGATCATGCGCTGGGTAGAGATCGCTCACCACCCAAGCGCCACCGTTGATCGTGGCCACATCGCTCGCGATCAGGCCGGCGGTGTATTCGCTTGGCCTTCCCCAGACCAGTCGACCTTCGACAGGACGTGGTGGACTGCGCGCAGTTCGAATCGTGTGAGATCGCTGAATGAAGCGCAGCACAGCTATGCAATTGGGATGGATCTGATGGCGGAGTTGCTTGATCGGAGGACCGTCAGAATGGGAACCTCATGAAGCGGTCGGCAAGCTTACCGGACGTCTTTTGCTCCAGCTGCACTTCGTCCAGCTCCGCCACATCTCGTGGCATGCGGCGGTGAATCTACCACGCTGTGGGGCAGTTTGCCAGTTCGTTGAGGGCCGTCCACTGCTCCGGCGTCAACATCTTGGCAGCTGGAGCACCCGTGGTGGCCTCGTTTGAAGCGGAGATGAAAAGCCTAAACTGTTAACCATTGAGTCTGGCTAAAAGTATTTTGCATTTAGACGTCTGTGGACATGGAGCTAGCCGACAATAAGGGATCTCTTTTCTTTGTCCTGAAAATCGAGGCTGTTGGGGTTAACGTTGCTCCCAAAATCTCTTCTTCGAGAGCATGTTGGTGTACTGGTACTCCGCCCATTCCTTGAGCTTCTGCTGGGCCCTATCAGCCCTGGCCGTCTGCTCCGCCTGTGCAAGTTTTAGAGCCACCGCCTCTTTTTCGGCTTTGATCTTCCTCGCTTTCTTCGCCGCCTTTGACCAGGGCAACTTGATATTCGTGATTGTACTGAGCCCGAATCTCTCTTCTTCCTCGTCTTCATCATCAACACCATCCTCCAGAAGTTCGTCGCCATCATTATTCTTCACAGGTTCTGCACGCAAGGAGCGTCTATTGCTGCTAACAGCAGTGAGCAAATGACCTGTAGAAGCGGTCTCCGCCAAGTCAGCATTGGTAGACGCTACGAGGAGCGCCAAAGCGAGCAGGATGACGTTGTATGGGCGCATAACTTTCAAGTTCAATATGCGGTGGTTCTTTCAACAGTGATGCTGTGGAAACCTCGCTTGGACACTTGAGCGATGCTTGGAAAATTGAGAACTGAGCTCTCTTCACCACTAAATGCCAGAATACTGCTTGAGAAGAGCTACATACCTGGCTGCGAATAGTGAAAGTTGTTGCAGCCCGTGACTAAACATTGTTTGCTTTCTGTTCATGTTGCTGTTCCTAAAAAGCAGGTGACGACCTAAGAGAGCCGTATACTAGAGGTCCACTAATTTGTTGAAAGGGGGCTACCAAAACGGTGCAATGCACTGTTGAGGGCTCGCCCCCATGCTTCGTTGACGTTTTTCGCGGTAACAATGAGCAACAGTTAGCAAAAGCAGGAAATGCATTATTTAAGACGTGCTTTGTGTTTTGTGAAGCAGACCCACCAGCCAGAGAGATGAAGACCGCGGCATTCATCTACAATACTAGTTTCGCTCAACGTTAAGCCCAACATCCTCGATTCTCAGGGCAAATAAAAGGATCAATTTCTAACGACTCAGCTTCAACCCCCGTAGATGTCCAAACTCAAAACGTTGCTGCATGGGTGCAGTTGACTTGTCGACAAGCTTGTTGAGCCACTTCAGGGTCTTATGAGACGTGGCAAATAGACGTCACGCAGAGGTGTAAGAGTGTGTCCTGAGGCAGCTATTTCTTCCATGCTGAGCTGTCACTAGTTGCTGTCGCACACGTAAAGCAATGACTAGCAAGATCAGTATTCTAATATATATATATATATATATATATATATATATATATATATATGTTACTTGTGGTGGATTCGTCAGTGTCAGCCACGCGAGGACTATAAATCGATGTGCTCCGTGCGCTCACCGCGACGGCACGGGTTCTTGAAGTTGATGAGTGCGGCTTAAATATTTAATGGGTATCAACCTTCTATCGGATCGGGTCGTCCCGAGTCAGTATGGGGTCTGGGACCTAATTATAGTATGTTGCTTTGACTTCCTGGCAGCTGTATCAATTCGCCTCTCTCTCCTCATTAAGCACCACCACTCGTGATCTACGCCTAACAAACTCGAGCCGACACATTTTCGTCACCAGCCAACAGCACTGTTGGCGACAATATGCCTGGCGGTTCAGGTCTATCCATCGCTCCATACGCTAGCGTGGCAGCTAAAGCGGCTAATGAGCAGCACGTACAGAGTCTGTGCAAGCTGATATTGAAGCAAGCGAATGGGCAACGATTCAAGAAACACTACGGTCACGTCCGGCTAACACAAAACGCAAATATGAAAGTTATCAAAAGGAGTTTTTAGAGTGGTGTCAATCTCGTGCTTGCCATGATGGAGAGACTGTAAGCTGCATTTGTTTCTCTCCGAGACCGTCATTGGCCGGGCCTCCAAGAAAATGCCGATAAGACTGTAGGTGGATCAACAGTGAGTGGTTACGTGAATGCTGTTGTTGATTTGTATCACCAACAGGTCAGCCTTCGGGTGAATGTAAATGCTCACCCGCGTTCAATGGCGGTCAAACAACTGATAAAGAATGTGAAATCAACGTCTACTCAACGACGAAAGCAAAATTATGAAGATAGAGGGTCAGGGTCGTTGCTCGACGGATATCAATCGACTGAGCAGTTTGTGAAAACCTGTGACTCGTTTTTATTGACGGCTGATCTTCGTGGACGTGCAGTACTCTCTCATTTTGGCCTTCTTCGTGGCGAAAATGTGAGAGATTTAGAGCTGGCGGATATGTCAGCCAGAAACTGGATGGTGAAGGATTTCAAATGTGTACCGCTCTCGTTCTCATCCAATATGGCAAAACAAATACTTTTGGTAAACTGCAACATGTTGGTTAATTGCGCAATAAAGATGTGCATGTATGTCCGATTGGAGCGGTGGCATTGTATCTGTTTTCACGATTTCATGTGGATACGGAACCTTTTCCGTCATTTAGTAAGTCAAAAGATTGGTACGATCTGAAATTCCTACGTGGCCGTAGCAAAACCAAATCAATTTCCTACTATACACAAAAAAAGCTACGAGACAGTATTTGATCTGCTTGGGCTAACGTTCAACAAAAACAAACATAAACTCGCGGCAGGGGTCCGCCACTTGGAAAGCGGACATCGACATTTCACAGACGCAGACACGGCCGATAGTTTATTCGGCACCTCTCGCACGTGAGGCCATGCGAGCTATGTCTGGCCATCCACCACGCGAAAGGTTGTACTACCTGAGCGGGCTGGTGTTGTTCCACCCTTGCAGCTACAGCTTAATATTTCCTGATGTTGAGAAGTGCAAGAAGAAATTAGCGATTGGGAGCAAAATATGGCGGCACAAGGATTCTTAGACTTACTGGAATATTCTCGTTCTCCTGCAGGACTGTGCTGTGTTGTATGATATACCCGCTGGTATACGTTCGCATACTGTGTTTGGAGATTTGTTTCAAAAGTTTCGATTTGAAGCCCTTGCCAGCGCACAAAATGCCCAAAATCCTGTCGAGATGCAACTTCGTCTAGCTATACCGCTTCTTACACAACAAATGACTGCTCAATATTCAGCAGTAACGCAAAAGTTAGATGCTCAGCACGCCGAGATCGTTCAGCCAGCAGCAATCAGACAGCAAACTTACCAGGCTTTTACAAGGCGATGTCGCGTTTCGCCTTACCCCGGTTTCGAAGCTACAGTACCTGTTTCGATCATGCAAGTAGATCAACGTCGCACTTCAGCTGCTAAAGCAACCTGGTGAATTTACAGCAATCGATGCCTCGACAAGAATTCCACACTTTTGTATGAGCAGAGCAGTTTGCTCCGTGCAGGAGTTATGGATTGAATGGCATGACTCACTAACCAGCCTTCATCTACAAGCAAACGTATGGGACAAAGTGGCGAACATCAGAGAGTCGAAATATTTTGGTAGACGCAATCTAATATTGCACGCAGCCTCATCACAAGCAACATCGACACTCAGGCAAGCTGATTGCGACCGAGGATCCAGCATTGACGAGTTTAGTATTGCCGTCAGAAAAGCGCAATCATTTACTTCTTCAACATGCCGATCGCATGCATGCCACACAAAATACTACTGACTGGGAGGCCTCGGGTCCAATTTCACCAGTTCTATAAAGCAAATCGTTAAATGCTGCACCAAATGAGTTTCACAAGACACATTTGTCGATCAATCACGCAGTTGCACACAGCGAAGGCACGTTACTTGATATTCAGCAAAGATTTATGTTCTGACTTGTTTGCAACATGGACTATCTCTTCAGCAACATCGTAATCCACTTACTTTGTTATTGTACACGAGTACAGTATGAGCACTTGTTGCCTGGCGCTCTGCAGTTCTACAGTACCACCACATGATACACCGAGCACATTCAATTATTTAATGCCAGAGCAAGTAGCAAGAGTTTCTGATTGAGCAACACTTATTCGACGGAGCAGGGCCTGCAAGTAAGGGTGTCTCCCAGAAATCCACATCTTGCACATCGGACGACGCGACAAATCGAGTATGACAGCTCTGCGTTCATACCAGCGTCATGGGTTCTTAGTCAGCGCGTCAAAAACATCGTCAATGCGTGTATTCTACGCATATGCATACAAATCACCACAGTTAAACCCTCTACTGAGTCAGCTCGCGCACCTGAGTGTCGGGCAAACCCCAGCGCTCTTCGTTGCGGCGCTTCAGCACCACGCCTGCAATTTTGCGAAATAAAGTGGTTTTCTCTTTCCGCAAACTTGGTTTTTCATCCAATTAAACAAGAGTATTTGGGTCGCGACTTGCACGTGATATCTTCAGAGAATTGCAAAAACATGTGGTATTTTGGCATAACAAGGCTTCAGATCAGAATCAGGTCGCGACCTAAGCGATTTTACTTTCAATTTTAATTAAGCGACCTGATTCTGATCTGAAGCCTTGTTATGCCAAAATACCACATGTTTTTTGCAATTCTCTGAAGATATCACGTGCAAGTCGCGACCCAAATACTCTTGTTTAATTGGATGAAAACCAAGTTTGCGGAAAGAGAAAACCACTTTATTTCGCAAAATTGCAGGCGTGGTGCTGAAGCGCCGCAACGAAGAGCGCTGGGGTTTGCCCGACACTCAGGTGCGCGAGCTGACTCAGTAGAGGGTTTAACTGTGGTGATTTGTATGCATATGCAGTAGAATACACGCATTGACGATGTTTTTGACGCGCTGACTAAGAACCCATGACGCTGGTATGAACGCAGAGCTGTCATACTCCGATTTGTCGCGTCGTCCGATGGCAAGATAAGTGGATTTAATTACTGGGAGACACCCTTACTTGCAGGCCCTGCTCCGTCGGTAAGTGTGCCTGTCAATCAGAAACTCTTGCTACTTGCTCTGGCATTAAATAATTGAATGTGCTCGGTGTATCATGTGGTGGTACTGTAGAGCTGCAGAGCGCCAGGCAACAAGTGCTCATACTGTACTCGTGTACAATAACAAAGTAAGTGGATTACGATTTTTTAATCAGTTGCTGAAGTTTGCCCAGATAGTCCATGTTGCTAAACAAGTCATGACTTTTCCTCTGCGTAGGCACTTTCAAGAACATCAATGCACTGAATATCAAATGCTGTGTGCAGTACTGCGGTGCTTGCAGTGGTGTTGGTCGACAAAGTGTGATCTCCTGTACGAAACTCATTTGGTGCAGCATTTAACTTTGATTTGCTTTATAGAACTGGTGAAATTGGACCCCGAGGCCTCCCTAGTCAAGTATTGTTTTGTGGTGAGCATGCATGCGATCAGTGTAGTTTTCTGCTGCATGAATGAAGGTATAAATGATTCAGTGTGCAGCTGTTTTTCGATGTTAATTGCTCTTATCTGACTAAGCTAGTTGTTGTTGCCGTAGCCACTTAGAAAACTCGTCAATGCTTTTGGATCCTCGGTCGCAATCAGCCTTGGAAACTGCAGTGTCGACTGTCATGCCGCTTGTGATGAGGCTGCGTACGTACTTAATAGTTAGATTGCGTCTACCAAAATATTTCGACTCTTTAGCTGATGTTCGCCACTTTGTCCCATACGTTTGCTCCATGTAGAGAATTGAAGGCTGGTTAGTGAGTCCCTCATGCCATTCAATCCATAACTCCTGCACGGAGCAAACTGCTCTGCTCATACAAAATGTAGGTGGAATTCTTGTCGAGGCATCGATTGCTGTAAATTCACCAGGTTGCTCACAATTAGCAGCTGAAGTGCGACGTTGATCTACTTGCATGATCGAAACAGGTACTGTAGCTTCCGAAACCGGGGTAAGGCGAAACGCGACATCGCCTTGTAAAAGCCTGGTAAGTTTGCTGTCTGATTGCTGTATTAGCTGAACGATCTCGGCGTGCTGAGCATCTAACTTTGCGTTACTGCTGAATATTGAGCAGTCATTTGTTGTGTAAGAAGCGGTATAGCTAGACGAAGTTGCATCTCGACAGGATTTTGGGCATTTTGTGCGCTGGCAAGGGCTTCAAATCGAAACTTTTGAAACAAATCTCCAAACACAGTATGCGAACGTATACCAGCGGGGAGTATATCATACAACACAGCACAGTCCTGCAGGAGAACGACGCGGAGATATTCCAGTAAGTCTAAGAATCCTTGTGCCGCCATATTTTGCTCCCACTCTCCATCGCTAATTTTCTTCTTGCACTTCTCAACATCAGGAAATATTAAAAGCTGTAGCTGCAAGGGTGGAACAACACCAGCCCGCTCCAGGTAGTACAACCTTTCGCGTGGTGGATGGCCAGACATAGCTCGCATGGCCTCACGTGCGAGAGGTGCCGAATAAACTATCCATACCCAGCGGCCGTGTCTACGCGTCTGTGAAATGTCGATGTCCGCACTTTCCAAGTGGCGGACACCCTGCTGGCAGTTTATGTAAGTTTTTTTGTTGAACGTTAGCCCAAGCAGATCAAATACTGTCTCGTAGCTTTTTTGTGTGTATAGTAGGAAATTGATTTGGTTTTGCTACGGCCACGTAGGAATTTCAGATCGTACCAATCTTTTGACTTACTAAATGACGGAAAAGGTTCCGTATCCACATGAAATCGTGAAAACAGATACAATGCCACCGCTCCAATCGGACATACATGCACATCTTTATTGCGCAATTAACCAACATGTTGCAGTTTACCAAAAGTATTTGTTTTGCCATGTTGGATGAGAAGCACGAGAGCGGTACACATTTGAAATCCTTCACCATCCAGTTTCTGGCTGACATATCCGCCAGCTCTAAATCTCTCACATTTTCGCCACGAAGAAGGCCAAAATGAGAGAGTAAGAAAGCTGCACGTCCACGAAGATCAGCCGTCAATAAAAACGAGTCACAGGTTTTCACAAACTGCTCAGTCGATTGATATCCGTCGAGCAACGACCCTGACCCTCTATCTTCATAATTTTGCTTTCGTCGTTGAGTAGACGTTGATTTCACATTCTTTATCAGTTGTTTGACCGCCATTGAACGCGGGTGAGCATTTACATTCACCCGAAGGCTGACCTGTTGGTGATACAAATCAACAACAGCATTCACGTAGCCACTCACTGTTGATCCACCTACAGTCTTATCGGCATTTTTCTTGGAGGCCCGGCCAATGACGGTCTCGGAGAGAAACAAATGCAGCTTTCCACCGGTTACAGTCTCTCCATCATGGCAAGCACGAGATTGACACCACTCTAAAAACTCCTTTTGATAACTTTCATATTTGCGTTTTGTGTTAGCCGGACGTGACCGTAGTGTTTCTTGAATCGTTGCCCATTCGCTTGCTTCAATATCAGCTTGCACAGACTCTGTACGTGCTGCTCATTAGCCGCTTTAGCTGCCACGCTAGCTGCGTATGGAGCGATGGATAGACCTGAACCGCCAGGCATATTGTCGCCAACAGTGCTGTTGGCTGGTGACGAAAATGTGTCGGCTCGAGTTTGTTAGGCGTAGATCACGAGTGGTGGTGCTTAATGAGGAGAGAGAGGAGCGAATTGATACAGCTGCCAGGAAGTCAAAGCAACATACTATAATTAGGTCCCAGACCCCATACTGACTCGGGTCACGACCCGATCCGATAGAAGGTTGATACCCATTAAATATTTAAGCCGCACTCATCAACTTCAAGAACCCGTGCCGTCGCGGTGAGCGCACGGAGCACATCGATTTATAGTCCTCGCGTGGCTGACACTGACGAATCCACCACAAGTAACATATATATATATATATATATATATATATATATATATATATTAGAATACTGATCTTGCTAGTCATTGCTTTACGTGTGCGACAGCAACTAGTGACAGCTCAGCATGGAAGAAATAGCTGCCTCAGGACACACTCTTACACCTCTGCGTGACGTCTATTTGCCAATACTTATACGTCTCATAAGACCCTGAAGTGGCTCAACAAGCTTGTCGACAAGTCAACTGCACCCATGCAGCAACGTTTTGAGTTTGGACATCTACGGGGTTGAAGCTGAGTCGTTAGAAATTGATCCTTTTATTTGCCCTGAGAATCGAGGATGTTGGGCTTAACGTTGAGCGAAACTAGTATTGTAGATGAATGCCGCGGTCTTCATCTCTCTGGCTGGTGGGTCTGCTTCACAAAACACAAAGCACGTCTTAAATAATGCATTTCCTGCTTTTGCTAACTGTTGCTCATTGTTACCGCGAAAAACGTCAACGAAGCATGGGGCGAGCCCTCAACAGTGCATTGCACCGTTTTGGGTAGCCCCTTTCAACAAATTAGTGGACCTCTAGTATACGGCTCTCTTAGGTCGTCACCTGCTTTTAGAACAGCAACATGAACAGAAAGCAAACAATGTTTAGTCACGGGCTGCAACAACTTTCACTATTCGCAGCCAGGTATGTAGCTCTTCTCAAGCAGTATTCTGGCATTTAGTGGTGAAGAGAGCTCAGTTCTCAATTTTCCAAGCATCGCTCAAGTGTCCAAGCGAGGTTTCCACAGCATCACTGTTGAAAGAACCACCGCATATTGAACTTGAAAGTTATGCGCCCATACAACGTCATCCTGCTCGCTTTGGCGCTCCTCGTAGCGTCTACCAATGCTGACTTGGCGGAGACCGCTTCTACAGGTCATTTGCTCACTGCTGTTAGCAGCAATAGACGCTCCTTGCGTGCAGAACCTGTGAAGAATAATGATGGCGACGAACTTCTGGAGGATGGTGTTGATGATGAAGACGAGGAAGAAGAGAGATTCGGGCTCAGTACAATCACGAATATCAAGTTGCCCTGGTCAAAGGCGGCGAAGAAAGCGAGGAAGATCAAAGCCGAAAAAGAGGCGGTGGCTCTAAAACTTGCACAGGCGGAGCAGACGGCCAGGGCTGATAGGGCCCAGCAGAAGCTCAAGGAATGGGCGGAGTACCAGTACACCAACATGCTCTCGAAGAAGAGATTTTGGGAGCAACGTTAACCCCAACAGCCTCGATTTTCAGGACAAAGAAAAGAGATCCCTTATTGTCGGCTAGCTCCATGTCCACAGACGTCTAAATGCAAAATACTTTTTAGCCAGACTCAATGGTTAACAGTTTAGGCTTTTCATCTCCGCTTCAAACGAGGCCACCACGGGTGCTCCAGCTGCCAAGATGTTGACGCCGGAGCAGTGGACGGCCCTCAACGAACTGGCAAACTGCCCCACAGCGTGGTAGATTCACCGCCGCATGCCACGAGATGTGGCGGAGCTGGACGAAGTGCAGCTGGAGCAAAAGACGTCCGGTAAGCTTGCCGACCGCTTCATGAGGTTCCCATTCTGACGGTCCTCCGATCAAGCAACTCCGCCATCAGATCCATCCCAATTGCATAGCTGTGCTGCGCTTCATTCAGCGATCTCACACGATTCGAACTGCGCGCAGTCCACCACGTCCTGTCGAAGGTCGACTGGTCTGGGGAAGGCCAAGCGAATACACCGCCGGCCTGATCGCGAGCGATGTGGCCACGATCAACGGTGGCGCTTGGGTGGTGAGCGATCTCTACCCAGCGCATGATCACCGCGGCTACACCGCCTACGCTCGAGAATCGCCGGGCTGGGCGCATCCAGCAGATGGCTGATGTCCAAGTCCCAAGTCGACTCCGCTTCCTTCGCGCCACCACCATGTAGTGTCTGTCAGTCATATGCTGTATCCAATTAACTTTTAATCGCAGCAAAACACGTGCACAACTCAAACTCATTTGATTTTGTGTATACGTCGAGAAGCTCCCAGCGTACGCCGATGGCTCTCTTGAGCCACACAAATCCAATGTCTGAAAACCATATACTGCCGTTCCGTCTTGATCAAATGCTTACGACATCTTCAAGGCATTCTGGAGTGAGAGCTCCATGACCGCTACCAGTGTGGTTGAAATGCGTTCGCAGATGCACGGAGAAACTCAATATACAGAGCTGTGAAATATACACGTGGAATCCATTTGCACACAATGAGTGCCGTCCATTTCTGCGCGTTGACTTCAATTTACACGTGAAAATCCCCTCTCCACAAAATGAAACAACAATGCGTGCCACCGACGTCTTGACTCAAAACTATGAGATGCACGATCATTACCGTATGTGCAGGAAGGTCTGCGTGCAGTACCGAGATTGATCACAACACTCTTGGCGACTGTGCGGTCTCGACAGCTGCGATCTCGCACAAATTGACGAGGTAGATATTGACGAGGCAGATATTCACGATCGCTTCCTCATATCTCCCGTCCTAACCAACTCGAAGGACGCCGACTCCTGCAAGTTGATCTTGTGAGGCAGGCCATCTACGTTAGTAGTTTCGGTTGCCAGGAGCCACAGTCCAGTCCCCATTCTCGTAAGCGAGAGTGAAAACCCCACTCGGCATACAAACAACAAACCCAACGTGACGTATCCGTCCAATTTCCACTGGCCACGCACCACGTCAGTCACGCCGATCCATTAGTAGCACAGGACAAGAACTCATCGACAGGGACATAACTGTACATAGTGGAGCTCACATGCCTTCTCTTGATGCTGTCCTCCCGTAGGTCTCAGCTCAGGTTTCCTGTGTCACGACGGCTTCATTGTGATGTCGTGGCCCCTCCAGTCTGCAACCCCACTTTCGATGAGTCATTATCAGGTCTGGGTTTTCTTGAGGTGTCCACAAACCCTCAAAAAGCACCAAGCCGGGTAGTACAGTGCCACTCTGTCAATGCCTTCCATGAAGTTTGTACGTTGTTTCAATGTGTTTTTTCTTTTGTAAAACGTTGTGTCTGATGTGAATTTTGGCGCAGTGCGCTTGGAAGTGTGGCAAGACGATGTCACGTCCACCCGAACGCTGTTGGATTGTCGTGCATCCGTGAACACGGGATGTTTGCAGGAGTGTTGATCGGGGGCGACTGGGCTGTCAAAATACGACGTTACCGGAGTCTCAGATCAGTAATTCATGTCGTTGCAGTTCGACTTAACCATTTTCTTGTTGTACGCCATTCCAATCCAGTAAAGCATTCAAGCAGCAATCTTCGCGTCATGATTTCTCATTGTGACTGTTCCTGCTTAGCACTTTCCTGCCGACCGTAGTTCTTGCCGACGAACGTGTCCATGCCGTTGAGACCGCCACCAAGTCGAACCACCCAGTCGTATAACGGTACAGGGAGCAGCCGTGACACAGCAGGAGCCCATGACAGCACAATCCCTCTCCATCCCGTGAAACACGACACCAGCAGCTGATCACCTCGCCGCATAGCGTGATAGATCGAGTCTGCAACCGCAGACTCCGGTAGCATCGGAATAAACAAGCGCGATATTTTGACGGCCCAGTCGCCCGAAGCCAACACTCCTGCAAACATCCCCGTGTCCACAGCTGCAGGACAAACCAACAGCGTTCGGATGGACGTGACATTGCCGCGCCATAGCTCCAAGCGAACTGCACCAAAATCCACATCAGCACAACATTTCTACAAAAGAAGAACACATTGAAACAACATACGAGCTTCATGGAAGGCATTCACAGCAGCTTTGCTGGCGCAGTAGTCGGTCAATCCAGCGCTGCTCGTCATGCCCATCACTGACGACACGGTCACGAGCAGCGCCTCTGACGCCTTCTTCATGGAGGAGGGCCGCCTTCAGTGTCCAGAAGTGCGCCAGTGTGTTGACCGCAAACGTCTTTCGGATCTGCTCAGGCTTCAACTCTTGGAACGATCGCCCCGCCACAACTCCTGCATTGTTAACCAGCACTCCAATATGCTTAGGGGCCACGTCGCCTATCAACTGCGTCATACATTTGTCCACAGCACTGGGGGTCAAACGTCCGTGTCAGTCCGAAAGCCTCATACCCCAGCAACTGATGAGCCTACCAATGGTCAGCCACGTCGCAGTCGTAAATCAGCACGCGCTTTCTATCTCCGCCGCTTTGCATCGAAGCCAATTCCGTCTGCAGTTTCTCCAGAGCGATCGAGTCGATGTCCACCAATGCCAGCGTTATGTCCGCAGTCT